>CAKXZU010000149.1:0-259556 GCA_936014575.1 Bombus lapidarius
ACACACTCTATCAGATTAGTCGACGCAGTGCAATCCGGATGTCGTCCCCCGTATTTCGCAGCGTATGGGGAGTATAAATTGCATCAAATCATCAACATATCAACAATAGCTGCGGAGATACGTTCAGATTAATATTCAAGCTTGAATATTGTTTCGTCGACCTTTCGCGGAGAGACGCGATCGCGAGAAGGCACGTCAACGGGAGTCGTAAATTCCCGTTACGATAAGATAATCGACGCCACGAAATGATCGATCCCCTGATTTCCGTTACGATAATAGGGATGGTTCATCTGAATTTACACTGAATTAACAGGTATAAATTAATGTTTATTCCAACAACTTTATATAGAAAAATAGTTATACTGATGCGTATGTATAAGTTATATAAGTGACTGTTTTAAGGTATGAAACTCGGTAAGGACATGTTGACTATTCTAACGGTGAAGAATAAGTAAGTTAAAGTGGCGATGTTGTGTCGGAGAAACGCTAGTGATGGGTGTGTCTAAAGACGTGAGAAAGCTGATTTGTTCATGGCGATTTTGTTTAGGAAAAGTGAGGGCAGTAGACTTGTTTCCGATTGGATACAAGGAGGTTGATGGACTAGAAAGGGTCTTAGCCGCCCTCGATAGATAGTTGCTAGTGTAAAGTATCGTACGTAAGAATAACGAACTTTCAGTATCTTCTTGCTATAAACAATAGCCTTTAGATATCGATTTTAGTTTAGAGATCTTTGTTCGGTCCGACGGACTTTCTAGAATGTCGTAAGATTTATGGTCGGTTCTTAAGACTATTGAGGGACGAGATAAGGACGTGCGGACATCTGGTTGCCATCATGCCCGCGGTGTGTGGCCTCGTCTAGATAGAGTGTCGCTCGACGTAACAAATATGCTAAACTGGAAATACGCTGATCGTGACCTAGACCAGAGTTGATACCGCAAACCGGATGTCGTTCCGCGTATTTGGCAGCATATGTGGAGTATAAAGCGCACAGAATTGTAGACATATATCGAATAGCAGCGGAGATGCGTTCAGATAAATATTCACGCATGAATATGCAAAGTGGAAATACGCCTGTCTTGACCTAGACCAGAGTTGACATAACCCAAAACAGGATGTCGTGCATATTGTATTTGGCAGCAATTGTGAACTATAATTCGCACCGGATTGTAAACCTTTCTCTAATAGCAGCGGATACGCGATCAATTGTATATTGAAGCCCGAATATGCACAGCTGCAAATAAGCTGGATCTGGCAGTGCCCAGAGTTGACGTAGCTCAAACCGGATGTCCGTCCACGTATTTCGCAGCATGTGGGGAGTATTAATCGCATTTAATTATCAACATATCAGTAATAGCAGCGGAGATACGTTCAATTGAATATTCAAGCATGAATATGCAAAACTGCAACTACGCTGGTCTGGACCTAGACCAGAGTTAACGTAGCGCAAACCGGATTTCGTGCTCTTTTCTTGGCAGTACACGTGGAGTATAACACGCACAGAATTGTCCACATATCGCAAATAGCAGCAAATAAACGATCAATTGAATATTGAAGCCTGAATATGCAAAACTGCAACTACGCTGAATTTCTCAGTGCCCAGAATTGACAGAGCGCAAACCGGATGTCACCAATAGCAGCAGAGATACGTTCAGATGAATATTCATGCTAGAATATGCAAAAGTGGAACTAGGCTTGTCTTGACCTAGACCTGACTTGACATAGCACAGAACCTGATGCCGTGCCCTGTATTTGGCAGCATATGTGGTGTATAACGCGCATCGAATTATGGACATATCACAAATAGCAGTTGCACTGCACTTTTAAATGTTCCGCGCGACGGCATGCCCCTGTCGGTATGCCCGCTTAATATTCTCAACCACCGTCGGTAAGGCAGCTTCCGCTCTGCTGGGCAGCTTCGCTGATAGCCCTTGTAGCGGCGTTCTCGGCGCACTCCCCAATAGGGCCGCCACTGCCCAGTTCACACGTAGCCCGTGCGACGGCGCTCTAGTCACGCGTCCCAGGATGGCGTTCTAAGATGGCGTTCTCACAACCCTGGCCATCCTAACAGTTTTCTTTTGCTTTTTCCGCATCTAATGAAGAGAACTCCACTAGTTCTTATACTCACTTTTACTCCAGGGCGCTAGTACAATACCCCCTAACACATTTTTTGTCCAAATACTTTGATTTTCCTCGAGATTTCGGACATAAATACGGAGCGACACGAACGCGTCCTTCCTGCGAGCTGACGTCACGAAGACTATCAGAGTTGACACAGCCCAAACCGGATGTCCTGCTCTGTATTTGGCAGCATATCAGGTGTATGTCGCGCATCGAATTATTGACATATCTCGTATCGCAGGAAACTCCCGATCAATTGAATATTGATGCCTGAATATGCAAAACAGCAAATACGCTGGATTTGGCAGTGCCCACATTTGACAGAGTGCAAACCGGATGTAGCTCCCTGTATTGCGCAGCAAATGAGGAGTATAACGCACATCGAATTATCAACATACCACCAATATCAGCACAAGGAGTACTTGAACGAGCTGACCAACCGCACCAAATGGAGCAAGGGTGGACACAGCATCCAGGAAGGCACAATCGTCATCCTCAGAGAGGACAACATGCCTTCAATGCAGTGGCCTCTGGGCCGCGTCATCAAGGACTAGGGTCGCTATATCATCTGCGTACGCGATCAGTTCGCAATCTATCGCGCTTGTCGTAAGTTCCGCCAGCAGGTCATCGATTATCGGGTTCCAGAAGCTTGATCCCAATACCGATCCCTGCGGGCATCCTTTCGTGACGTGCTTGCTGATTGTATCGTTTTCCCCATGATTTGCACTGTTCTGTCCGAAAAGTAGCTCCTCGTCAACCGATATAGGTTGTCGGGACAGCCTCTTCTCTTCAGTTCGCGCATTACATTCGGCCACAATACATTTTCGAAGGCTCCAGATATGTCGAGTGCAATTGCGAGGACGTACTTTTCCTCGCTTTTTTGCTCGACTTTCTCGCGGAATTTGGTGATCGCGTCAACCGTCGATCTCCCAGGACGAAAGCAGTGTTGTCGGTTCAAGGATAACCGTGTTCGTGAAAAATGGTGGCCATCCTAGTATCCATCAGTCTATCCAGCGACTTGCCCACCATAGACAGCAGGCAGATTGGCCTGTAAGACTTCGGGCTAGTTCTGTCCAGTTCTGGTCCCTTCGGGGTGGTGATGACGTTCCCCATTTTCCATCTCCTTGGGAAGACCCCCCAGATAAGGCAGCCGTTCATGAGCCTAAGGAGCTCTTGGTGAATTCATCGCAGGCGCGTACAATTACTTCTGCTTCGACTAAATCGAGTCCTGGACATTTCCCCTTCGTTAGTCGTTTCACAGCGCCACTGAGTTCTTCGAACCGAAACTCTGGGGTGTCTTCGACATTCGCGGGGATATCATTTCACGCCCGATTACTGTCTGTTCCGGCGTGTCCGTATCTTCCTGGTCGTCGGGCAACAGGGCAGAGAGCATCGCCTCCGCAGTCGGAGGTTTCTCCTTGTGGCATCCGCAGGGTTGACACTGTTTCTTCCCTTCTTAGTTTACCCGTAACCGTTCGGTAGGCGATGCCCCAGGGTTCTTTATTGCCTTCCTTCGATGCGAATTCTTGCCAGCTTCGTATCTTGACTTTAGTAATCGCTTTGACGTACTCTCTCTTAGTGTCCCTGTACCTCAGCTTTTCCTTCTCCCTCGTTGCGATGTCCCTAGCCCCTTGGTATCTTCTTCTTGCCCTGTAGGTGTGGCTCTTTGCTCGTGTGAGCTTGGACTATGGCACTGACCTATAGTACCATTTCTTCTTTGGAATGGCCGCTTCGCAGGCTTTTATGAGGACTTCCTGCATTCATTCGGCCATTATTTCGAAGTCATCAGCCTGCTGGAGAGTTGTTTCTCGGAGTGCCTCTTTCTCCTCCGCGACAAATCTTTGGAACACCTCCCAGTCGGCAATCCTTGTGTTGTATCTTCTCTGCTGAAGCTGCGGCGGGGTACTCCTTTCTTCGAGATCCAGGCGCGTCTCCAGTATCCTATGGTCACTGGAGGTTCCGTCCTCGCGAACTTTCCAATCTTTCACGAGAGGTATAGCTTCTGGACTCGCCATTGTTATATCAATATTCGATAGCCCTCGAGTCGTCTCGAATGTATGAACCTGCGTCCAGCGGCGTATTATTTCTTACACACGCGACTAAGTCACTGCACTTTTAAATGTTCCGCGCGACGGTCTGCCCCCGTCGGTATGACAGCTTTCTATTCTCTGCCACCGTCGGAAAGGCAGCTTCCGCCCTGCTGGGCAGTTTCGCTGATTTCCCTTGTGGCGGCGTTCTTGGCGCAATCCCTAATATGGTCGCCACTGTCCAGTTCACACGTTGCGCGTGTGGCGGCGCTCTAGTCGCGCGTCCCAAGATGGCGTCCTAAGATGCCTTCCTCACTACCCTGGCCACCGCAACAGATTTCTTTTGCTTTTCCGCATCAAATGAAGAGAACTCCACTAGTTCTTATACTCACTTTCACTCCAGGGCACTAGTACAATACTCTCTAACGCTTTTTTTGTCCAAATACTTTGATTTTCCTCGAAATTTCGGACATAAACTACGGAGCGACACGAACGCGTCTTTCCTGCATGCTGACGTCACGAAGAATACCAGAGTAGACACAGCGCAAACCGGATGTCGTGCCCTCCATTTGGCAGCATAAGTGGAGTATAACGCGCCTCGTATTTTCGACATATCACCAATAGCAGCCGAGTTACGTTCAGATTAATATTCAAGCTTGAATAAGCAAAACTGGAAATACGCTGGTCTTAACCTAGACCAGAGTTGACATAGCCCAAAAGAGGATGTCGTGCCCTGTATTTGGCAGCAATTGTGAACTGTAATTCGCACCGAATTGTTAACCTTTCTCTAATAGCAGCGGATACGCGATCAATTGTATATTGATGCCCTAATATGCACAGCTGCAAATAAGTTGGATTTGGCAGTGCCCAGAGTTGACGTAGCTCAAACCGGATGTCCTTCCACGTATTTCGCAGCATATGGAGAGTATAAATCGCATCGAATTATCAACGTATCAACAATAGCAGCGGAGATACGTTCAGATGAATATTCAAGCATGAATATGCAAAACTGGCAATACGCTTTACTTAACCTAGACCAATGTTGACGTAGTGCAAGGCGGATGTCGCGCTCTGTATTTGGCAGCATATCGGGGGTGTAGCCCGTATCGCAATACCGACATATGGCCAATAGCATTTGAGAAATTTTCAACTGAATATTGAAGCCTGAATATGCAAAACTGCAAATAGGCTGGATCTGGCAGTGCCCATAGTGCACGTACCTCAAACCGGATGTCGTGCTGTGAAATTGGCAGCACTTGAGGTGTATAACCTGCAGAAATATCTTCAATGGAATAGTCAAGCCTAAATAAGCAGAACATTAATTACATTGTATTTGACCGGGATCAGAGTTGTCATAGTGGAAACCGGATGTCCTGCTCTGTAACTCGCATCATATGTGCAGTATAACGCGCACCAATTTAAAGACATATCATCAATAGCAGCGGAAATACGTTCAATTGAATATTGAAGCTTGAACTTGCAAAACCGCAAATAGTCTGGATTTTACCTAGACCAGGGTTGACATGGCGCAGGCCCGATATCCTGCTCTGTATTTGGCTGTAACTGTGGACTATAATGAGCACGGAGTTGTCGATATATCTTCAATAGAAGCGGAGATACGTTGATTTGAATATTTAAGAAAGAATGTGTAAAACTGCAATTCCGCTGGATTTTGCGGTGCCGAAGTTTGACGTAGGACAAACAGGAAGCCATGCCCTGTATTTGTTAGCATATATGGAGTACAACCGGCATGGAAATACCGACATATGACCAATAGCAACTTAAATACCTTAAATGAAATAGTCAAGCCTGAATATGGTGAAAAATAATTACACTGGATTTGACCGGAATCAGAGTTGACACAGCGTTTAAGAGCAGGATGAGCGCTGTAGTTGGCTGCAATTGTGAACTATAATTCGCACCGAATTGTTAACCTTTCTCTAATAGCAACGGATACGCGATAAATTGTAAATTGAAGCCCGAATATGCACAGCTGCAAATAAGCTGGATTTGGCAGTGCCCAGAGTTGATGTAGCTCAAACCGGATGTCGTTCCACGTATTTCGCAGCATATGTGATGTGTAAAGCGCATCGAATTATCAACATATCAACAATAACAACGGAGCTACGTTCAGATGAATATTCATGCTTGAATATGCAAAACTGGAACTACGCTGGACATGAGCTAGACCAGAGTCGACATACCGCAACCCGGATGACGTGCTCTGTACCTGTCAGCATATTTTGGGTATACCGAGCACAGAATTGTCGACATATCTCCAACAGAAGCGGAGATCCGTTCAATTGAACATTGAATACTGAATATGCTAAACTGCAAATATGCTGGATTTGACAGCAACCAGAGTTGACGTAGCGCAAACAGGAGGATGTGTCCTGTATTTGGCTGCATACGTGGAGTATAACGCGCATTGCATTACCGACATATCACCAATAGCCGCGGAAATACCTTTAATTCAATATTCAAACCTGAATATGCGTGGCTGCAAACACGCTGGATTTGGCAGTGCCCAGAGTAGACGTAGCGCAAACCGCGTGTCGTGCTCAATATTCGGCAGCATATGGGAGGGGTGTAAAGCGCATCGAATTATAGACATATCACCAATAGCCGCGGAGATAACTTCAATTGAATATTCAAGCTTGAATATGCAAAACTGCAACTACGCTGGTCTGGACCTATGCCAGAGTTGACATAGCGCAAAGCGAATGTCATGCTCTGTATTTGGCAGCAAATGTGGACTATAATGCGCATTGAATTGACGACATAACGCCAATAGCAGCGGAGATACGTTCAGATGAATATTCAAGCTTGAATATGCAAAACTGCAACTACGTTGGTCTGGACCTAGACCAGAGTTGACGTACCGTAAACCGGATGACGTGCTCTGTAGTTGGCAGCAAGTGTCAAGTGTAACGCGCCCAGAATTGTCTACATACCTCGAATGGAAGCGGAGATACGTTGATTTTAATATTTAAGACAGAGTGCTAATGATCTTCCGTGATCACGGTACTCATATCGTCGTGGTCACTGTTATTGTCATTACTACAGACATCCAGCTAAGCAGGAATACAATTGTTTGGCATTCTTCTCAATCTATCATGATTCCTCATTTCTTTCCTCATTTTTGCGTAATACAAAATCACCGAGCTTAAGCTTGGGTTTAAACATAACCACTTTAGCTTTAGCTTTGTCAAATCTATCTTTATCATATTTAGCATTAATTTCTATACCTTTTATTGCCTGTCGTCTTATGTCGGCGATATCTATTTCTTTCTCTACGATGTTATCGGGCAGGAACAAGTCGTATGGTAATGCTGTTCTACCTATTAGTAGTTCCAATGGGCTCGACTTAGTCACGCGGTTGGTGGTGCAATTCAAAGCCAATTGTATTTCCCCAATCGCGTCTTGCCATAGCAGCCCGGTCGTTTCTTGACAAAAACCTTGAAATTACTTACCCATAAAACATCCCCCCTGATCCATTATTATGGACTGTCGAATAAAAATATAGCAGGCTTAAGTGCCTTAACGGTACTAAGAGCATCTATCTTAAGAGTATGGTGCAGGTATACAAATTCTGTATAAGCATTGACCAAAACAATTTGGACGTTTGGTAGAGTTCTTTAGCTGTTCGATTATCATGTGGGTGGCAAGCCCTAGCTGGATACCGTCTTCGTGTTTGTGAGGTGATATCCTTTGTGAGATCTGCGGGGTGTTTCCTATTCAGTCTTCTTTCTATGTTTGACGTGTTAATCGTTTCCGCAGCAGCCCGGTTCGGGTCTGTTGCTATTCTTTCCTTGCACCTTTCCGCGTATGTGCTAATCTCCTCTTTGACCGTTGGTATTCCCAGGTTCTTCCGTATGTCCTCGTATCTAACACACCATGGGCCGTTTACTATTGTTCTAAGAATTTCATCTTGTATTGTCTACTATTTCGTTTATATGGCTCATTGCTGCTGTCCCCTTTAATGGTATTCCGTACGTCCAGATTGGTTTTATGATTGTTTAGTATATTTTTAATTTATTTTCTATGCTTAATTTGAATTTAATTACATCGATGGGATTCCGTGAAAAGAAATCTACGTGAGCCACTCGTTTACATGCTCGGTACATAATATCAAGATTGAAGGTCTGCAAATAACCGCACCACCTATAGACCTGGTAATTAAGATTTGCTTTATTGCTGGAGGCTTCCGGAGAATTACAGTCGGTAACAATTGGAAATTCTCGGCCCTGTAAATAGTGTGGAAAATGTTTGGCAGCGTTTACGACTGCTATTGTCTCTTGTTCATATGAATGGTACCTGGATTCCGTAGGACAAGTTCTTTTACTATAACATTCTACTACTCTGTCTTTACCTTCAACATTATGCATTAAAGTATCCCCATATATATCCGAACTAGAATCACTCAGTAATTCTGTAGGATAATTAGGGTCAAATATCGTTAATACCGGTGCGTCAGTCAGGACGGCAATTACCTTTTGCCCTATTTGTTCAGGTCGTGTTTTCTCTTCTTTTCTTTTTTTCTTTTTATTATTTGACGTTAGTTTATACAAATGTTTAATTACTTGTAGCAATTTAGGAATACAGTTTCGGAAGTAAGAAGCTAATCCTATAAACTGTCTATGCTGTGTGACGGTCGCTATCGCAGGTGCAGGACTCAAATCTCGTATCTTACCAGGGATAGAGCGAACTTGTCCGTTTTGAATTACATATCCAAGATAGAGTACCAACGTCTTTATAAAAGAACAATTAGAAAAATTAAAAGAGAATCCGCCTTTTACGTAGGGATTTAAAACGTGTTCAATCTTTCTAAAGCTTGATCAATCGAATCGGCAATAATTAGGACGTCATCCAGTAAACAACAACGTACGAATAGGCGAGATCGTCTCGGGCATTGAGAATGGCCCTATGAAAACGGACGGTGCATCTTTCAATCCAAATGGCGTCGTTATATACTCGTATTGTTCGTCGGGGGTAACAAATGTTGCGTATTCCGTAGAATTAAGATGAATAGCGATTTGATGAAATCCGCTGGTCATGTCCAGACTAATAAAGTATCACGCTGTTGCAATCTCGCGATTTGATCCGCAACAAGAGGTAGCGGATACCGATCCGCGACCATATTTTTATTCAATTCTCGAAAATCTACACATAATCTATCTCAGCCGTCCTTCTTCTTCGAGAGTAACATAGGGCTCGCAAACGGTGAATTACTAGACCATATGATTTTTGCTCTAATTAATTCGCTTATTCTCTCACGTACTATTTTGCGCTCACCCTCACTAAGTATATAAGGACTTCATTGTACTGTGATGTTAGGATCAATTAATCGCATTTCTAACTTGCCTGTATTTACGCGAGTACATAGGAAACCCGTATCGTATGCATCTTTGAATTTTTCGAGAGGAGAAATTAATCGACTGTGATCATTACCATGTACATCAGTGTCAACTTAATTAATATCGATTTCGTTTTGAGCTGTTTTATTAGAGACGTTAATTATTTTTTTAACACATAGCGAGGCTATTTTGCATAACATTACGTCAGAATCTTGACTTAAAAATTTCACGGTCAGTCACTATATCATATTCTAAATAACTATCAGCAAGGAAATGGGAATTTATCTAAAATGTAAAAGCATTGGTACATACAATGGACAAGATTTGAGATTCGCGTTTAATACGAAGATTTCTTATTCTTCGCTTTACTACTATATCATTCGTTCTTTCGTCAGAAAGTCTCAGGACTATGGATTCTTTACTTACTGGATACTCGGCTCCAGAATCGAAGTAAGGTGGAAACGACTCACCCAGATGGCGTCATCTACCAGTTGACGCTTCCACTACGTAGAAATCTACTCGACGCTCGTTATTGAAATTATAGTTTCCTCTCAGAGCGCTGCTTTGTAAAGGGTTTTCCTTCATAATCAGATTGACATCTACGCACCATGCAGCAGGGTCGGAGCCCGCGGTTTCAGGGTTAAAAAGCGGTAGCGTAAGATATTTAGGTTCCGTACACGATTTTCGTACAAGCGACTGAATTAACTTGCGCACGATGGTCGTCAGCTTTTGCACTGTTATAATCGGCACTGATACCACTTCTGTTGTCTTTTTAAGGTAGGAATTTTGGGCGTTCGACGAAACTTCACTCGAATTGACCATCGGGCTTATGTATTAAAGCCGATCGTTATTGGTACCGATGTGATGGTTACAAGAGGTTACAGATAATAACGGCAATCGGACAAACGTGATGTCGATGACATTGAACTTAGTTTCGATACGAATCCACGGCCACGGGAAGACGAATCCGATCTGACACACGATCCTGGTGAGACCCAACGTGTACCAGTCGTACTTCTTTCAATATCTAAATCGATAACTAACTCACTAATTAACTCAATCACTAACACCATCGCTAACTGAGTAACTAAAGCAATAACCTACTCCAATAACCTAGTCCAAACAGAACTGCCCTTATACAGTCCTCCCCCCCACTTGGGTCCAGCTTTGTTTTTAAGGAGAGCTGCATAATTATTCCATACCTCTGTTATTACACGCCCCCCCCCCGTGACTGCAGTTACGTTCGGTGCCTCGTTATTTCACTTCGAGCCCAAGCACTTCGTTATAAACCTTGCATAACCATACAACTATTTCTTAATTTTATTACTTAAGTGTAGCTATAGTGAATGTCTGGTCTAGGATATTGGGGCTTTCCCAAACATTCCAAAATGGGGACCCCGATATCCTTCCATCTCCGACACGGCCAGCTCGACAATCACCCGTCCTCGGGTGCATCTAAGATATTGTGCTTCCACAACATTAAACTCAATGCAACAGATATTAATTACCATTTAATTAGATGTTTCGACAACAAAATTTTGTTCGGAGGTTTGACGAGCAAATAAATAAAAGAGAACAAAAACTAGTAACGTTATACTTAGTATTCAAAGTGCTAGTTGCATCCTGTGGCTTATCATTCCGATCATAATTACATGATGGACCATTTTCGATTTCGTATCCAATTGAATCTCGCATTCCACATCGCACGACCGCATAGGGTTCCGCTACATTGTCGCTCCGAACACATGTGAAATCCATCACCTGGTCACATAGACCTTCCATCACATGGTCGCCCCGAAGCTCGAGTTCTACAACACACGGCCTCACTGAGCTTCCTCACATTGTCGCCCCGAAGCACGAGTGCTAAACACACGGCATCACAGAGCTTTACCACATTGTCGCCCCGAAGCACGTGTACTACACACACGGCCTCACTGAGCTTCACGTTAGTAGATATCGGTAACCCTGCGCATATTGCATCACGGTAATGTCTATGTGTATATGCTCGAATCGGACTGTTATCTCTCCGAATGTTACGACGGGAGCGGATACATGCCTGGAGACCTTACATCGCTGGCACGGGATACATTGCCGTGTCCAGTTTTGGCAATCCTTGTTTATCGACGGCCAGACGAAATGCGTCGTTACCAGTTTCTGCGTGGCGCGTGTCCCTGGATGAGAATGCCCGTGTGACGAATTAAAAACATTTTATCGCAGAAGTTTCGGAACATACGGTCGCTCGGTTTTACCAGATAAATTGCAGTATATTTGTATATCTTGGTCGGGAAATCGTATCTTTTATAGCCGCGCGTTGCTGCTAAAAAAGATACGATTGGTGGAGTTGACGATTCTGCATAGCTCGGTATCGTTCTCTTGCGCGGCTGCTAAAGTTCGATGGTCGACTGATTTCCCTAGCTCTTCGACCCGGGATAGGGTGTCGGCTACATTGTTATCTAGGCCCTTTATATACCGAATGTCGGTTGTAAATTGCACGATATAGTCTAGGTATCGAAATTGTCGCGGCGAACACTTCTCTAAGTTCTGGTTAAACGCATATGTCAAGGGCTTGTGATCGATATATATCGTGAAATTTCGACCTTCCACGGCGTGCCGAAAGCGTTTTACCGCGGTGTACATCGCGTGTAGTTTGCGGTCATACGCACAATATTTTCTCTGCGCGGGGTCAATGGTTTCGTAGCAAACCCTAATGGCTGCCAATCGTCATTCGCGCGTTGTGACGATACTGTCCCCATTGCGCAGTCGGACGCGTCTACTGCGAGGCTGACGGGCAAGCCTTGTATCGGATGCGCTAGAATCGTTGCGTAAGCCAGGGCACGCTTGCGACTCGCTGAAACTGTTTTCGGCTTGTGCCGACCACTCGACGGGCGCGTTGCTCTTTTTCGCATCTTTTAGCAGGTCGTTGAGCGGCTGAAGTATTTTCGCGGCCCTCGGTATGAAACGTGGGTAGAAGTTGATCATGCCGAGGTATCTACGTATCTGTTTAACTACCGCGGGCTTCGGAACATTCACGATTGCTCCCACTCGCTCGGCTATCGGCTTAATTCCGTCGGAGCTTACCGTATATCCGAGGAATGTGATTTCGTGCGCGCCGAATTCGCATTTTGCGGGATTGATTACAACGCCGTAGTCGTTGAGGCGGTTGAACAGGGTTCGAAAATGTTCGCAAAGTTGTTTTTCATCTTCCAAAGCTACGAAGAAATCGTCTATATACGCGTAGACGAAATCGAGACCGCGCGTGATTTCGTCGACGAATCGCTGACACGTTTGCACGGCATTCCGAACTCCGAACATCACGTTTGTCGCTTCGAAAAGTCCGAAAGGTGTCGTAATCGCGGTTTTTTCAACATCTTCGGTCGCTATCGGAATATGATGATATGCGCCAACAAGGACGATTTTCGAGAAGGTACTCTTACCGTGTAGACGTTGGGAGAAGTCTTCGATACGGCGTGTACCTGTCGGGTATGGTGCGAGTGTTCAACTCACGGTAGTCGCCACATGATCCCAGTCCGTCCTTCTCCGGTACGACGTGCAGGGGCGATTCCCACTGGCTTTTCGATGGTCGCATCACGCCCTGCTCGATAATCATTTCGAACTCCGTTTTAATCTGTTTAAGTTGGTCAAGTTCGAGTGGTTTGCTGTAGACAGGCGGGCCATGTGTGGTTTCGATGTGGTGTACCACGCCGTATCGAGTCTTCTCCCTTCCGAAAGCCGATGGGCGGGTTAGGTCGGGAAATTTGACAAGGAGTTGGTGATACGTCGACTCTCCGATGACTGTCTTGATCGACGCTATCTGGTTCGTGGCCGTGTATCCTCTCGCCGACCGATTCGAGGTAAAGGCTATGAGGCGTTTATTCCTGATATCCACCCACAATTCGTAATAGCTAAGAAAGTCCACACGAATGACGGTTGTGTCAACGTCCGCTATTGTGACACGCCATTTCATCGCTCTACGCAATGCCAAGTCAAGGGACACCAGGGTGGTGCCGTAGGTCCCGATGCGTGACCCGTTAGCCGCGAACAATTCTTACTTACCTTGGTTCGCAGGCCCGCGTATTTTGTTGCGCAGGAATACACATACGTCGGCACCGGTGTCAACTAGGAAAGAGATTTTTGAGCTCCTGTCCCTCACGAATATGCGGCGGGACACTAGGCGGTCGTCGCTTGCTGCGTTTACGGATGGCCGTATAGGAAAATACGAAAATATATCATAAGCATTTCATACATGAAATAACAGTCAACTTAATGAAATTAATCTCTTTGACTTCTATGCGGCTCAAGTCATGTTTCGAAATATGTACAGTCTGTAGTTGTAATATTCTAAGCGTGCATTGTATACAGGACACTTATCTTTAATAAATTTTGCAAATCTGTTCATAGCAAGTGATGAATCATTAGGCCAATCCCAAATAAAGCGACTCTTAAAAGATTCAAGTTCTTGCTTCCGCTGATCTTGGTCTATGAAGGTCGAATATCTTCTCGTTTGCTTTGCAATTAAAAACATACGTCATTGAACGTGTTTTAGTGACATATCGGTTCCAAGGACTTACGGTGCTTCTCAAAAATATTACACTGTTTGGTATGAAATATAATTTGTCCTTATTATAACTACTAACATCTAAAGTCTTTTCTTGAAGTTCGTATACTAAGGCATCGCAATTATTTTTCATTTTACGTTGTGTTACTCGCATCTTTTCACATATGTATGAACCAACTGGAAATAGTTCTTTGACACGTATTCGAGTGTAGTTATTTCCTGCTGGTTTCCACAAAGCTTCGCAGAACAACTTTGTGTCCCCGTTCCTTTAAACAAAACTCATACACTAGTATTACATAAAAGTACTCCCTCAAAAAACATTTCATTACTGGAAATGTATAAGTTTATTATTGAATTCAATAAGATTCAGTTGCTTACCTGCTCCTCAAATATTTTTTACTAATGTCCACTTCACCTAAGCAGGATGCATCTATAATATGCAATGCAAGTACTTTTTGCTGATGTCTAAAGTTATTAGTCATTTCTTATACAACTTCTGCGTGTACAAGTGTATTTGTTGGTAATTCTATGGCAATGTCATCGACTCGAACCCAGGTATTCTTTATATATCTATATACGTTATTTCTTCCCATGCCCATACAAAATGTAGCGTTCTTCTTATCATCATCAGACCTTGGCTTTGTACCACATGGCATATACAACCAGTCATATGGTGATAATAATGCATTTTCAACGTTAAATTTCGTCAATTGCGCTGGATTAATAGTAAGAAATGAAGTATCTAAATGCACCACGAATTGTTTCATAAGGATTACAACGTGTCCTTGCTCGACGTACTTCAACGTCATCCAAACGATCGAATGCTGTTTTTGCATTGATAATATTTTTCACTATATCTTCGCAACAGAAATCAGTTTCATCATCTATGGTCAACTTTTTAGGTCCCTGATGTAACCAGTGCTGCATTTCTTCTAATGCAGGTGTATTAGAATTTTGATTTCTTACCCATTTCATATCTTCTACACACTTTATTACTTCCTCTGCAGGATTCCATTTAAGACCTGAAGCTTCAAGTCCAGGAACATGATGTCCAAAACCTCTACGCCCATGATGTTTGGGTGTTTGAAATGGCTCTAAACGACCTTGTTTATTTTTCCCAAGGCCGTAACCTTCTTTACATCCCATCATTCGCATCATCCTTTTGACTCTTGTGTTATTACTCCTATCCTTGAATTGTTAACTCCCTTTTCATCAATATCCTCCTCGTCAGATTCACTTGAACTTTTACGAATTTTTTGTCGTTTACAATGGTTATAAGCATCTCCTTCACATTTCTTCCTTTTTGTCATAGTTTCCAATTCCCCTTGCATGGTATGATGATGCATCAGTCGCATAAAAATACACTCACGTTCAAGAATATTGTAATATTCAGTAACAACGATAGAATTAACCAGCTCACAAGTATAAAAAAGTCACTTTATACACTGTGACGAAATAATATCCAAGAAACGTGTTAAAACATGCATAGAAAGTACATGAATCAGACTGAAAAACCACTCCGCACTTTCGTCACTAACTACGACACAACCGTCGCCAACTAGTCGAAGAGTAAGACTGACCGAAGCATCCCAGAGGCGACGCCAACGTACGACGCTTCAAAACTTTTGACGAAATTTTAATGTTTTAGTGAAAACCTTCTCGTTATTATAACATAGAACTGACAGACATGCACCATTTACAATGGAATAAAACGTAAATTTGGTAGTTAAGAGTTATTCACAGTTTCCAATTGAATTCATAAATGCCATAATTTTTTCTAACGAAATAAGCCATTTATTTATCGTCCGGGTTTGTACTAGGACATTTATATGTCGGGTTATCGTTATGATTAGGGTCGGGGTTAGGGGCCCGAAACGAATCTTCGTTGTGATTAGACATTGTTGTTATGAAATAGAGAAGATATCGACTAGTGCAAATAAGACTATTACAGATATCGACAAGTAACCGTGATAATTAGATGCTCGAGAAGCAAATGACAATGATCATAGGTTCGATAACGAATCCACGGTCAACGGGATAACAAAATGCGCTTTCTTCCAAAGTCCAAGTTGTACCCAACTTCCTTGTCTACGGTACAAGAATTACTGAACTAACTCTTTGTTAAAACATAGCATATCCACCGGGCGTAAAGACGCGATGCAACTAGATAATGCGACCTCACGAGAGAATGGCTTTCCGTCACGATGATGCTGCAGAGGAAAGCTATGATAGGATGTATCTAAGGAAACGAGATCATCGGATTCGTGGAGAGATGCCTTCGTTCGGAAAGTGAGGGAAATTGACGTAGCTGTTAATTTGTCAATTTCCATGTTGGTGGTTAGGGAAGTATGCTAGCCGCCCTTGAGGGAAAGTTGCTAGCGGGAAGCGTCGTTCGTGAGAAAAATAGATTTCCCCTATCCTCCCGTAGTCGAGACGAAGTCTCTTTGTCTGTTTGGAGGATTTTAGTAAATTAAATCTCAAGATTCATAGCGGGTCCTCAGGCTAGCTGAACATGTACTGTGGAGATGCATCGACATCTGGTGATCATCTTACCCGGAGAATACGGTCTGCGTGTGGCGAGCCACGGGACAGAAACCGTTCGAATGTTTACTGTCGAATGACGCTACAACTATTCATTTTTAATGAGAGCTATACTATTACTCCATACCTTTAGACAAAACGTTCATCCCTCGACCACGGCTACGTTTGGCGACTGGTTGTCGCCTCGAGCCCCTGCTCATTATCACAAATCTCGGACAAATACAATCGTATTGAATGACGACAATTGCTTAATCACGGCTATGGTAGAATCTAGATTACAGTGTTAAGGGATTTTCTCGAAGTTCCAAAGAAAGGGCTCCGGTGTCCTTTCATCTCCGACATATATATGAAAATACATGCACACCTGCCCGATTCTGACTGACCGGTGCTCTCACCCGGAACCGGAACTCGCAGTCAACCGTGTCGAGCAGCACATATATAAGCCTCAATTCTCAACTAGTCCGTCAGTAGTGCTCGCGCAACAGTAGAAGCAACATGGAGTTTTTTAAATCTCTATTACGCGTCGTTGGTCTGTTCGTGCCAAGCAAGGTAGATATCGTTTCCGAACTACCACTGGAGGTTTCGCAATTGATACTTCGAAAATTGGATCCCCCGTCCCTGCAGAGCGCAGCGCTTGTCTCGCACAAATGGTTGAACGTATGTAGATCAGACAAGTGTCTACGGCGGACAGCAAGACGTCACATGCGACGTACGAGAAAGCGGGTCAGGATGGAGTTTCTCGGACCAGTAGCCGCTAAAGCTACCGACCAAGATTCAAGAAGTAGGATACATGGTGCGAGGAACCTAAAACACGAAGTAGGCTTGTCCGCTGCTCGTACGGCTATCGTCGTTGGAAGGTTACGTGGTCCTCCGAAAATGTCGATGCGAAATCGTCCCATCGACGTTGGACCGCTAAAATGTATTAGACTGTAATTGATATTATGTACCTCAATTCTACTGCTTGCTTTCGCAAGAACAAGAAACGGTTTTGTCCGGCGAAAATATTCAGAATTGTAGCGTAAATCTTGAAATGAAATGGCTCCATTGAGACTGCAATTTATTTCAGCGACGCCAATTCTCCAGCGAAACAGCGACAATGTCACTTACTTTGAAGCTGAGTCGTGCAAAGCGTTACATTCTTTCGGTTAAAGTGGAACCTGTATCGTCGCAGACCCGTTATTGCATATTAAATACAAAGTATCACCGCTGCAATTAGAGATATGTGGCTAATTCGATGCGACAAATACTCCTCATTTGCTTCCAAATACAACGCACATCATAGGGTTTAGGCTATGTCAACTCTTGTCACTGACAAATCCAGCGTAATTGCAGTTTTTCATATTCTGGCTTACATATTCATATCAACGTATCTCCGTTCCAATATCAGATATGTCGACAATACGATGCGCGTTATACACCACATATGCTGCCAAATACAGAGCACGGCATCCGGTTTGCGCTTCGTCAACTCTGGGCACTGTGAAATCTAGGGTAGATGCAATTTTGCATATGTCCACAATACGATGCGCGTTGTACTCTACTTACATTGCGAAATACAGAGCACGACATCCGCTTTGCGCGATAATTCGATGCGCTTTATACACCACATATGCTGCTCAATACAGTGCACGACATCCGGTTATCGCTACGTCAATTCTAGCTAGGTCAAGGCCAGCGCATTTGCAGTTTTACGCCATTCTGTCTTAAATATTCAAATGAACGTATCTCCGTTTCTATTGAAGGTATGTCGACAATTCTGCGCGAGTTATAGTTCACATCTGCTGCCAAACACAGCGCCCGTCCTGCTCTGCACGCTATGTCATTTCTAGTTCCGGTCAAATCCAATGAAATTACTGTTCTGCTTATTCAGGCTTGACTATTCTATTGAAGGTATATCTGCTGATACTGGTGATATGTGCATAATTCGGTGCGCGTTATACTTCAGATATGCTGCCAAATACAGAGGACGACATACAGTTTGCACTACGCCATCTTTCGTCTAGGTTAAGTAAAGCGTATTGCCAGTTTTGCATATTCATGCTTGAATATTCATCCGAACATATCTCCGCTGCTATTGTTGATAGGTTGATAATTCGATGCGATTTATACTCCCCATATGCTGCGAAATATGTGGAACGACATCCGGTTTGAGCTACGTGAACTCTGGGCACTGCCAAATCCAGCTTATTTGCAGGTGTGCATATTCGGGCTTCAATATACAATTGATCGCGTATCCGCTGCTATTAGAGAAAGGTTAACAATTCGGTGCGAATTATAGTTCACAAATGCTGCCAAATACAGGGCACGACATTCTCTTTTGGGCTATGTCAACTCTGGTCTAGGTTAAGACCAGCGTATTTCCAGTTTTGCTTATTCAAGCTTGAATATTAATCTGAACGTAACTCGGCTGCTATTGGTGATATGTCGAAAATACGAGGCGCGTTATACTCCACTTATGCTGCCAAATGGAGAGCACGACATCCGGTTTGCGCTGTGTCAACTCTGGTAGTCTTCGGACGTCAGCATGCAGGAAGGACGCGATCGTGTCGATCCGTAGTTTATGTCCGAAATCACGAGGAGAATCAAAATATTTGGCCAAAAAAGTGTTAGAGAGTATTGTACTAGAGCCCCGGAGTAAAAGCGCGTTTAAGTATTAGTTATGTTCTCTTCATTAGATGCGGAAAAAGCAAAAGAATACTGTTGGGGTGGCCAGAGTAGTGAGGACGCCATCTCAGGACGCCATCTTGGGATGCGCGACAAGAGCGCCGTCGCACGGGATACGTGTGTACTGGGCAGTGGCGGCCCTATTGGGGAGTGCACCGAGAAAGCCGCCACAGGGGCTATTAGAGAAGCAGCCCAGCAGAGCGGAAGCTGCCTTACCGACGGTGGTTGAGAATATTAAGCGGGCATACCGACGGGGGCATGCCGTCGCGTGGGACAGTTAAAAGTGCAGTGCAACTGCTATTTGTGATATGTCCATAATTCGATGCGCGTGGTACACCACATATGCTGCCAAATACGGAGCAAGACATCCGCTTTGCGCTTTGTCAACTCTGGTCTAGGTCTAGACCAGCATTGTTCCAATTTTGCATATTCTAGCATGAATAGACATATGAACGTATCTACGCTGCTATTGGTGACATCCGGTTTTCGCTCTGTCAATTCTGGGCACTGAGAAATAGAGCGCAGTTGCACTATTGCGTATTCATGCTACAATATTCAATAGATCGCGTATTTGCTGCGTTTCGCGATATCTCGACAATTCTGTGCGGGTTATACTCCACGTATACTACCAAATAAAGAGCACGAAATCCGGTTTGCGCTATGTCAACTCTGGTCTAGGTCAAGACCAGCGTATTTCCAGTT
The DNA here is from genome assembly GCA_936014575.1 of Bombus lapidarius. Lineage (NCBI taxonomy): Eukaryota > Metazoa > Arthropoda > Insecta > Hymenoptera > Apidae > Bombus > Bombus lapidarius. The sequence goes on from CAKXZU010000149.1 coordinate 19,965, forward strand.
TTTCACATTCTGTCTTAAATGCTCAAACAACGTGTCTCTGCTGCTATTGTCGATATGTCGATAATTCGATGCGCGTTATACACCACATATGCTGCCAAATACAGCGCACGTCATCTTGTTTACGCTACGTCAACTCTGGTCGCTGTCAAATCCAGCATAGTTGCAGTTTTGCATATTCAGGCTTCAATATTCAACTGATCGCTTATACGCTGCTATTAGCGAAAGGCGAATAATTCGGTGCGAATTATAGTTCACAATAGCTGCCAAATACAGGGCACGACATCCTGTTTTGGGCTATGTCAACTCGGATCTAGGTCAAGACAGGCGTAGTTCCACTTTTGCATATTGATGCATGAATATTCATCTGAACGTATCTCCGCTTCTATGCGAGGTATATCTACAATTCTGTGCACGTTATCTCCACATATGCTGCCAAGTACAGCGCACTCCATCCTGTTTACGCTACGTCAACTCTGGTCGCTGTCAAATCCAGCATAGTTGCAGTTTTGCATATTCGTGCATTAATATTCATCTGAACGTATCTCCGCTTCTGTTGTTGATATATTGATGATTTTATGCGATTTATACTCCCCATACGCTGCAAAATACGGGGGGCGACATCCCGTTTGAGGTACGTCCACTACGGGCACTGCCAAATATAGCCCATTTGCAGTTTTGCATATTCGGGATTCAATATTCAATTGAAAATTTCTCAAATGCTATTGGTAATATGTCGGTATTGCGATACGGGTTACACCGCCCAGATGCTGCCAAATACAGAGCGCGACATCCGCTTTGCACTACGTCAACTTTGGTCTAGGTTAAGTAAAGCGTATTGCCAGTTTTGCATATTCATGCTTGAATATTCATCTGAACGTATCTCCGCTGCTATTGTTGATATGTTGATAATTCGATGCGATTTATACTCCCCATATGTTGCTCAATACAGTGCACGATATCCGGTTATCGCTATGTCAACTCTAGCTATGTCAAGGCCAGCGCATTTCCAGTTTTGCAGATTCTGTCTTAAGAATTCAAACATCGTATGTCCGTTTCTATTGAAGGTATATCGACAATTCTGCGCGAGTTATACTTCACATCTACTGCCAAACACAGCGCCCATCCTGCTCTTTACGCTATGTCAATTCTGGTTCCGGCAAAATCCAATGAAATTACTGTTCTGCTTATTCAGTCTTGACTATACTATTGAAGGCATATCTGCTGATACTGGTGATATGTGTATAATTCGATGCGCTTTATACTCTCCATATGATTCGAAATACAGAGAACGACATCCTGGTAGCGCTGCGTCATCTCTGGTCCCTGTCAGATCCAGCGTGATTGCAGTTTTGCACATTCTGTCTTAAATGCTCAAACAACGTGTCTCCGCTGCTATTGTCGATATGTCGCTAATTCGACGCGCGTTATACACCTCAAGTGCTGCCAATTACAGAGCACGACATCCGCTTTGCACTACGTCAAATTTGGTCTATGTTAAGTAAAGCGTATTGCCAGTTTTGCATATTCATGCTTGAATATTCATCTGAACGTATCTCGGCTTCTATGCGAGATATGTCTACAATTCTGTGCGCGTTATACTCCACATATGCTGTGAAATACAGGGAACGCCATACGGTTTGCGGTATTTCAACTCTAGTCTAGGTTAAGACCAGCGTGTTTCCAGTTCTGCATATTCAAGCTTGCATATTAATCTTAACGTAACTCGGCTGCTATTGGTGATATGGCGATAATTCGATGCGCGTTATACACCACCTATGCTGCCAAATACAGAGCACAACGGCCGTTTTGTGTTATGTTAACTCTTGGCAATGCCAAGCCCGACGTATTTGCAGTTTTACGCATTCTGTCTTAAATGTTCAAATCAACGTATCTCCGCTTCTATTGAAGATATGTCGACAATTACGTGCGCGTTATACTCCACATTTGCTGCCAACTACAGCGCTCATCCTGCTCTTTACGCTATGTCAACTCTGATTCCGGTCAAATCCAATGTAACTACTGTTCTGCTTATTCAGGCTTGACTATTCCATTGAAGGTATCTCTGCTGAAACTGGTGATATGTAGATAATTCGATGCGCATTCTGCACCACATACGCTGCCAAATACAGGGCATGACATCCTGTTTGTCCTACCTCAACCTTCGGCGCCGTCAAATCCAGTGTATTTGCAGTTATGCATATTCGGGCTTCAATATTCAGTTGAACGTATCACTGCTGCTACTGACGACATGTCAATAATATGATGCGCGTTATGCTCCGCATATGCTGCCAAATACAGAGCACGTCATCCGGTTTGCGCTGTGTCAAATCTGGGTACTGCGAAATCCAGCGTATTTGCACTTCTGTATATTCATGCTTCAATATTCAATTAATCGGGTATTTGATACGATACGAGATATGTCGATAATTCGATGCGCGTTATACACCACACATGCTGCCAAATACAGAGCACGACATCCGGTTTGCGCTATGTCGACTCTGGTCAAGGTCATGTTCAGCGTAGTTCCAGTTTTGCCTATTCAAGCAAGAATATTCATCTGAACGTATCTCCGCTGCCATTGGTGATATGTTGAAAATTCGATGCCACTTATACTCCCCACATGCTGCGAAATACGTGCAACGACATCCGGATTGAGCTACGTCAACTCTGGGAATTGCGAAATCCTGCGTAAATGCAGTTTTGCATATTCATTCTTCAATATTCCATTGATCGTGTATTTGCTGCTATTGGAGATACTCCCCATACGCTGCGAAATACGGGGAACGACATCCGGATTGCGCTGCGTCGACCCTGGCCACTGCGAAATCCAGCGTATTTGCACTTTTGCATATTCAAGCTTGAATATTCATCTGAACGTATCTCCACTGCTATTAGTGATATGTCGATAATTCGATGCGTGTTATTGTTCTCATATGCTGCCAAATACGCAGCACGACATTCGGTTTGCGCCACGTCAAATCTGGTTTAGGTCCAGACGTCGCAGCTGCAGTATTGCATATTCAAGCTTGAATATTCATCTGAACGTATCTCCGCTTCTATTGTTGATATGTTGATGATTGGTTGCGACTTATACTCCCCGTACGCTGCGAAATACGTGGAACGACATGCGGATTGAGCTACGTCAATTCTGGGCACTGCCAAACCCAGCTTATTTGCATCTGTGCATATTCGGTCTTCAATATACAATTGATGGCGTATAGGCTGCTATTAGATGAAGGTTAACAATTCGGTGCGAATTATAGTTCACAATTGCTGCGAAATACAGGGCACGATATCCTGTTTTGGGATATGTCAACTCTGGTCTCGGTTAAAACCAGCGTATTTCCAGTTTTGCATATTCAAGCTTGAATATTAATCTGAACGTAACTCGACTGCTATTGGTGATATGTCGAAAATACGAGGCGCGTTATACTCCACTTATGCTGCCAAATGGAGAGCACGACATCCGGTTTGCGCTGTGTCTACTCTGGTAGTCTTCGTGACGTCAGCATGCAGGAAAGACGCGTTCGTGTCGCTCCGTAGCTTATGTCCGAAATTTCGAGGAAAATCAAAGTATTTGGACAAAAAAAGCGTTAGAGAGTATTGTACTAGTGCCCTGGAGTGAAAGTGAGTATAAGAACTAGTGGAGTTCTCTTCATTAGATGCGGAAAAGCAAAAGAAATCTGTTGCGGTGGCCAGGGTAGTGAGGAAGGCATCTTAGGACGCCATCTTGGGACGCGCGACTAGAGCGCCGCCACACGCGCAACGTGTGAACTGGACAGTGGCGACCATATTAGGGATTGCGCCAAGAACGCCGCCACAAGGGAAATCAGCGAAACTGCCCAGCAGGGCGGAAGCTGCCTTTCCGACGGTGGCAGAGAATAGAAAGCTGTCATACCGACGCGGGCAGACCGTCGCGCGGAACATTTAAAAGTGCAGTGACTTAGTCGCGTGTGTAAGAAATAATACGCCGCTGGACGCAGGTTCATACATTCGAGACGACTCGAGGGCTATCGAATATTGATATAACAATGGCGAGTCCAGAAGCTATACCTCTCGTGAAAGATTGGAAAGTTCGCGAGGACGGAACCTCCAGTGACCATAGGATACTGGAGACGCGCCTGGATCTCGAAGAAAGGAGTACCCCGCCGCAGCTTCAGCAGAGAAGATACAACACAAGGATTGCCGACTGGGAGGTGTTCCAAAGATTTGTCGCGGAGGAGAAAGAGGCACTCCGAGAAACAACTCTCCAGCAGGCTGATGACTTCGAAATAATGGCCGAATGAATGCAGGAAGTCCTCATAAAAGCCTGCGAAGCGGCCATTCCAAAGAAGAAATGGTACTATAGGTCAGTGCCATAGTCCAAGCTCACACGAGCAAAGAGCCACACCTACAGGGCAAGAAGAAGATACCAAGGGGCTAGGGACATCGCAACGAGGGAGAAGGAAAAGCTGAGGTACAGGGACACTAAGAGAGAGTACGTCAAAGCGATTACTAAAGTCAAGATACGAAGCTGGCAAGAATTCGCATCGAAGGAAGGCAATAAAGAACCCTGGGGCATCGCCTACCGAACGGTTACGGGTAAACTAAGAAGGGAAGAAACAGTGTCAACCCTGCGGATGCCACAAGGAGAAACCTCCGACTGCGGAGGCGATGCTCTCTGCCCTGTTGCCCGACGACCAGGAAGATACGGACACGCCGGAACAGACAGTAATCGGGCGTGAAATGATATCCCCGCGAATGTCGAAGACACCCCAGAGTTTCGGTTCGAAGAACTCAGTGGCGCTGTGAAACGACTAACGAAGGGGAAATGTCCAGGACTCGATTTAGTCGAAGCAGAAGTAATTGTACGCGCCTGCGGATGAATTCACCAAGAGCTCCTTAGGCTCATGAACGGCTGCCTTATCTGGGGGGTCTTCCCAAGGAGATGGAAAATGGGGAACGTCATCACCACCCCGAAGGGACCAGAACTGGACAGAACTAGCCCGAAGTATTACAGGCCAATCTGCCTGCTGTCTATGGTGGGCAAGTCGCTGGATAGACTGATGGATACTAGGATGGCCACCATTTTTCACGAACACGGTTATCCTTGGACCGACAACACTGCTTTCGTCCTGGGAGATCGACGGTTGACGCGATCACCAAATTCCGCGAGAAAGTCGAGCAAAAAAGCGAGGAAAAGTACGTCCTCGCAATTGCACTCGACATATCTGGAGCCTTCGAAAATGTATTGTGGCCGAATGTAATGCGCGAACTGAAGAGAAGAGGCTGTCCCGACAACCTATATCGGTTGACGAGGAGCTACTTTTCGGACAGAACAGTGCAAATCATGGGGAAAACGATACAATCAGCAAGCACGTCACGAAAGGATGCCCGCAGGGATCGGTATTGGGATCAAGCTTCTGGAACCCGATAATCGATGACCTGCTGGCGGAACTTACGACAAGCGCGATAGATTGCGAACTGATCGCGTAAGCAGATGATATAGCGACCCTAGTCGCAGGAAACGCGAGGAGGGAACTACAAGAGAAAGGACAGGAGGTAGTCACACGCGTTTCTACCTGGTGTAACAGGAAGAAACTGTCGTTATAGGCGGAGAAGACGGAAATGCTGCTCGTCAAAGGCAAACTTGACGCAGAAAGACCACCGATCATCAAGATCAACGGCAAAAACATAAGAATGGTACAAGCGATAAATTACCTGGGTATGTACGTTGAAAGCGGTCTAAAAATTAACAGGCATATGTACGAAACAACGCAGAAGTGCCAGAAACTATTCAACAGTCTCGCGAGAGTGACCACGGCGAAGTGGGGACTCGGACACGCGGCCAAACGTAACTTGTACAAAGGGCAGTTCGAGCCGATAACCACGTACGCCGCGGCCGGCTGGAGCGACCTGTTGAATGGAAAAACCAGGAACATGCTTATGCGGTCACAGAGGATGGCACTGCTCCGAGTGACGATGGCCTCTAGAACAACGTCAACAGAGGCACTACAGGTTATCGCGGGGGTCATTCCGATCGACCTTCAAATAGAAGCCAGATTCAGGATATACGAAAAGAAAAGAGGGCGAGACGATGCAAGCAGCGAAAAAGCGATCGTCAAAGAAGCCATCCAGAAGTGGCAGGAACGCTGGCAGACCACGCAGAAGGGAAGAACAACCTTCGCATACTTCGGCAGCGTCAAGGACAGGCTTGAGAACCGCTGGGTAAGACCTGACCACTACATGACACAGCTCATTAGCGGCCATGGAGACTTCAATAGCAAGCTCAAGACGTTCTGTCTGAGCGAAGTGGACACGTGCGACAGCGGCGAAGAAGAAACCCCTCAACATATCCTCGAGGATTGCCCAATCTTCCAACAGGGAGGACCTCCAGATAGAAGATCGGCACAACCGGGTGAGCAGACAAGCTAGCATCTGAGAAGAAGGCTAAGACTGGCTGGAAGGACACCCCAGCAAAGCAGAGGGGAAACATGACCAACAATAACAAAGAAGAAGGCGACAACATGAAACCTGGAACCTGCCGCAACAGAGGACTCACGAAAGGCAAACTGACATAAAATAGCACGGGAAAAATAGGCAAGGAGCCAAGGCGAAGAAAAATACAACGAGCCGGAGAGGAAACCTGCGACCGTCAACGCAGGCGGCACCCATGCAAATGAGTGCCAAGACGGTGCAGGGAACAATCGGTTAGATAGCCAACCTGCTGGGACCGAGATATAAGTTGGCAGCTCCGCCTTCTCGTGGCCCTCGCTGGTAAAGCTGCGGCGCGATCCGTGCAAAAGGGTAGGTTCAACTTGTCCAATGAGCCGCAAGGAGAGGGCGGGGTTTTTCCAAGTCTCGCGCCGACCAACTATGCGGGCAGTCCCCTGGGCAGGGGGCGATAGAAGGTGCAGAAAAAAATGAGCGAAGCCAGTATGAGTTCTATGCTCCAGGTATGCCACGGTCTGCCGAAAGGACGAGACCTCCAGCTCACACTACTTGTGTCAACTCTGGTCTAGGTCCAGAACAGCGTTGTTCCAATTTTGGATATTCAAGCATGAATATTCATTTGAACGTATCTCCGCTGCAATTGTTGATATGTTGATAATTCAATGCGATTTACGCTCCCGACATGCTGCGAAATACGTGGAACGACACCCTGTTTGCGCTACGTCAACTCTGGTCGCTGTCAAATCCAGCATAGTTTTAGTTTTGCATATTCATGCATTAATATTCATCTGAACGTATCTACGCTTCTATTGTTGATATGTTGATGATTCGATTCGATTGATACTCCCAATACGCTGCGAAATACGGGGAACGACATCCGGATTGCGCTGCGTCGACTTTGGGCACTGCCAAATCCAACGTAGTTGCAGTTTTGCATATTCAGGCTTCAATATTCATTTGAACGTATCTCTGCTGCTATTGGAGATATGTCGAAACTTCTGTGATCGGAATACTCCAAATGTGCTGCCAAATACAGACCACGAATTCTGGTTTGCAGTATGACAACTCTGGTCTAGGTCCAGGCCAGCGTAATTCCAGGTTTGCATATTCAAACATGAATATTCATCTGAACGTATCTCCGCTGCTATTGTTGATATGTTTATAATTCCATGCGATTTATACTCCCCAGATGCTGCGAAATACGTGGAACGACATCCGGTTTGAGCTACGTCAACTCTGGGCACTGCCAAATCCAGCTTATTTGCAGCTGTGCATATTCGGGCTTCAATATACTATTGATCGCGTATCCGCTGTTATTAGAGAAAGGTTTACAATTCGGTGCGAATTATGGTTCACAATTTCTGGCATATACAGGGCACGACATCCTGTTTGGGGCTGTGTCAACTCTGGTCTAGGTGATGACAGGCGTACTTCCACTTTTGCATATTCATGCATGTATATTCCTCTGAAAGTAACTTGGCTGCTTTTGGTGGTATGTCGAAAATACGACGCGCGTTATACTCCACATATGCTACCAAATATAGGGCACGACATCCGGTTTGCGCTAGATCAAATCTGGTCCCTCTCAATACCGGCGGAGTTGCAGTTTTGCAGATTCTGTCTTCAATATCCAAATGTACGTATCACCATGTCTATTGAAGATATGACAGCAATTCGGTGAGCCTTGTACACCACATAGGCTGCCAAAATCAGGACACATCCTCTTGTTTGCGCCATGTCAACTGTGGTCCGTATCAAATTCAATGTAATTACACTTATGAATATCCAGCCTTGCATATTCAGTTAAATGTATCTCCGCTGCCATTCGTGGTGTGTCAACAAATCGATGTGCGTTGTATTACAAATTTGTTGCCAAATACAGGGCACATCCTACTATTTAAGCTATGTCAAATCTGGTCCCGTGCAAATCCAATGTAATTATAGATATGCATATTCAGGCTTGAAGGTTCGATTGAATGTATCTCTGCTACTATTGTCGAAATGTCGATAATTCGATGCGCATTATACACCACATATGCTGCCAAATACAGAGCACGGCATCCGGTTTGCGCTTCGTCAACTCTGGGCACTGTGAAATCTAGGGTAGATGCAATTTTGCATATGTCCACAATACGATGCGCGTTGTACTCTACTTACATTGCGAAATACAGAGCACGACATCCGCTTTGCGCGATAATTCGATGCGCTTTATACACCACATATGCTGCTCAATACAGTGCACGCCATCCGGTTATCGCTACGTCAATTCTAGCTAGGTCAAGGCCAGCGCATTTGCAGTTTTACGCCATTCTGTCTTAAATATTCAAATGAACGTATCCCCGTTTCTATTGAAGGTATGTCGACAATTCTGCGCGAGTTATAGTTCACATCTGCTGCCAAACACAGCGCCCGTCCTGCTCTGCACGCTATGTCATTTCTAGTTCCGGTCAAATCCAATGAAATTACTGTTCTGCTTATTCAGGCTTGACTATTCTATTGAAGGTATATCTGCTGATACTGGTGATATGTGCATAATTCGGTGCGCGTTATACTTCAGATATGCTGCCAAATACAGAGGACGACATACAGTTTGAACTACGCCATCTTTCGTCTAGGTTAAGTAAAGCGTATTGCCAGTTTTGCATATTCATGCTTGAATATTCATCCGAACGTATCTCCGCTGCTATTGTTGACAGGTTGATAATTCGATGCGATTTATACTCCCCATATGCTGCGAAATATGTGGAACGACATCCGGTTTGAGCTACATCAACTCTGGGCACTGCCAAATCCAGCTTATTTGCAGCTGTGCATATTCGGTCTTCAATATAGAATTGATCGCGTATCCGCTGCTATTAGAGAAAGGTTAACAATTCGGTGCGAATTATAGTTCACAATTGCTGCCAAATACAGGGCACGACATCCTCTTTTGGGCTATGTCAACTCTGGTCTATGTTAAGACCAGCGTGTTTCCAGTTCTGCATATTCAAGCTTGCATATTAATCTTAAAGTAACTCGGCTGCTATTGGTGATATGGCGATAATTCGATGCGCGTTATACACCACCTATGCTGCCAAATACAGAGCACAACATCCGTTTTGTGTTATGTTAACTCTTGGCAATGCCAAGCCCGACGTATTTGTAGTTTTACGCATTCTGTCTTAAATGTTCAAATCAACGTATCTCCGCTTCTATTGAAGATATGTCGACAATTACGTGCGCGTTATACTTCACATTTGCTGCCAACTACAGCGCTCATCCTGCTCTTTACGCTATGTCAACTCTGATTCCGGTCAAATCCAATGTAACTACTGTTCTGCTTATTCAGGCTTGACTATTCCATTGAAGGTATCTCTGCTGATACTGGTGATATGTGGATAAGTCGATGCGCTTTATACTCCCTATATGATGCCAAATACGTGGAGCGACATCCGGTTTGCACTCTGTCAAATCTGAGCACTGCCAAATCCTGCGTATTTGCAGCTTTGAACATTCGGGCTTCAATATTCATCTGGACGTATCTCCGCTGCTATTGGTGATATGTCGATAATTCGATGCGCTTTGCACTACACATTTGCTGCCAAATACAGAGGACGATAACCGGTTTGCGCTATGTCAAGTCTGGTGTAGATCAAATCCCGTGTATTTTCAATTTTGCATATTCAGACTTCAATATTCAATTAAACGTTACTCAGCTGCTATTAGTCACATTTCGGCATTTCGATGCGCGTCACACTCCACATATGCTGCCAATACAGAGCACGACACCCGGTTTGCGCTTCGTCAACTCTGGTCTAGGACAAGACCAGCGTAGTTCCAGTTTTGCATATTCAAGGTTGAAGATTCATCTGAACGTATCTCCGCTGCTATTGGTGATATGTCAATAACTCGACCCGCGTTATACTTCACATAAGCTGCCAAATTCAGGGCACTTCATGCGGTTTGCACTACATCAACTCTGGTCTAGTTTAAGACGAGCGTATTTCCAGTTTTACATATTCAAGCATGAATGTTCATCTGAATGTATCTCCGCTGCTATTGTTGACATGTTGATAATTCGATGCGATTTACACTCCCGACATGCTGCGAAATACGAGGGATGACATCCTGTTTGCGCTACGTCAACTCTGGTCCAGGTCCAGACCAGCGTATTTGTAGTTTTGCATATACAAGCTTGTATATTCATCAGAACGTATCTCCGCTGCTATTAGTGATATGTAGATAATTCGATGCGCATTATGCACCACATACGCTGCTAAATACAGGGCATGACATCCTGTTTGTCCTACCTCAACCTTCGGCGCTGTCAAATCTAACGTATTTGCAGTTATGCATATTCGGGCTTCAATATTCAATTGAACGTATCTCCGCTGCTACTGATGATATGTCGATAATATGCTGCGCGTTATGCTCCGCATATGCTGCTCAATACGGAACAGGACATCCGGTTTGCGCTATATCAACTCTAGTCTCGGTCAAGGATAGCGTATTTCCAGTTTTGCATACTCAAGCATGAATATTCATCTGAATGTATCTCCGCTGCTATTTGTGATATGTCGACAAATCAATGCGCGATATACTTCAAGTATGCTGCCAAATACTGTTTCGACCATTCGCGGAGAGACGCGACCGCAGAAAGCACGTCAACGAGAGGCGTAAATTCCTGTTACGGTTAGATAATCGACGCCACGAAATGATCGATCCCCTGAGTTTTGTTACGATAATAGGGGTGGTTCAAATGATTTTACACTGATTTAACATATATAACTTAAAGTTTATTCCAACAACTTCTTAACTAAGGAGATATAATTCAGTTCAATTAAAATGACAGAGTGCGGTGCGCGACGGAATCTCAGATGTTAACAGTTCAAAGGTTGTAAAAAGACTTTTTTTCTGTGAAGATGATGCAGCGGAGAAAACATGCGATGGGTGGGTCTCGGGGCGCGAGAAAAGCTGATTTGTTAACGACAAGTTTTCGTCCGGAGAGTGGGGGAAGGACTTCTCTGTCAATTGGTTAATTTCTAGTTTGGGGTGGGTGGAAGGGTGTTGACCGCCCCTGAGAGAAAGCGGCTAGTGGGAAATATCGTACGTGACCAAAACGAACATTCGGTATCTTCTTGCAATAAACAATAGCCTTTAGGTAACGATTTAGTTTAGAGATGTTTGCTCGGTCTGAAGGACCTTCTAGAATTTCTTAAGATTTATGGTCGGTTCCTAAGATTACTGAAGGCACGCGATGAAGACATGCGGACATCTGGTTGCCATTCGGCCAGCGGCGTGTGGCCTGGTCTAGGTATTGCGTTGCTCGACGTAACATCCTCCCCCCGTTGAGAGGGTAGCGATCAAAATTAGCGAAGTGTGGTGTTGTTTGAAGTTCCCATCCTATTTCGTCTTGATTGCTGGTGGTTCGAGTTTCTCGAGATCGGGTTGAATTGGGAGCGGGACAAGCCTTTTGACGCCTCGATCCAAAATGCTCTTTGCTGTCTGAACGGTGGCCGTCCGGATGACGCCATCAGGGCCTGGGTGGACCTTGATGACGCGGCCCAGAGGCCACTGCATTGAAGGCATGTTGTCCTCTCTGAGGATGACGATTGTGCCTTCCTGGATGCTGTGTCCACCCTTGCTCCATTTGGTGCGGTTGGTCAGCTCGTTCAAGTACTCCTTGTGCTGATATTGGTGGTATGTTGATAATTCGATGTGCGTTATACTCCTCATTTGCTGCGCAATACAGGGAGCTAGATCCGGTTTGCACTCTGTCAAATGTGGGCACTGCCAAATCCAGCGTATTTGCTGTTTTGCATATTCAGGCATCAATATTCAATTGATCGGGAGTTTCCTGCGATACGAGATATGTCAATAATTCGATGCGCGACATACACCTGATATGCTGCCAAATACAGAGCAGGACATCCGGTTCGGGCTGTGTCAACTCTGATAGTCTTCGTGACGTCAGCTCGCAGGAAGGACGCGTTCGTGTCGCTCCGTATTTATGTCCGAAATCTCGAGGAAAATCAAAGTATTTGGACAAAAAATGTGTTAGGGGGTATTGTACTAGCGCCCTGGAGTAAAAGTGAGTATAAGAACTAGTGGAGTTCTCTTCATTAGATGCGGAAAAAGCAAAAGAAAACTGTTAGGATGGCCAGGGTTGTGAGAACGCCATCTTAGAACGCCATCCTGGGACGCGTGACTAGAGCGCCGTCGCACGGGCTACGTGTGAACTGGGCAGTGGCGGCCATATTGGGGAGTGCGCCGAGAACGCCGCCACAAGGGCTATCAGCGAAGCTTCGCAGCAGAGCGGAAGCTGAGTTACCGACGGTGGCAGAGAATATTAAGCGGGCATACCGACGGGGGCAGACCGTCGCGCGGAACATTTAAAAGTGCAGTGCAACTGCTATTTGTGATATGTCCATAATTCGATGCGCGTTATACACCACATATGCTGCCAAATACAGGGCACGGCATCCTGTTCTGTGCTATGTCAAGTCAGGTCTAGGTCAAGACAGGCTTAGTTCCACTTTTGCATATTCTAGCATGAATATTCATCTGAACGTATCTCCGCTGCTATTGGTGACATCCGGTTTGCGCTCTGTCAATTCTGGGCACTGAGAAATCCAGCGTAGTTGCAGTTTTGCATATTCAGGCTTCAATATTCAATTGAACGTATCTCTGGTGCTATTGGAGATATGTTGATAATTCGATGCGATTTATACTCCCCATATGCTGTGAAATACGTGGAACGACATCCGGTTTGAGCTACGTCAACTCTGGGCACTGCCAAATCCAGCATATTTGCAGCTGTGCATATTCGGGCTTCAATATACAATTGATCGCGTATCCGCTGCTATTAAAGAAAGGTTAACAATTCGGTGCGAATTATAGTTCACAATTGCTGCCAAATACAGGGCACGACATCCTGTTTTGGGCTATGTCAACTCTGGTCTAGATCAAGACACACTCTATCAGATTTTCTAGCATGAATATTCATCTGAACGTATCTCCGCTTCTATGAAAAGTATGTCTGCAATTCTGTGCACGTTATCTCCACATATGCTGCCAAGTATAGCGCACTCCATCCTGTTTACGCTACGTCAACTATGGTCGCTGTCAAATCCAGCATAGTTTGCAGTTTTGCATATTCGTGCATTAATATTCATCTGAACGTATCTCCGCTTCTATTGTTGACATATTGATGATTTTATGCGATTTTCTACTCCCCATACGCTGGAAAATACGGGGGGCGACATCCGGTTTGAGGTACGTCCACTATGGGCACTGCCAAATCCAGCCCATTTGCAGTTTTGCATATTCGGGTTTCAATATTCAATTGAAAATTTCTCAAATGCTATTGGTCATATGTCGGTATTGCGATAAGGGTTACACCCCCCAGATGCTGCCAAATACAGAGCACGACATCCGCTTTGCACTACGTCAACTTTGGTCTAGGTTAAGTAAAGCGTATTGCCAGTCTTGCATATTCATGCTTGAATATTCATCTGAACGTATCTCGGCTTCTATGCGAGATATGTCTACAATTCTGTGCGCGTTATACACCACCTATGCTGCCAAATACAGAACACAACATCCGTTTTGTGTTATGTTAACTCTTGGCAATGCCAAGCCCGACGTATTTGCAGTTTTACGCATTCTGTCTTAAATGTTCAAATCAACGTATCTCCGCTTCTATTGAAGATATGTCGACAATTACGTGCGCGTTATACTTCACATTTGCTGCCAACTACAGCGCTCATCCTGCTCTTTACGCTATGTCAACTCTGATTCCGATCAAATCCAATGTAATTACTGTTCTGCTTATTCAGGTATTGAAGGTATCTCTGCTGATACTGGTGATATCTGGATAAGTCGATGCGCTTTATACTCCCCATATGATGCGAAATACGTGGAGCGACATCCGGTTTGCACTCTGTCACATCTGAGCACTGCCAAATCGAGCATATTTGCAGTTTTGCATATTCAGATTTAAATATTCAATTGAAGGTATCTGCGCGGCTATTGGAGACATGTTGCTAATTCGAAGCAACGTTATACACCACGTATGCTGCCAAATACAGCGCACATCATTCTGTTTACAGTACTTCAACTCTGGTCGCTGTCAAATCCAGCGTAATTGCAGTTTTGCTTATTTAGGGTTCAATATTCAAATCAACGTATCTCCCCTTCTACTGCAGATATGTCGACAATTCAATGCGCAATATAGTCCACATTTACTGCCGAATACAGAGCACGACATCCGGTTTGCGCTATGTCAACTCTGGTCTAGGTCCAGACCAGCGTAGTTCTAGTTTTGCATATTCAAGTGTTTCGTCGACAATTCGCGGAGAGACGCGTTCGCGAGAATGCACGTCAACGGGAGTCGTAAATTCCCGTTACGATTAGATAATCGACGCCACGAAATGGGGATCGATCCGCTGATTTCTGTTACGATAATAGGGGTGATTCATCTGAATGTACACTGAATTAATAAGTATAAAATTAATGTTTATTCCAACAACTTTATATAGAAAAATAGTTACACTGATGCGTATGATAAGTTATGTAAGTGACCGATTTAAGATATGATACTCGATAAGGACATGTTGACTATTCTAACGGTGAGGAATAAGTAAGTTAAAGTGGCGATGTTGTGTCGGAGGAACGCTAGTGATGGGTGTGTCTAAAGACGTGAGAAAGCTGATTTGTTCATGGCGATTTTGGTTAGGAAAAGTGAGGGCAGTAGACTTGTTTCTGATTGGATAAAAGAAGGTTGATGGACTAGGAAGGGTCTTAGCCGCCCTCGATAGATAGATGCCAGTGTAAGATATCGTACGTGAGCATAACAAACTTTCAGTATCTTCTCGCCATAAACAATAGCCTTTAGATATCGATTTTAGTTTAGAGATCTTTGTTCGGTCCGACAGACCTTCCAGAATGTCGTAAGATTTATGGTCGGTTCTTAAGACTATTGAGGGACGAGATAAGGGCGTGCGGACATCTGGTTTCCATCCTGCCCGCGGTGTGTGGCCTGGTCTAGGTAGAGTGTCGCTCGACGCAACATCAAGCGAGAATATTCATTTGAACGTATCTCCGCTGATATTGGTGGTATGTTGATAATTCGATGCGCGTTATGCTCCTCAGTTGCTGCGCAATATTGGGAGCTACATCCCGTTTGCACTCTGTCAAATGTGGGCACTGCCAAAATCCAGCGTATTTGCTGTTTTGCATATTCAGACATCAATATTCAATAGAACGTATCACCGCTGTTATTGGAGATATGTCGACACTTCAATGCGCATTATAGACCACATTTACAGCCAAATACACAGCACGACATCCGGTTTGCGCTATGTCAAGTCTGGTCTAGATCAAAACCAGAGTATTTGCAGTTTTGTATATTCGGGCTACAATATTCGAATCAACGTATCTCCGCTAATATTGAAGATATGTCGACAATTACGTGCGCGTTATACTTCACATTTGTTGCCAAATACAGCGCCCATCCTGCTCTTTACGCTATGTCAAATCTGATTCCGGTCAAATCCAATGTAATTACTGTTCTGCTTATTCAGTCTTGACTATTCTATTGAAGGTATCTCTGCTGATAGTGATGATATGTCGATAATTGGATGCGCGTTATATACCACATACGCTGCCAAATACAGGGCGTGACATCGTGCATGTCCTACCTCAAACTTCGGCGCTGTCAAATCCAACGTATTTGCAGTTATGCATATTCGGGCTTCAATATTCAATTGAACGTATCTCCGCTGCTACTGATGATATGTCGATAATATGCTGCGCGTTATGCTCCGCATATGCTGCTCAATACGGAACACGACATCCGGTTTGCACTATATCAACTCTAGTCTCGGTCAAGGATAGCGTATTTCCAGTTTTGCATACTCAAGCATGAATATTCATCTGAATGTATCTCCGCTGCTATTTGTGATATGTCGACAAATCAATGCGCGATATACTTCAAGTATGCTGCCAAATACTGTTTCGACCATTCGCGGAGAGACGCGACCGCAGAAAGCACGTCAACGAGAGGCGTAAATTCCCGTTACGGTTAGATAATCGACGCCACGAAATGATCGATCCCCTGATTTTTGTTACGATAATAGGGGTGGTTCAAATAATTTTACACTGATTTAACATTTATAACTTAAAGTTTATTCCAACAACTTCTTAACTAAAGAGATATAATTCAGTTCAATTAAAATGACAGAGTGCGGTGCGCGACGGAATCTCAGATGTTAACAGTTCAAAGGTTGTAAAGACTTTTTTTTCTGTGAAGATGCAGCGGAGAAAACATGCGATGGGTGGGTCTCGGGGCGCGGGAAAAGCTGATTTGTTAACGACAAGTTTTCGTCCGGAGAGTGGGGGAAGGACTTCTCTGTCAATTGGTTAATTTCTAGTTTGGGGTGGGTGGAAGGGTGTTGACCGCCCCTGAGAGAAAGCAGCTAGTGGGAAATATCGTACGAGACCAAAACGAACTTTCGGTATCTTCTTGTAATAAACAATAGCCTTTAGGTAACGATTTAGTTTAGAGATGTTTGCTCGGTCTGAAGGACCTTCTAGAATTTCTTAAGATTTATGGTCGGTTCCTAAGATTACTGAAGGCACGCGATGAAGACATGCGGACATCTGGTTGCCATTCGGCCAGCGGCGTGTGGCCTGGTCTAGGTATTGCGTTGCTCGACGTAACATCCTCCCCCCGTTGAGAGGGTAGCGATCAAAATTAGCGAAGTGTGGTGTTGTTTGAAGTTCCCATCCTATTTCGTCTTGATTGCTGGTGGTTCGAGTTTCTCGAGATCGGGTTGAATTGGGAGCGGGACAAGCCTTTTGACGCCTCGATCCAAAATGCTCTTTGCTGTCTGAACGGTGGCCGTCCGGATGACGCCATCAGGGCCTGGGTGGACCTTGATGACGCGGCCCAGAGGCCACTGCATTGAAGGCATGTTGTCCTCTCTGAGGATGACGATTGTGCCTTCCTGGATGCTGTGTCCACCCTTGCTCCATTTGGTGCGGTTGGTCAGCTCGTTCAAGTACTCCTTGTGCTGATATTGGTGGTATGTTGATAATTCGATGTGCGTTATACTCCTCATTTGCTGCGCAATACAGGGAGCTAGATCCGGTTTGCACTCTGTCAAATGTGGGCACTGCCAAATCCAGCGTATTTGCTGTTTTGCATATTCAGGCATCAATATTCAATTGATCGGGAGTTTCCTGCGATACGAGATATGTCAATAATTCGATGCGCGACATACACCTGATATGCTGCCAAATACAGAGCAGGACATCCGGTTCGGGCTGTGTCAACTCTGATAGTCTTCGTGACGTCAGCTCGCAGGAAGGACGCGTTCGTGTCGCTCCGTATTTATGTCCGAAATCTCGAGGAAAATCAAAGTATTTGGACAAAAAATGTGTTAGGGGGTATTGTACTAGCGCCCTGGAGTAAAAGTGAGTATAAGAACTAGTGGAGTTCTCTTCATTAGATGCGGAAAAAGCAAAAGAAAACTGTTAGGATGGCCAGGGTTGTGAGAACGCCATCTTAGAACGCCATCCTGGGACGCGTGACTAGAGCGCCGTCGCACGGGCTACGTGTGAACTGGGCAGTGGCGGCCATATTGGGGAGTGCGCCGAGAACGCCGCCACAAGGGCTATCAGCGAAGCTTCGCAGCAGAGCGGAAGCTGAGTTACCGACGGTGGCAGAGAATATTAAGCGGGCATACCGACGGGGGCAGACCGTCGCGCGGAACATTTAAAAGTGCAGTGCAACTGCTATTTGTGATATGTCCATAATTCGATGCGCGTTATACACCACATATGCTGCCAAATACAGGGCACGGCATCCTGTTCTGTGCTATGTCAAGTCAGGTCTAGGTCAAGACAGGCTTAGTTCCACTTTTGCATATTCTAGCATGAATATTCATCTGAACGTATCTCCGCTGCTATTGGTGACATCCGGTTTGCGCTCTGTCAATTCTGGGCACTGAGAAATCCAGCGTAGTTGCAGTTTTGCATATTCAGGCTTCAATATTCAATTGAACGTATCTCTGGTGCTATTGGAGATATGTTGATAATTCGATGCGATTTATACTCCCCATATGCTGTGAAATACGTGGAACGACATCCGGTTTGAGCTACGTCAACTCTGGGCACTGCCAAATCCAGCATATTTGCAGCTGTGCATATTCGGGCTTCAATATACAATTGATCGCGTATCCGCTGCTATTAAAGAAAGGTTAACAATTCGGTGCGAATTATAGTTCACAATTGCTGCCAAATACAGGGCACGACATCCTGTTTTGGGCTATGTCAACTCTGGTCTAGATCAAGACAGGCGTAGTTCCACTTTTGCATATTCTAGCATGAATATTCATCTGAACGTATCTCCGCTTCTATGAAAAGTATGTCTGCAATTCTGTGCACGTTATCTCCACATATGCTGCCAAGTATAGCGCACTCCATCCTGTTTACGCTACGTCAACTATGGTCGCTGTCAAATCCAGCATAGTTGCAGTTTTGCATATTCGTGCATTAATATTCATCTGAACGTATCTCCGCTTCTATTGTTGACATATTGATGATTTTATGCGATTTCTACTCCCCATACGCTGGAAAATACGGGGGGCGACATCCGGTTTGAGGTACGTCCACTATGGGCACTGCCAAATCCAGCCCATTTGCAGTTTTGCATATTCGGGTTTCAATATTCAATTGAAAATTTCTCAAATGCTATTGGTCATATGTCGGTATTGCGATAAGGGTTACACCCCCCAGATGCTGCCAAATACAGAGCACGACATCCGCTTTGCACTACGTCAACTTTGGTCTAGGTTAAGTAAAGCGTATTGCCAGTCTTGCATATTCATGCTTGAATATTCATCTGAACGTATCTCGGCTTCTATGCGAGATATGTCTACAATTCTGTGCGCGTTATACACCACCTATGCTGCCAAATACAGAACACAACATCCGTTTTGTGTTATGTTAACTCTTGGCAATGCCAAGCCCGACGTATTTGCAGTTTTACGCATTCTGTCTTAAATGTTCAAATCAACGTATCTCCGCTTCTATTGAAGATATGTCGACAATTACGTGCGCGTTATACTTCACATTTGCTGCCAACTACAGCGCTCATCCTGCTCTTTACGCTATGTCAACTCTGATTCCGATCAAATCCAATGTAATTACTGTTCTGCTTATTCAGGTATTGAAGGTATCTCTGCTGATACTGGTGATATCTGGATAAGTCGATGCGCTTTATACTCCCCATATGATGCGAAATACGTGGAGCGACATCCGGTTTGCACTCTGTCACATCTGAGCACTGCCAAATCGAGCATATTTGCAGTTTTGCATATTCAGATTTAAATATTCAATTGAAGGTATCTGCGCGGCTATTGGAGACATGTTGCTAATTCGAAGCAACGTTATACACCACGTATGCTGCCAAATACAGCGCACATCATTCTGTTTACAGTACTTCAACTCTGGTCGCTGTCAAATCCAGCGTAATTGCAGTTTTGCTTATTTAGGGTTCAATATTCAAATCAACGTATCTCCCCTTCTACTGCAGATATGTCGACAATTCAATGCGCAATATAGTCCACATTTACTGCCGAATACAGAGCACGACATCCGGTTTGCGCTATGTCAACTCTGGTCTAGGTCCAGACCAGCGTAGTTCTAGTTTTGCATATTCAAGTGTTTCGTCGACAATTCGCGGAGAGACGCGTTCGCGAGAATGCACGTCAACGGGAGTCGTAAATTCCCGTTACGATTAGATAATCGACGCCACGAAATGATCGATCCGCTGATTTCTGTTACGATAATAGGGGTGATTCATCTGAATGTACACTGAATTAATAAGTATAAATTAATGTTTATTCCAACAACTTTATATAGAAAAATAGTTACACTGATGCGTATGATAAGTTATGTAAGTGACCGATTTAAGATATGATACTCGATAAGGACATGTTGACTATTCTAACGGTGAGGAATAAGTAAGTTAAAGTGGCGATGTTGTGTCGGAGGAACGCTAGTGATGGGTGTGTCTAAAGACGTGAGAAAGCTGATTTGTTCATGGCGATTTTGGTTAGGAAAAGTGAGGGCAGTAGACTTGTTTCTGATTGGATAAAAGAAGGTTGATGGACTAGGAAGGGTCTTAGCCGCCCTCGATAGATAGATGCCAGTGTAAGATATCGTACGTGAGCATAACAAACTTTCAGTATCTTCTCGCCATAAACAATAGCCTTTAGATATCGATTTTAGTTTAGAGATCTTTGTTCGGTCCGACAGACCTTCCAGAATGTCGTAAGATTTATGGTCGGTTCTTAAGACTATTGAGGGACGAGATAAGGGCGTGCGGACATCTGGTTTCCATCCTGCCCGCGGTGTGTGGCCTGGTCTAGGTAGAGTGTCGCTCGACGCAACATCAAGCGAGAATATTCATTTGAACGTATCTCCGCTGATATTGGTGGTATGTTGATAATTCGATGCGCGTTATGCTCCTCAGTTGCTGCGCAATATTGGGAGCTACATCCCGTTTGCACTCTGTCAAATGTGGGCACTGCCAAATCCAGCGTATTTGCTGTTTTGCATATTCAGACATCAATATTCAATAGAACGTATCACCGCTGTTATTGGAGATATGTCGACACTTCAATGCGCATTATAGACCACATTTACAGCCAAATACACAGCACGACATCCGGTTTGCGCTATGTCAAGTCTGGTCTAGATCAAAACCAGAGTATTTGCAGTTTTGTATATTCGGCTACAATATTCGAATCAACGTATCTCCGCTAATATTGAAGATATGTCGACAATTACGTGCGCGTTATACTTCACATTTGTTGCCAAATACAGCGCCCATCCTGCTCTTTACGCTATGTCAAATCTGATTCCGGTCAAATCCAATGTAATTACTGTTCTGCTTATTCAGTCTTGACTATTCTATTGAAGGTATCTCTGCTGATAGTGATGATATGTCGATAATTGGATGCGCGTTATATACCACATACGCTGCCAAATACAGGGCGTGACATCGTGCATGTCCTACCTCAAACTTCGGCGCTGTCAAATCCAACGTATTTGCAGTTATGCATATTCGGGCTTCAATATTCAATTGAACGTATCTCCGCTGCTACTGATGATATGTCGATAATATGCTGCGCGTTATGCTCCGCATATGCTGCTCAATACGGAACACGACATCCGGTTTGCACTATATCAACTCTAGTCTCGGTCAAGGATAGCGTATTTCCAGTTTTGCATACTCAAGCATGAATATTCATCTGAATGTATCTCCGCTGCTATTTGTGATATGTCGACAAATCAATGCGCGATATACTTCAAGTATGCTGCCAAATACTGTTTCGACCATTCGCGGAGAGACGCGACCGCAGAAAGCACGTCAACGAGAGGCGTAAATTCCCGTTACGGTTAGATAATCGACGCCACGAAATGATCGATCCCCTGATTTTTGTTACGATAATAGGGGTGGTTCAAATAATTTTACACTGATTTAACATTTATAACTTAAAGTTTATTCCAACAACTTCTTAACTAAAGAGATATAATTCAGTTCAATTAAAATGACAGAGTGCGGTGCGCGACGGAATCTCAGATGTTAACAGTTCAAAGGTTGTAAAGACTTTTTTTTCTGTGAAGATGCAGCGGAGAAAACATGCGATGGGTGGGTCTCGGGGCGCGGGAAAAGCTGATTTGTTAACGACAAGTTTTCGTCCGGAGAGTGGGGGAAGGACTTCTCTGTCAATTGGTTAATTTCTAGTTTGGGGTGGGTGGAAGGGTGTTGACCGCCCCTGAGAGAAAGCAGCTAGTGGGAAATATCGTACGAGACCAAAACGAACTTTCGGTATCTTCTTGTAATAAACAATAGCCTTTAGGTAACGATTTAGTTTAGAGATGTTTGCTCGGTCTGAAGGACCTTCTAGAATTTCTTAAGATTTATGGTCGGTTCCTAAGATTACTGAAGGCACGCGATGAAGACGTGCGGACATCTGGTTGCCATCCGGCCAGCGGCGTGTGGCCTGGTCTAGGTATTGCGTCGCCCGACGTAACATCCTCCCCCCGTTGAGAGGGTAGCGATCAAAATTAGCGAAGTGTGGTGTTGTTTGAAGTTCCCATCCTATTTCGTCTTGATTACTGGTGGTTCGGGTTTCTCGAGATCGGGTTGAATTGGGAGCGGGACAAGCCTTTTGACGCCTCGATCCAAAATGCTCTTTGCTGTCTGAACGGTGGCCGTCCGGATGACCCCATCAGGGCCTGGGTGGACCTTGATGACGCGGCCCAGAGGCCACTGCATGGAAGGCATGTTATCCTCTCTGAGGATGACGATTGTGCCTTCCTGGATGCTGTGTCCACCCTTGCTCCATTTGGTGCGGTTGGTCAGCTCGTTCAAGTACTCCTTGTGCCAGCGATTCCAAAAATGCTGTTTGAGCTGCTGGATATGCTGCCATCTGGAGAGCCGGTTGGATGGAATGTCCCTGAAATCTCGCTCACGCAAACTCATTAGTGAATCGCCAATGAGGAAATGTCCGGGAGTGAGGGCTAGGAGATCGGTTGGATCGGTGGATATTGGAGTTAGCGGACGTGAATTGAGAATTGATTCTATTTCAATGACGAGGGTGTTGAATTGCCCGAAGGTTAGTAACTCGTTACCGACGACTCGTCTAAGGTGATGTTTGAATGACTTTACCGCTGCTTCCCATAGCCCACCAAAGTGCGGGGAATGAGGGGGGATGAAGCGCGATTCGATTCGCTTGTCGGATTGGAATGTGTTTACTTTTTCGTTGTGGTCGTCCGACTGCAACAGCTCATGAAGCTCTCGTAATTCGTTGTTGGCACCAATGAAGTTGGTTCCGTTATCAGAGTGTATGGTGGAGCAAAATCCTCGTCGAGCGATGAATCTACGAAGGGCGGCGATGAAGGCTTCGCTTGTGAGATCGCTCACGAGCTCAATATTCACTGCCTTAACTGCTAAACATACGAAGATGGCCATGTATATCTTAATCTGACGGCGGTTTCGATCGCGTTTCTCCTTGATATGGAATGGCCAGCAGTAATCGACGCCGACGTTTGTGAATGGGCGAGATTCCGTTACTCGTGCTTCCGGCAAATTACCCATCACGTAATCTACCGGCGGTGGTTGAGCGCGGCAGCAGTTTTTTATTGTACGCCAGACTTGACTTCGGCCGTCGACGGGCCAGTAACGTTGTCTCACGGCGTATAACGAAGCCTGTGTTCCGGAGTGCATGTGGACCTTATGTGTATGTTCGATAATGCCTGATGTAATGGACGACTTAGGCAAGATAATGGGGTGTTTCTGAGCGAAGGTCATCGAGTCGACCCACGACTCGCAATATTCCTTTCTCATCTATGAACAGAGTGAGTCGTGTGAGTTTCCCTTTTATCGCCGCGTTTCGATCCTTTTGGAGCGTGCTAATTTCCTCAGAAAAATGGATGCTTTGTAACAATTTGATTAGTTTATCATGGGTGGTACTTAATTCGGTTACAGTTAGGGGTGCTGATCGGTTCTATTTTTGTTTCCAACGGAGGCAACGAGCGATGATTCGTATCAACTTGGACCAGGACGAATGTCCGTGCAACAAACTGTAATCGGCCGGAGTCGTGGACAGACAAATCTGCCTTTTCTGTTCCGGTAGTTCAATCTGTGGGGTTAGTGTCCATGTCGGCCAACAGTCTTCCAATTGCTGGAGCCATGCAGGGCCGTGCTGCCAAATAGTTGGGCGCAGGAACTCTTCGGGTGTTTGGCCTCGCGATATTAGATCCGCGGGATTGTCGTTGGTAGTAACGTGACGCCAGTCGCAAGCACGGGTCTTCGTTTGAATTTCAGAGATTCTGTTGGCGACAAACGTTTTGAGAAGGTGAGGCGAGGTATTGATCCAGTGGAGGACAATAGTGGAATCGGTCCAATAGGCAGTTCGAGTAATTCTATGCAATAGGGCCTGCTGTATGTTTGACATAAGGGACGCAAGAAGGAGTGCTCCGCATAGTTCGAGCCGGGGAATGGTGTGGCATTTGAGCGGGGCGACCTTCGATTTCGCGGCGAGAAGTTGTGTCCAAATGCGACCGTTAGAGTTAAGGGTTCGGAGATAAACACAAGCTCCGTAAGCCTTCTCACTGGCATCGCAGAAGCCATGCATTTCGATTTCCGTTGCGAACTCAATTATTGCCTTTCGTTGAAACCTGACATTGTTTAATAATGGTAATTGTGTGTAGTACCTGTTCCATTCTGTATGTAAATCTATCGGAAGCGATTCGTCCCAATCGAGTTTCGATGACCATATTCGTTGAAGTAGCATCTTGGCCCGAACGATCACCGGCGCGAGTAAACCTAGCGGGTCATAGATTTTTGCGATCACCGAGCTAATGATTCGCTTCGTGACCTGGGAGGGGATGGATCTGACTTCGACCGAGTAGAGAATGGAATCGTCGGATGAATTCCAAAATACCCCGAGCGTCTTCAAGGTTTGCGAATCGCCCAAAAATTTTTGATGGTTGACCTCTTCTGCGGACAGCCCGTGTAGCAATTCGTTATCATTCGAAGCCCATTTTCGTATGTTCAAACCGGCTAGTCGGAGTAACTCGGCGAGTTCTGTTCTAAGGGTGAGGGCTTCGTTTTTAGTGTCAGCTCCGGTGAGCGCATCGTCGACGTAGAAATCTCGCTGCAGTACCTGCGCAGCACGCGGAAATCGATGTCCCTCGTCTTCTGCCAGTTACTTGAGGCACCGAATGGCTAGATACGGGGTTGCGGATAAGCCGAATGTTACTGTGTTAAGTTGGTATGTTTCGATTTTTCCGCTCGCGTTGCGCCACAGTATCCTTTGATATTTTCGGTCCTCTGGTTGTACGAGGAATTGCCGATACATTTTCTCAATGTCACCAGTGAGGACGTATTGATGAGAGCGGAATCGAATGAGTATGCAGAATAAATCCTCTTGTAACTTGGGTCCTGTATGAAGTGTGTCGTTGAGGGAGATTCCGGTGGTGCTTGGTGCCAATCCATCGAAGACTACACGGAGTTTGGTAGTTTGACTCGACGCTTTGATTACGCCATGATGTGGTAAATAGTATCCGTCGTTGTCTGAGTCGTCGGTGGTGACCCTTGTCATGTGTCCCAATGCCAGATACTCCTGTAATACCGTTTGATACTCTGTCTCGAAGCGTTTATCGCGTTGAAATCGGCGGTTGAGTGAAGCGAGTCGTTTAATTGCCAGCGTTTTGGAGGGTCCGAGTGATTGGAGCTGGTTGTTGAATGGTAGAGCGACGATGTATCGTCCTTCGCTGGTGCGTCTGATATGGGATTGGAAATGTTCTTCGCATCGTCGATCTGCCTCTGAGATATGTGTAATCGAGGGTCCCTCGTCGATTTCCCAAAACCGCGCGAGGTCTGCTTGTAACGTCGTCGTGGATGTGTGAAACGTGTTTGCCACGGTTTGGGAAGCTGGACTCCCCCCGATTACCCAACCGAATCGCGTTTTTTGCAAACGCAGTGCTGGCTCGTCTGGCTGCGTCAGGTTGATTTGTCCCACACACATCGCCGCGAGTCTGGACCCTGAGCTTAATAGGACATCGATCGGGGCTGGTACGTGAAATCGTGGTTCGGCCAATTTGAGATTTCTGGGTATCTCAAACGTCGAACGATCGATAGGTTCACTTGGAATGAATGTGGAAATGGTCGGGATAATAAGGAATGTTAACGTTCGTTCATATGTGCCGTCGGTGGAAGTTATCGTGGCCGTGATGTATCGCTTAGAGGTCGTCGTCAAGGTGTCTAGGGATCCAATTGGGACCGAACATTTATTTTGTTTTATTTCCAGCGATTTTGCCAATCTTTCGGTAATGAAATTCATACTCGCAACGCTCGACAACGGATTGGTTGTTGTTTATTATTCTAAACGTGAATTTGCGCTGTGATGACCATATGAATGTGTAATGATTCGACTGCTACTGGTTTGGTATGTTCGGTTGTCAAAGGAATCTTCGATTGGTGGCGTCATTGGATACGCGTTCGTCCGTCACTGGTAGATGGGCTTGGCGAAAGGGCTGCTCGCGGTGTCTCCGATCTATGGCTTGTCGTGTGTCCTTTATGACGAGTAGGTGAGGAATAGGATGGTAAAGAGGGAGTTGTGCAGCGACTGTTCGGTGGAGACGACTTCGGACTAGGCGTATTGGAACGAGATCCCGAGTGATGTTTTTGTCTGTGTAACATTGTGTGATGCCGTTCACCGCATACCCGACACGATCCAGCGAGACACTGCTGTGCTGTATGTCCCTTCCCGAGGCAATTGAGGCATAAGGATGCCTTTTTGACCTCCCGAATGCTTTCGCGAAGGGAGTTGGACTTGAAAGTGTCACATCCCCAAATGGGATGCGGGCCTCTATAGGTGGGACAGGATGACGGAGTTTGGAATGTGGTGAAGGCGTGCCCCCGTGGCGCGGATTGTCGTGGACGGGGACGTTGGTGTAACGGCCCTGTTGTCTCCTTTAATGTGGGATTGATGCGATTCCCGTTCGCCCGTGTTTTAAGGAAGTTTATCAAATGTGTGACTGAGGGCATTTTTTGTCGGGTAAAGTACGATGCCATTCTTGAATGGTGGACGAAGGTAATTTCGAGGTGAGAACCTTGATGAGGACGACGTTTGAAGTGACAGGCTCACCTAGTTTCTCTAACGCTCGAAGATTCACATTGACCGCTTCGAGAAAATCTTCCACTGCTTCGGTTGTTTCTATAACTAATTGCGGACAGTCGTCGATCAAATTCCAATGACGCATGCAGACCTTACGGTGGCACTCAAATTTTCCTTTCAGAAGGACAAGAGCAAGAGGGTAATTGACCTCTGTGATGTCTAACGATTGGATACTTGTCGCGGCCCTTCCGTTCACGGCTGATTGGAGATACTGGAATTTGTGCGTCGGCGTCAGTCGTTCGTTCCGGTCTATCGCCGACAAGGAGGCGTCGTAAAATGAATGCCACTTCTCCAGGGTGCCGTCAAAGCTAGGCAACTGAATTTCGGGCAGTTTAATCGGTGCCGGCTCGCAATTAATGCTTGCCTCGTTAGTTGTCGGCTTTGAGATTGATGTTTGTTGTAAGCGCTTTAGATGATGGATTATGCGTATCGTTAACTTGTCAAACAGTTCAGTTATCTCGATGCCGAGCGTGTGTTCTTCTTCGTCT
Source organism: Bombus lapidarius (assembly GCA_936014575.1). NCBI lineage: Eukaryota > Metazoa > Arthropoda > Insecta > Hymenoptera > Apidae > Bombus > Bombus lapidarius. The sequence continues at coordinate 47,626 of CAKXZU010000149.1, forward strand.
AACTGTTCAAGTTCGAGTTGGATTGTCTCGAATTTCGTCCAAATGTCATTCAGCCGTTTCTCATAATGTGCTAGATCCACATCTTCCGGAGAGCTGGATTCTACGTACTCGTCGATTTGTTTTGTCAAGAGTGTGAGTCGACCGCGATAATAGGTACTTCGGCGCAAGGCGGTGGGTCTGTCTGTCGCTGCCATGATTATGTCACGTAAAATAAAAGGAAGAAAAGAAATTTAAGAAAAAAAAGAAACTTTTATTTTTTTATTTGCAATACACTTCCGAGCTCTAGCCGTGACTGTTCAAGACTGACTTACTGACTAAAGGACTGGAATCTTTACCTCCTCACTATCATTCGCATATCCCACGGGTGGGAATCCGGCTACCGTCTGTTCTCATCGCTATCGCATGACCAGGTGTTATCTACATATCCTGAGGTCGGCAGATTCCTAGTTTTTAGGCGACGTTACACTCCCCCCTTCGTTAGAGTGAACTTTGTCCTCTAAGTTTTTGCGTTTCTTCAGAATCGATGGATGAAATTTGGCCTTGGGCGGTGTTGATAATTCAAAACTTACTCTTGATTCTCTTTCTGTTCCCGGTTGTGCAGGTAATTTCGGTGTGTAAATGTTTATAGGGGCGGAAGGTGTTGCAATACTAACGTTAGGTGTGTTACTAACAGTATTTTTCTTAATTTTGCAGCAAAATATATGAATACATAATTTTGACAGTCCTATCTTATTAAGCAGATACAAGCATATGAGTCCAATGGATATATATTCTATTATTTGCAACGTAGTGAGACCCCAAGTTTTAATTTGTGTCATTCTGTGCGAAAAAGTTAGTTGATTGGCTCTATCTTCTATTTGATTCAAGGTATCAGTATAACCGTTTAGGTTGCTCATTACTTTAGGAGTCTTTTCTAAGGTATCAAGTATTGAGGATAAATCTGCGTTATTAGTTATATTTATAATTTTGATCTTAATATCATAAGGAATGCTCTTGGGATTGCCACTGATTCTCATATGGTTGTCTCCATACAATATGTCTACAGTTACTCTAGTTTTCAACAGAGAGGGTTGCTTCAGTTCGATAATTTGATGTCCTTCTTTGGAGAATATATTGAGTTCTATCGGTTTTTCTGGTATAGCTATGTAGTGATTTTCGTTTTTGAGTGGTATAAAAGTTATTTCTACGATCTTATAGACTGTGAATTTACAAAATCTCATGGTATTGTCTACACTAATTATTTCGGATGCGCAATCGTGTTTTGAACGTCTATCATGTATGGGTTGAGTTTGTTTGCAAATATACAATTCGTGTTTGATTCGACATTGCTTGTCCAAATACATCTGGTCTACATTCATATAAGTTAATCCTGAGGTGAAAAATATCGGACGTTCGACTAATGGGGCGAGAAATGCTCCATTCCTTTGAATCGGTATGGGGTATACCTGTTCTATTTCCCATTCTGAATCAATTATTGTTGGAATTGAAATTTTAAAGAAGATCTTTTCGCTTTGGACAAACAGTGTGAGTGTAGAGACGTCTAAAATGTTTTGGAAATTATTTTCTTCTGGTGAAAATCCTTCATTTATGATGTGCTTTCCCAAAGCCTTAGCATATTGTTCTAAGAAAGTGTGATGATCTATGATCTGGGGGCTAATAATTCCCTGTTTTCCTAGTAAAATTAAATTGAATATTTCATCAAGTTGAAAGTGTAGATCTGACAAGGCGCTTTCTATAGAAATAGTCTTAACCGTTAGAAGTCCTAGCTTATTTACTTGATTTACTTTATTTTGTATATCCGCGTTTACTTTTTCTAATTGTTTTAGGCTGTCGGTGTTTAGGATTTTCCTAATTAGAGCGGTTTGGTTAGCTACAATGGTTTTTAACTCGTTTCCTTCGCTAAATAGTTTGTCGATATTCTGATTTATCAATTGTAAATCGTCAGAATCTAAGGTTCCGAAAAGTGTTTTGCTGATTGAACCTATAGCGTTTATCAATCCTCTCTTAACTCTAGAATGAGTTAATAATCTTAAATGTGTTCCTAGCGTTTTGATGTTATTAAACTTGTTAGTTAAGGAAAGTATCTCTGATTTTACTTGACACGGGGTGGTACAATGTTTTTGGGTCTCTGTTATGTGTTTTCCTATCGTATCGATGTGGTTAAATATATCGCTTACATCTATTCCTATATATACGTTAACTTTTTCATTATACAAGTAGGCTCTAGATATTTTCTCGTGGAAAATCGCGTTATTTTCGATCGGTATTAATTCCAATCCGAGCACGAGGGTTGTGCATGAGACGAGCGTCCTGAAAAGTATGGTTTAATTCTGTTACCATGTATCTTCTTAATTTGGTTATTGATTAAAATTTCGTAATAAGGAGTCATAGCTTTTTCGATGTGGTAAGGACCTAACCATTCATCGTCCAATTTATCTGCTTTGTGATCATTATGTACAAGAACTGCGTCTCCTTCTTTAAATACCGTTTGTGTTTTAATGATTTTTCTTTGTTGATCTCGCATGTAGCGTTTTCTACTTTGTTCAAGTGTTTGTCTAGCTAGTGTTTTGTATTTGTCCAGTTGTTTTCGCCATAGTGCAAACATTTCTTCATACGTGTAGTTGGAGGTTCTGGAGGATGGGAGGTTAGGTTTTCGTCCAAAGGTTAGTTCAAAAGGTGAAAAACCGGTTGCATCGTATATGGCTGTGTTATATCCTAAGCATATGAAATTTAATACTTCGTCCCATTCTTTGTCTGAGTCGTTTAGACTTGTACGTATCATGTCTTTTACCGTTGCGTGTGTTCTTTCTAGGGATCCGTTAGATTGTGGGTGAAAGCTGGTTGTTTTTATATGTTTTATTTTAAAGGCTTCTTCGAACTTCGTCATGAGTTCGCTAATAAAGTTCTGTCCTTGGTCCGTTAGTATAGTTTTAGGTGCTGAGAAGATGTAAATGTAATGATTTAGTAAGGCATCTATTATGGATTCGGTTCTTTGTGTCTTGAGAGGTGTTAGTATCAGCTATTTGGTCAAATCATCATGAATAGAGAGTATATATTGGTTTCCTCGTTTAGTTTTCAGCATGGGACCAATTATGTCCATTGCTACTTTTTCGTTTGGTTCAGTGGGGGTTTGAGGTACTACGGGAATTTCTTTAGCGCGGATTCTGACAAGTTTCTGTTTTTGACATGCTACACAATTTTTTATAAATTCCTCTACTTTTGAGAACAAATGTGGGATTTTAAATCGTTCTTTGATCTTTGCGTAAGTTTTCTGTATACCTAAGTGTCCTGAAACGTCGTTATGGTTTTCTTTTATAATCGCGTCAATTTGTTCGTCTGTTAAAATTTGAATTGGGTCGTATGCAAAAGTTATTTCTTCTATTTTGTCGTTAACATACATCAAAAATGTTTTTATTCGCGCCTTTTCGATTTCATCGAAGTTTTTGTCTCCTATGCCTAATTTTTTATATTTCGTAGCTGATTCTACGATCTTCTTTAACCATTTCTCTTTGTCATACGGCCCTAAAGTTTCTTTTGTTATTTGGAAGAAGGATTTTTCGTTGGGGACTATCTTTAGTAGTTTAGGAAGTGTGTCGGTGTCTTGTTCCCATTTGTTATACTCGTCAAGGAGATTGTCTTCAGTTGTCAAATTGTTAATAGTTTGTCTCGAGAGTGCGTCAGCAGCCGTATTATCTTTTCCCTTGTGGTATTGTATTTCGTAATCGTATTCTTCTAGCTTTAATCTCCATCTAATCAGTTTTTTAGCCAAGTTAAAGCTTGATGGTCGGTTCTTATGAGAAAATGTCTTCCTAGCAAATATTGTCTTAAACGTTTTACTGCCCATACGATTGCAAGGAGTTCTTTTTCAGTGGTTGAGTAATTTCTTTCGGGAGGATTTAGTGTTCTGGAGATGTAACAACAAGGATGGTCGTTTTGTGAAAGAACAGCGCCTATTCCTTCGTTAGAGGCGTCGGTTGTTAATGTAAATGTTTCGTTAAAGTCGGGATATGTCAATACCAGGGCTTTACATAATGCGTCTTTGAGAGTTTGGAAACTATCTTGTTGTTTGTCTGTCCAATGGAAGGGTGTGTCTTTCCTTGTCAGGTCGGTTAAAGGTTTGGCTATCTTTGAAAAGTTACGTATGAATTTTCTATAATATCCTGCTAGCCCTAAGAATGATTTTACGTCGGTTGGATTTTTGGGAATTTTGAATTCTTTGACTGCTTCTGTCTTTTTCGGGTTTGGTTTTATTCCTTCGTGCGTGATAATGTGTCCAAGGTATTTTAATTCTGGTTTTAAGAATTCACATTTGTCTGGTTGAATCTTTAGTCCTAATTCTCTTAATCTCTGTAATACAATTGCAAGGTTGTCGTTATGCTGTTGAATCGTACTTCCGAATATTATGATATCGTCTAAATAAACGAAGCAATATTTATTTAATAAACCGCGAAGTGCTGTGTCCATCATGCGTTGGAATGTAGCTGGGGCGTTATTCAATCCAAATGGCATTCGATTGTATTGAAAGTGTCCCTGAGGCATACTAAAAGCTGTATATTTTTTTGATGTTACGTCCATTGGTATTTGATGAAATCCAGAAGAGAGGTCTAGCGCGGAAAAAAATTTCGCGTTTCCTAATTGTGAGAGTATATCGTCAATGTTTGGCAAAGGGTACGCGTCTTGATCAGTTAATTCGTTTAATTTACGGAAATCTATCACTATGCGCCATTTTTGTTTTCCGGAAGCGTCCGATTTCTTGGGGACTACCCACACCGGACTATTGTACGGTGAGTCTGATTCTTCGATTATGTTTTTGTGTAACATCTCTTTGATTTGTTTTTCGATTTCTAGTTTGTGTGCCTCGGGTGGTCTGTAAGATTTTGTGTTTATGATATTGTTTTCTTTCAGCGTGATGATGTGTTTTGTTAAATCCGTGCATGGTAAAGTGTCTGTGTCTAAGTTAAATACGTCAATGTAATGTAAGAGGATTTTTTCGATAGGTATGCGGAAGTTGTTTTCAATATGGCTTGTTCTGATTATGCGTTTAAATTTTTGAATCTGTTCGAGATCAACTTCATTAGAGAGATCATTGGAAATTGGTATTGGTTGCTCACCAGTATTGCAGAACCATACTTGCGTCGGTCTCTTGTCCAGATAAATTGTTTCGACTCTGGTTTGTCCTGGAGAAATTACCTGTGGTGGCTGAAATACGAATGTATGATCATTGAGTTGGATTTGGTCGTTTGTAATTTTGTATCGATAGTTTTGTAGCATTGGTAACCCTATGATTCCGTCTTCAATTAGTGGAAAGTCGTCAGGTACTATGTAGAATTTGTTTCTTTTGTCACAGATTCTAAGGTAGACGTATTCGTCCGTCTCGTATTTGTCATTGCCCATAAAGAATGTTTTCTTGTCGGTTTTTAACGGAGTGGAAATGATTTTTGAGCGTTTAACTATGTTTATCCCGGCACCAGTGTCTATTAAATATCGCTTTCGTCCAAGTTTTGATCCGATGGTAATTGTAAGGAGTCTTCCAGTGATGGCGTTAATTCGTATAGTTGGTTCTCTTCTGCTTCTTCCTCGAGATTCATATACTCTTCGTCCGTCGTTATTTGGTAATTTCTCGGAGGCGGTAAGTTTCTTTGGCTGACTGGTGGAAAATTTTGCTGCCGGCTACAAGCGTTGTCTAAATGTCCTGTTTGATTACATTTGAAACATATAGGTGGTGATCGTTTCATTATCGCTCTTCTTTCCGTAACTGGATCTATTGGCTTTGGCTGTGTGGTATTGTCAAGCATGACATTTCTTCTTGCATTGAGCGTTCCTTGGGACTGGGGTTTGGCTCTCGCAATCGGTTGATTCATTATTCTTCCTTTTACTACGTTTTTGTTCCGTTCGATTTCCCCTATGAATAACTCTGCCTCGAAAGCTGTATCTTGTGCCTTCTGGAGATTCTTCGGTCTTGCAGCCGATGTACGTATTTCTATTTCGGGTTTCAAATTTAGAATAAAGATTTTGGTGGCACGTTCAGTTTCGAGATCTATAGCAACTGCTCGACGTATTGGATCGCGAATTTCGTGTTGAAGCGCGTATGTCAGTTCGTTAAGATTGTGTCGGAATCTTTTTACATAACTGTGTACCGATTCGTTGAAATTTTGTCGCGTACGTTGTAATTTATCACGAGCTCCATTAGATGTAATGCTCACAGACACAAATTTTCGGAGGTTTTCAAACAGGTCTTCATAATTTTCGATTTCGACGTGGCGGATACTGCGTTCTGCTTCTCCGACGATTCTTTGTGTTAAAATTAAGCGTAATAATGCGCGTTTTTCTCGACAGTCGGCTCGCGCTTCTCTTACGCGTTTAATAAACCCTTCTACTCCTATATCGTCTTGTCCATTGAGTATAGGAATAAAATCTAGGCAGGTTCTTGCATCGTACATAGGATTGTCACGACTTACTGCTTCATCTTCACTGTCCACATTGTCCGTTTCGTCAGGTATTACTTCGGTCTTTTAAGGGACAGGCGGTCGTTTTTTCTGAAAGGTGCTGGGACCAGCGTCCTCAGTTACAATGGAGTTGAATTCAGATGTGGAAGCTGACTGTATTCCTACTCGTAGTTCAGCGAGACTCCTGCCTAAGAGTTCAGTCTCTCTAACACGTTGTTGACTTTCGTCATGTATTAGTTTATACAAGTTACTAAAAGCTAGTTCGTGTCTTTCATTTTGTTTTTGCATAGCGTCTAGTATGGCCCGAATATTTGGATCCACACCTGTAGCCATAGGCCTAGCAGAAGATGTGTCTTCTGATCTTTTGTTCATAGTGGTTATTGTAATGTCGTCGGAGTCTGTACTATTGAAGCTATTGCGACGAATACGATAGTGCTTAAAAGAATCCAGTTCTTTACCTGGGCACCAGCTTCAGTTTAGATGATGACCGTAGGCCGCTTTCCGTAGAAGTCGTTTTCACGCAAAGTGAGCTGATCTATGCAGAGGTCCGCTGATCCTTCAATCTTCAGTGATGCACGTACGCCGAAATCGTGATTTCGTTTACACTGAACTGAATGGATCCTGGCACGGATCGCCAAAAATGTCACGTAAAATAAAAAGAAGAAAAGAAATTTAAGAAAAAAAGAAACTTTTATTTTTTTTATTTGCAATACACTTCCGAGCTCTAGCCGTGACTGTTCAAGACTGACTTACTGACTAAAGGACTGGAATCTTTACCTCCTCACTATCATTCGCATATCCCACGGGTGGGAATCCGGCTACCGTCTGTCCTCATCGCTATCGCATGACCAGGTATTATCTACATATCCTGAGGTCGGCAGATTCCTAGTTTTTAGGCGACGTTACACCAGCGTAGTCGCACTATTGCATATTTATGCTCCAATATGCAATTGATCGTGTATTTGCTGCGATTGGAGATATGTCGCAAATTCGATGTGCGTTATACACCTCATATGCTGCCGAACACAGAGCACGACATTCGGTTTGCGCTATGTCAAGTCTGGTCTAGGTCAAATCCAGAGTATTTGCAGTTTTGCACATTCTGTCCTAAATATTCAAATCAACGTATCTCCGCTTCTATTGAAGATATGACGATAATTCTGTGCGCGATATGCTTCACATTTGCTGACAACTACAGCGCTCATCCTGCTCTTTACGCTATGTCAACTCTGAACCCGGTCAATTCCAATGAAATTATTGTTCTGCTTATTCAGGCTTGAACATTCTGTTACGTCGAGCCACACTCTACCCAGACCAGGCTACACACCGCGGGCAGGATGGCAAGCAGATGTCCGCACGTCCTTATCTCGTCCCTCAATAGTCTTAAGAACCGACCATAAATCCTATGACATTCTAGAAGGTCCGTCGGGCCGAACAACGATCTCTAAACTAAAATCGATATCTAAAGGCTATTGTTTATGGCAAGAAGATACTGAAAGTCCGTTATGCTCACGTACGACACTTTACACTAGCAACTATCTATCGAGGGCGGCTAAGACCCTTCCTAGTCCATCAACCTTCTTGTATCCAGTCAGAAACAATTCTACTGCCCTCACTTTTCCTAACCAAAATCGCCATGAACAAATCAGCTTTCTCACGTCTTTAGACACACCCATCACTAGCGTTCCTCCGACACAACATCGCCACTGTAACTTACTTATTCTTCACCGTTAGAGTAGTCAACATGTCCTTACCGAGTTTCATAACTTAAATCAGTCACTTACGTAACTTATACATACGCATCAGTGTAACTATTTTTCTATATAAAGTTGTTGGAATAAACATTAATTTATACCTATTAATTTAGTGTAAATTCAGTTGAACCACCCCTATTATCGTAACAGAAATCAGGGGATCGATCATTTCGTGGCGTCGATTATCTAATCGTAACGGTAATTTACGACTCCCGTTGACGTGCCCTCTCGCGATCGCGTCTCTCCGCGAATGGTCGACGAAACATGGTCCTTCGAGCCGGATCACGTGTCAGTGAAAAGTGCACTTGCCAGTGACCACACAGTGCTACGTGAATACATCAAAGCAGCAGCGGGAGTGTTATCACGACAGCGAAGCCAGTGACGTCAGACGTGTCACCTTCGAAGAAGCATAACCCATTTGCAAGGGAACGCAACCACGCAGCCTCCCGTCGCTGCTGGACAAGCATCAACGCAACGAAGTCCAACAACTTCAATCACACAACCAAACGAGCGGCCGTCGGGAAGAAACGCCTTCCTCACGAAGTATATACGCGACCTCACGCAGCACAGTAACGTGCAGCAACCGATACCCGGACCAACGTCCATTCCACAACAACGAAGGTAAGCTCGTTCCATATATCGACAATTCACGCGCCGTTGTAATCATGGCAGCGACAGACAGACTCACCGCCTTACGCCGAAGCCGCACCTATTATCGCAATCGATTCGCACTCTTAACAAAACAAATCGACGAGTACGAAGAATCCAACTTTCCGGAAAACGTTGATCTAACACATTACGAGGAACAGCTAAGAGACGATTTGACGAAACTCGAAACAATCCAACTCGAACTTGATCAGTTAGACGAAGAAGAACATACGCTCGGCCTCGAGATAACTGAACAGTATGACAAGTTAATAATGCGAATCTGGCGTCTAAAGCGATTACGACAAGCATCGAATCGAACGCCAATACCGTCGCATGACACACGGAATTCATCGCATGACACTCACAACGTGTCATCTAAACGCGACCTGGCGACAATAACATTCGCGTCGTCAGGATCTCAACAAGCTGATTCAACGCTACCAGACGCCTTGAATCAGGAAACGTTTCACATTCGCAACTCATCGCCTGCACGTGACTTGAAGACAACAAATCACGATCCGCTGGACCGGAAGGAACTGAATTCCGTCCAGGATCACAACGGTCATACTCCACCGACAGAAAATATCGCGACGAACCTAGCGCTGGTACCGTCGCCTGACACGCGGATCTCGTTGCATGACACGCGCGGCTCATTACATGATCCCTGTAGCTCGTCACCTACACGCGCCTCGACAACAACCAAATTCGCGTTCTCATGGTCTCAAACTGATTCAACGCGACCGAACGTCTCGAATCAGAAAACTTTTCGCATTCGCAACTCATCGCCTACACGCGACTCGAAGACAACCCTTCACGATTCTCTGGACCGGAAAGAACGAAATTCAGTCCAGGACAACAACGGTCATGCTCCGCCGACGGAGAACATCGTATCGAATCTAGCATCAATCCCGTCGCATGATAAACGGAGCTCATCGCACAACACTCGCCACGCGTCACCTACACGCGACCTGACGACAACCACGTTCGCATCAGCATCAAAACAATCTGATTCAATGCCACTAGAGGTCTTGAATCAACCAATCGCTCACCATCCTCTAGACCAGAAGAAAGAGGAAACCTCACCGAGCGACACGTCGTCGCAGACACTGATCTTTCCGAATTTTTTACAGGATGTGCGATACTCTGAAACTGTAACTCACGACGAAGAGAGTAACGGGTTAAAACCCGTCAATGACACCGAAGTCAATTCAGAATCGAAATCTACGGCAGATTCTCCGAAATTCACGACAATCGAATCATGCAGGAATAGGCTTTCCTCGATCAACGCATCGACGGTTAAAAACCCGTCCCGCATCACGTCACCTGTAACACTTGACATAAACATTGTATCGGAACCTCATTCTCCGAGATATAACGTGAAGATTCCTCCTTCTCCATGGCCGAGACGGGCCGCACCTGCGAGTAACCCAAATCCGAACATCTACGTTATTGACACCGTGACTAATTTCTTCATTGATATCGATAGTTTTCAGGACATCCCTTCGAGCCATAACACTTGTCCACTGAGTCCACAGATCGCTGCGTCGGACAAATCTCTAACCATCACCTTCTCTCTGGACTCGCCCTTGGCTTCAACAATGCCGGAACATTCTCCAAGGTCGAAACGAGTTCCAATCACGACGCCCAACGCTCCTTCTCCACCAAGCGTCGTCCAGAAGGCGCGATACAGATGGGTCAGCGGGGGGAGTCCGTTCCCCCAATCAACCGTAGATTTCCTTCACGCATCCACAACGTATCTGCATGCGAATTTCACTTGCCTTTGTGAAATTGACAAGCTGTATAACGACACCTCCTGGGTCGAGGTGTTCCACGATACTTCATGGGCCGAGCTGTTTCACGACACTTCCTGGGTCGTGAACTTCAACGGCAAATCTCTCGGCAATGGCGAGAACCCCGGCGATCCAGACTACAAGGCAGACAACGTACCTTCAACGCAACGGCCTTTCGGTTGTATCACCGAATTCACCCTGGCGACGACGGCATCATCCAGACAGTCACAATTCATACGGCAACGGGCATCTTGGATCGAGGTGCCACCCGGCTCACCCCACCATCCAACTGAATACGGACAACCAGCAATCGACCAGGACTTGGGCGGCAGCTCCAATTAATTTTACCTTTGCAGAACTTTTGATCGGTACCCTCTCAACGGGGGGAGGATGTTACGTCGAGCGACACTCTACCTAGACCAAGCCACACACCGCGGGCAGGATGGCAACCAGATGTCCGCACGTCCTTATCTCGTCCCTCAATAGTCTTAAGAACCGACCATAAATCCTATGACATTCTAGAAGGTCCGTCGGGCCGAACAAAGATCTCTAAACTAAAATCGATATCTAAAGGCTATTGTTTATGGCAAGAAGATACTGAAAGTTCGTTATGCTCACGTACGATACTTTACACTAACAACTATCTATCGAGGTCGGCTAAGACCCTTCCTAGTCCATCAACCTTCTTGTATCCTATCAGAAACGAGTCTACTGCCCTCACTTTTCCTAACCAAAATCGCCATGAACAAATCAGCTTTCTCACGTCTTTAGACACACCCATCACTAGCGTTCCTCCGACACAACATCGCCACTTTAACTTACTTATTCTTCACCGTTAGAATAGTCAACATGTCCTTACCGAGTTTCACACCTTAAATCAGTCACTTACATAACTTATACATACGCATCAGTGTAACTATTTTTCTATATAAAGTTGTTGGAATAAACAATAATTTATACCTATTAATTCAGTGTAAATTCAGTTGAACCACCCCTATTATCGTAACACAAATCAGGGGATCGATCATTTCGTGGCGTCGATTATCTAATCGTAACGGGAATTTACGACTCCCGTTGACGTGCCTTCTCGCGATCGCGTCTCTCCGCGAATGGTCGACGAAACATATTCTATTGTAGGTATCTCCGCTGCTATTGGTGATATGTCGATAATTCGATGCGCTTTATGCTACACATTTTCTACCAAATACAGTGCACGACATCCGGTTTGCGCTACGTCGAATGTGGGCACTGCAAAATCCACCGTAGTTGCAGCTTTGCACATTCGGGTTTCAATATTCATCTGAACTTATCTCTGCTGCTATTGGTGATATGTCGATAACTCGATGCGTATTATACACCACATATGCTGCCAAATACAGGGCACGACATCCTGTTCTGTGCTATGTCAAGTCTGGTCTAGGTCAAGACAGGCCTAGTTCTACTTTTGCATATTCTAGCATGAATATTCATCTGAACGTATCTCCGCTGCTATTGGTGACATCCGGTTTGCGCTCTGTCAATTCGGGGCACTGAGAAATCCAGCGTACTTGCACTATTGCGTATTCATGCTTCAATATTCAATTGATCGTGTATTTGCTGCGATTTACGGTATGTAGACAATTCTGTGCGGGTTATACTCCACGTGTACTACCAAATAAAGAGCACGAAATCCGGGTTGCGGCACGTCACCTCTGGTCTAGGTCCAGACCAGCGTATTTTTAGTTTTGCATATACAAGCATGTATATTCATCAGAACGTATTTCCGCTGCTATTAGTGAAATGTAGATAATTCGATGCGCATTATGCACCACATACGCTTCCAAATACAGGGCATGTCATCCTGTTTGTTCTACCTCAACCTTCGGCACTGTCAAATCCAGCGTATTTGCAGTTATGCATATTCGGGCTTCAATATTCAGTTGAACGTATCTCCGCTGCTATTGGTGATATGTCCATAATATGATGCGCGTTATGCTCCGCATATGCTGCCAAATACAGAGCACGTCCTCCGGTTTGCGCTATGTCAACTCTGGTCTAGGTCCAGACGTCCTAGTTGCAGTTTTGTATATTCATGCTTCAATATTCAATTGAAAGTATCTCCGCAGCTATTGCTGATATGTTGATAATTCTCTGCGAATTATACTCCACATATGCTGCGAAAGACGTGGAACGATATCTAGTTTGCGCTATATCAAGTCGGGTTTGGGTCAAATCCCGCGTATTTGCACTTTTGCATATTCAGACTTCAATATTCAATTGAACGTATCTCCGCTGCTGCTGCCGATATCCTGATAATTCCATGCGATTTATATTCCCCATATGCTGCGAAATACGTGGAACGAAATCCAGTTTGCGCTATGTCAAGTCTGGTCTAGGTCAAATCCCGCGTAATTGCACTTTTGCATATTCAGACTTCAATATTCAATTGAACGTATCTCCGCTGCTGTTGATGATATGTAGATAATGCGATGCGCGTTATACACCACATACGCTGCCAAATACAGGGCGTGCCATCCTGCATGTCCTACCACAACCCTCGACGCTGTCAAATCTAGCGTATTTGCAGTTTTGCATATTCGGTCTTGAATATTCTATTGAAGGTATCTCCGCTGCTATTGGTGATATGTCGATAATTCGATGCGCTTTATGCTACACATTTTCTGCCAAATACAAAGCACGAAACTCGGTTTACGCTACGTCAACTCTGGTCGCTGTCAAATCCAGCATAGCTGCAGTTTTGCATATTTATGCTGTATTTTCGCACGTTCGCGGGGAGACGCGATCTCGAAGAAGCGCGCCAACGGGAGTCGTAAATTCCCATTACGATTGCCGAATCGACGCCACGAATCGTACGATCCCTTATTTCTTGTGGGATAATAAGGGTGATTAAGTTGAAATAACGCTGCGATTAACAGGTTACTATATATTTAATCGATCCAACAACTTCGGTGGTACAATAATGACTGTTTGGACGAACAACGACGTATGAGTGCTTGCGACTCGCGTAATATCGTTGTATTGACTGACTGTATTCGCGGAAGATCGAACGAACACAGTTGAAGTCTTAGTGATGACTACCGAGAGTGACTGGATGATGACTGCTTGGACACTTGCTCGAGAGTTGAACTGGGCGTCTTGAACTGCCGTGCTGAACTGGCTGAAGGAGAGTCGAACTCCTTCTGGTGTCTCAGAGGAAAGCTGCTGTCGGTATGCCCTTTGACTGAAGAACGCGGATTCGTTGTTCACACTTTTCGTCCAGGAAGTGAGGGTAACGATCCGCGATGGCGATTGGTTATGACCTACTCTAATGAACAGGATATGCGGAAGTCTCCCACCAACGTAGAGCGGGGTGACCTTGTTCCTGAGGAAAAAACAGCCTTTTTCGATGGACATGTGTTAGCTTTTTCCATCTGGTGCCTGTCCGCTTTCTCCGTGATTCTTAAGAGCGCCTAATAAACTCAAGGACTTTTCCAAGACCCAGCCATAAACTGAAAATACTTATAGAATTAGAAATTCTCCAGACATGCAAGTTGACTGGCAAACATGTGTGGAAACAATGAAGCTGAAAGTTAACGTTTTATGGTGGGTCCGTGAGTCTATTGAGAATCGAGAAGACTGTAGGTTGGCCGATGGCTGCCAGGTAGCCAGGGATGGCGTGCAGATGTCCCACGCGACGTAACATCATCCCCCCGTTGAGAGGGCACCGATCAAATTATGTATGTGGATTACGTGGGTGTGTTATCCACCTCCTTCGCTATCTGTAATTGTCCGGATCCATCTGGGGCGGCTTGACATGGCAGGGGGACCAGCCGTTTGACGCCGCGGTCCAGGAAGCTCGATGATGTCTTCACAGTGGCGGTGCGTATTATGCCGTCAGCTCCTGAGTGGACCTTGATTACACGGCCCAAGGGCCATTGCATCGAGGGCACGTTGTCTTCTCTGAGGAGGACGATTGTGCCTTCCTGTATGTGGTGTCCACCCTTGGTCCATTTGTTGCGATTGATCATTTCATTGAGATACTCCTTATGCCACCGTTTCCAGAAATGTTGCTTAATTTTTTGGATGTATTGCCATCTGGAGAGCCGGTTGGATTGAGTGTCTCTGAAATCTCGCTCACATAAACTCATTAATGATTCGCCAATGAGAAAATGGCCAGGAGTGAGGACGAGGAGATCATTGGGATCAGTGGATATGGGTGTTAATGGTCGGGAGTTGAGAACTGCTTCTATTTCGATAATAAGGGTGTTGAATTGTTCGAAAATAAGCAGTTCATTACCAACAACGCGTCGAAAGTGATGTTTGAATGACTTCACTGCTGCCTCCCATAACCCACCGAAGTGCGGAGAATGAGGGGATATGAAGCGCCATTCGATTTGCTTGTCGGCCAGGAATGTAGTTACCTTCTCGTTGTGATCATCCGATTTTAATAACTCGTGGAGCTCTTTCAATTCGTTGTTGGCGCCGATGAAGTTTGTGCCATTATCGGAGTGGATCGTCGAGCAGAACCCTCGCCGTGCGATGAATCGACGAAGAGCGGCGATGAAGGCCTCGCTCGTGAGATCGCCAACGAGTTCGATGTGCACCGCCGTAACTGCTAGGTATACGAAGATGGCTACGTATACCTTGACCTGGCGGCGGTTGCGTTCTCTCTTCTCCTTAATATAAAATGGACCACAATAGTCGACACCGACGTTTGCGAATGGTCGGGATTCCGTTACTCGAGCCTCCGGCAGGTTGCCCATTATATAGTCTACTGGTGGTGGATGAGCACGACAACAGCGGACGCAACCCTTGATCGTGCGCCATACTAGACTTCTGCCATCGATGGGCCAGTAACGTCGCCTCACTGCGTATAATGTAGTCTGTGTACCTGCATGCATACTCACCTTATGCTCGTTTTCAATTATGAGCGATGTGGTGGAAGCTTTGGGCAGGATGATGGGATGTTTTTGCGCGAAGGCCATCGGTGCTTGACTCAGTCGGCCGCCGACGCGCAATATTCCTGACTTATCTAGGAATGGATTGAGTCGTTGGAGTTTCCCATTGACCGGCAGGTTTCGATTTTTCCGGAGCGTTGCTATCTCATCTGAAAAGTAGATGTGTTGGAGAAGTTGGATAAGTTTGTCGTGGGAAACCTGTAGTTCTTGTATGGTCAGTGGCGACGATCGGTCTCGTTTGTGTTTCCACCGAAGACAGCGGGCAACAATGCGGATCAACCTTGGCGTTTCGTCGACCATTCGCGGAGAGACGCGATCGCGAGAAGGCACGTCAACGGGAGTCGTAAATTCCCGTTACGATTAGATAATCGACGCCACGAAATGATCGATCCCCTGATTTGTGTTACGATAATAGGGGTGGTTCAACTGAATTTACACTGAATTAATAGGTATAAATTATTGTTTATTCCAACAACTTTATATAGAAAAATAGTTACACTGATGCGTATGTATAAGTTATGTAAGTGACTGATTTAAGGTGTGAAACTCGGTAAGGACATGTTGACTATTCTAACGGTGAAGAATAAGTAAGTTAAAGTGGCGATGTTGTGTCGGAGGAACGCTAGTGATGGGTGTGTCTAAAGACGTGAGAAAGCTGATTTGTTCATGGCGATTTTGGTTAGGAAAAGTGAGGGCAGTAGACTCGTTTCTGATAGGATACAAGAAGGTTGATGGACTAGGAAGGGTCTTAGCCGACCTCGATAGATAGTTGTTAGTGTAAAGTATCGTACGTGAGCATAACGAACTTTCAGTATCTTCTTGCCATAAACAATAGCCTTTAGATATCGATTTTAGTTTAGAGATCTTT
Organism: Bombus lapidarius; assembly: GCA_936014575.1. Classification (NCBI taxonomy): domain Eukaryota; kingdom Metazoa; phylum Arthropoda; class Insecta; order Hymenoptera; family Apidae; genus Bombus; species Bombus lapidarius. The sequence continues at coordinate 64,069 of CAKXZU010000149.1, forward strand.
GTTCGGCCCGACGGACCTTCTAGAATGTCATAGGATTTATGGTCGGTTCTTAAGACTATTGAGGGACGAGATAAGGACGTGCGGACATCTGGTTGCCATCCTGCCCGCGGTGTGTGGCTTGGTCTAGGTAGAGTGTCGCTCGACGTAACATCCTCCCCCCGTTGAGAGGGTACCGATCAAAAGTTCTGCAAAGGTAAAATTAATTGGAGCTGCCGCCCAAGTCCTGGTCGATTGCTGGTTGTCCGTATTCAGTTGGATGGTGGGGTGAGCCGGGTGGCACCTCGATCCAAGATGCCCGTTGCCGTATGAATTGTGACTGTCTGGATGATGCCGTCGTCGCCAGGGTGAATTCGGTGATACAACCGAAAGGCCGTTGCGTTGAAGGTACGTTGTCTGCCTTGTAGTCTGGATCGCCGGGGTTCTCGCCATTGCCGAGAGATTTGCCGTTGAAGTTCACGACCCAGGAAGTGTCGTGAAACAGCTCGGCCCATGAAGTATCGTGGAACACCTCGACCCAGGAGGTGTCGTTATACAGCTTGTCAATTTCACAAAGGCAAGTGAAATTCGCATGCAGATACGTTGTGGATGCGTGAAGGAAATCTACGGTTGATTGGGGGAACGGACTCCCCCCGCTGACCCATCTGTATCGCGCCTTCTGGACGACGCTTGGTGGAGAAGGAGCGTTGGGCGTCGTGATTGGAACTCGTTTCGACCTTGGAGAATGTTCCGGCATTGTTGAAGCCAAGGGCGAGTCCAGAGAGAAGGTGATGGTTAGAGATTTGTCCGACGCAGCGATCTGTGGACTCAGTGGACAAGTGTTATGGCTCGAAGGGATGTCCTGAAAACTATCGATATCAATGAAGAAATTAGTCACGGTGTCAATAACGTAGATGTTCGGATTTGGGTTACTCGCAGGTGCGGCCCGTCTCGGCCATGGAGAAGGAGGAATCTTCACGTTATATCTCGGAGAATGAGGTTCCGATACAATGTTTATGTCAAGTGTTACAGGTGACGTGATGCGGGACGGGTTTTTAACCGTCGATGCGTTGATCGAGGAAAGCCTATTCCTGCATGATTCGATTGTCGTGAATTTCGGAGAATCTGCCGTAGATTTCGATTCTGAATTGACTTCGGTGTCATTGACGGGTTTTAACCCGTTACTCTCTTCGTCGTGAGTTACAGTTTCAGAGTATCGCACATCCTGTAAAAAATTCGGAAAGATCAGTGTCTGCGACGACGTGTCGCTCGGTGAGGTTTCCTCTTTCTTCTGGTCTAGAGGATGGTGAGCGATTGGTTGATTCAAGACCTCTAGTGGCATTGAATCAGATTGTTTTGATGCTGATGCGAACGTGGTTGTCGTCAGGTCGCGTGTAGGTGACGCGTGGCGAGTGTTGTGCGATGAGCTCCGTTTATCATGCGACGGGATTGATGCTAGATTCGATACGATGTTCTCCGTCGGCGGAGCATGACCGTTGTTGTCCTGGACTGAATTTCGTTCTTTCCGGTCCAGAGAATCGTGAAGGGTTGTCTTCGAGTCGCGTGTAGGCGATGAGTTGCGAATGCGAAAAGTTTTCTGATTCGAGACGTTCGGTCGCGTTGAATCAGTTTGAGACCATGAGAACGCGAATTTGGTTGTTGTCGAGGCGCGTGTAGGTGACGAGCTACAGGGATCATGTAATGAGCCGCGCGTGTCATGCAACGAGATCCGCGTGTCAGGCGACGGTACCAGCGCTAGGTTCGTCGCGATATTTTCTGTCGGTGGAGTATGACCGTTGTGATCCTGGACGGAATTCAGTTCCTTCCGGTCCAGCGGATCGTGATTTGTTGTCTTCAAGTCACGTGCAGGCGATGAGTTGCGAATGTGAAACGTTTCCTGATTCAAGGCGTCTGGTAGCGTTGAATCAGCTTGTTGAGATCCTGACGACGCGAATGTTATTGTCGCCAGGTCGCGTTTAGATGACACGTTGTGAGTGTCATGCGATGAATTCCGTGTGTCATGCGACGGTATTGGCGTTCGATTCGATGCTTGTCGTAATCGCTTTAGACGCCAGATTCGCATTATTAACTTGTCATACTGTTCAGTTATCTCGAGGCCGAGCGTATGTTCTTCTTCGTCTAACTGATCAAGTTCGAGTTGGATTGTTTCGAGTTTCGTCAAATCGTCTCTTAGCTGTTCCTCGTAATGTGTTAGATCAACGTTTTCCGGAAAGTTGGATTCTTCGTACTCGTCGATTTGTTTTGTTAAGAGTGCGAATCGATTGCGATAATAGGTGCGGCTTCGGCGTAAGGCGGTGAGTCTGTCTGTCGCTGCCATGATTACAACGGCGCGTGAATTGTCGATATATGGAACGAGCTTACCTTCGTTGTTGTGGAATGGACGTTGGTCCGGGTATCGGTTGCTGCACGTTACTGTGCTGCGTGAGGTCGCGTATATACTTCGTGAGGAAGGCGTTTCTTCCCGACGGCCGCTCGTTTGGTTGTGTGATTGAAGTTGTTGGACTTCGTTGCGTTGATGCTTGTCCAGCAGCGACGGGAGGCTGCGTGGTTGCGTTCCCTTGCAAATGGGTTATGCTTCTTCGAAGGTGACACGTCTGACGTCACTGGCTTCGCTGTCGTGATAACACTCCCGCTGCTGCTTTGATGTATTCACGTAGCACTGTGTGGTCACTGGCAAGTGCACTTTTCACTGACACGTGATCCGGCTCGAAGGACCATGTTTCGTCGACCATTCGCGGAGAGACGCGATCGCGAGAGGGCACGTCAACGGGAGTCGTAAATTACCGTTACGATTAGATAATCGACGCCACGAAATGATCGATCCCCTGATTTCTGTTACGATAATAGGGGTGGTTCAACTGAATTTACACTAAATTAATAGGTATAAATTAATGTTTATTCCAACAACTTTATATAGAAAAATAGTTACACTGATGCGTATGTATAAGTTATGTAAGTGACTGATTTAAGTTATGAAACTCGGTAAGGACATGTTGACTATTCTAACGGTGAAGAATAAGTAAGTTAAAGTGGCGATGTTGTGTCGGAGGAACGCTAGTGATGGGTGTGTCTAAAGACGTGAGAAAGCTGATTTGTTCATGGCGATTTTGGTTAGGAAAAGTGAGGGCAGTAGAATTGTTTCTGACTGGATACAAGAAGGTTGATGGACTAGGAAGGGTCTTAGCCGCCCTCGATAGATAGTTGCTAGTGTAAAGTGTCGTACGTGAGCATAACGAACTTTCAGTATCTTCTTGCCATAAACAATAGCCTTTAGATATCGATTTTAGTTTAGAGATCTTTGTTCGACCCGACGGACCTTCTAGAATGTCATAGGATTTATGGTCGGTTCTTAAGACTATTGAGGGACGAGATAAGGACGTACGGACATCTGGTTGCCATCCTGCCCGCGGTGTGTGAGCTGGTCTAGGTAGAGTGTCGCTCGACGTAACACTTGGCCAGGATGAAAACCTGTCTAACAGATTGCTGTTGACAGGAGTTGACGCGAGGCAAGCTGCTGCTTTCCTTTCTGGTAAGTTGGCTAGAGGTGTTGGACTCCACATAGGCCAACATTCTTCTGATTGCTGCAGCCAACGTGGTCCAGTTTGCCAAATGGTAGGGCGCAGAAAGTCTTCGGGTGATTGTCCCCGAGAAATGAGGTCCGCAGGATTGTCATTGGTGGGGACATGACGCCAATCGGTGACACTTATTTTGCTCTGGGCGACGAAGGTCTTCAGGGTATGTGGGGACGCTTTGATCCAATGTAGTACAATCGTGGAATCCGTCCAGTAAACTGTGCGAGTTATTTCAACCTGTAATGCTTGTTGTGTGGTTGCAAGTAGAGATGTTAGTAGAAGGGCGCCACTCAGCTCAAGTCGCGGGATGGTTTGCGATTTGAGTGGAGCTACCTTCGATTTCGCCGTGAGTAAGCATGTCTGGATGCGTCCGTGAGGATCGAGAGACCTCAGATACACACAGGCTCCGTACACCCTCTCGCTGGCGTCACAGAAGCCGTGGAGCTCGATCTCGATGGCTGATTTCATTACGGTCTTGCGTGGGAATCGAATCTCATTAAGAAATGGCAGTTGAGTATAATATCGGTCCCACTCGGAATGCAAGTCCGCTGGGAGGGACTCATCCCAGTCGACCTTTAACGACCAGACTCGCTGAAGTAGAATCTTCGCTCGAACGATTACTGGCGCGAGTAATCCTAACGGGTCGTAAATCCTGGCGATCACCGAACTAATGGATCGCTTTGTGATCCGAGAGGTGTTGGCGTTGGCTTCGACCGAGTAAAGTATCGCATCCTCCCTGGAATCCCAAAATATGCCGAGTGTTTTTAGGGTTGGAGACTCACCTAATTGTAACCTTCGACTTATATCTTGCTCGGATAGCCCTTGGAGTATACTCTGATCGTTCGAAGCCCATTTCCGAATGGTTAAGCCGGCTGACTGGAGAAGTTCGGTAAGTTCCTTTCTGAGAGACAGTACCTCTTCCTTCGTGTCTGCTCCGGTGAGGGCGTCATCGACGTAGAAGTCTCGTTGCAAAGCCGATGACGCTCGTGGAAATCGATGTCCTCCATCGTCTGCCAACTGCTTGAGACACCGCAGGGCCAGGTATGGAGCTGCCGATAACCCGAATGTGACGGTGTTGAGCTGGTAGGCTTAGATTTCCCCATTCTCGTTACGCCAAACGATTTTTTGATATCGTCGGTCCTCTGGTCGCACTAGGAATTGCCTGTACATCTTCTCAATGTCCCCAGTGAGTACATACTGATGTAGGCGGAATCTAAGAAGGATATTGACTAGATCCTCCTGTAGTTTGGGACCTGTGTAGAGTGCATCGTTTAATGAAACTCCGGTGCTGCTCGCCGCCGATCAGCCGAACACGACACGGAGCTTAGTCGTTTCACTCGATGCCTTGATTACGCCGTGGTGTGGTAAATAATTTCCGCTATCGTCGGCGTTGTCGGTACTGATTCTTGTCATATGTCCCCGATCCAAGTAATCTTGTAATACCGATCGATACTCAGCTTCAAAACGTCTGTCGCGTTGGAATCGGCGGTTGAGTGATGCGAGTCGTTTCATCGCTAGCGCCTTGGAGGATCCAAGCGACGGGAGCCGGTCGTTAAATGGAAGGGCGACGTTGTATCGTCCTTCGCTGGTGCGTCGAACGTGAGCTCTGAAATGTTCCTCACATCGTCGCTCTGCTTCGGATATATGTCGGATCGGAGATCCTTCGTCGATCTCCCAAAACCGCGAGAGATCTGCCTGAAGAGCCGTTGTGGATGCGTGGAATGAGTTCGTTGCGGTTTGGGAAGTTGGACTCCCCCCGATTACCCAGCCGAATCGTGTCTTCTGTAAACGCAGTTCCGCCTCGTCCGGTCGCGTCAGATTGATTTGTCCGGCGCACATCGAAGCGAGTGTTGCACCCGAGCTTAACAAGACATCGATCGGGGAAGGCACATGAAATCGTGGATCGGCCAGCTTGATCTTTTTGGGTATATCAAGCGCCGCGCGATCGATGTGTTGGCTTGGGATCAGGGTCGTTATGGCTGGAATGATGAGGAACGTTAATGTTTGTTCATACTTGCCGTCTGTAGAGGTAATCGTAGCCGTTATGAATCGCCGCGCCGTCGTGCTTAAGGTGTCGAGGACTCCAATTGGGACCGAACACTTCCTTTGCCTTATTCCGAGGGACTTTGCAAGTTTTTCGGTAATGAAGTTCATGCTGGATCCGGTGTCGAGAAGCGCACGGCACCGAATCGGCTGCTGGTTGTCGTTTAGCATGTAAGCTTGCGCTGTAATTACTAAATCGTTGCACAGTACCTCGGAAACTGCTGGTTTGGTATCTTCAGTCCATGTCGGAGTTCTGGATTTCTGGCGTCACTTGCTGTGTGCTGGTGTCCGTTTAGGACTGGCGGTTGGACTTGGAGGCGAGCTCATCTGTGGTGTCCTCGAATTGTGCTTCCTTGAGGTTTTTCGCTTACCTGTGGGTGACAGGGGTGATGTTGCCCTGCTCTACGAGGAGGAACTTCGGCTAGAGGTGGAAGAGTGCGACCTCGACGGCGGTCTTTTTTGATGTAATATCGTATGGTGTCGTCCTCCGCACACCCAACAGGAACCGGCGTGACAATCACGCTCTGTATGCCCATTCTTCAGGCAATTCAAGCATAATGATGCCCTTTTTGCGTACTTCACGCGTTTACTCACTGGCTTTGACGCAAATGTAAAGTATAACGCACATCGAATTATCGACATATCGACAATAGTAGCAGAGATACATTCAATCGAACCTTCAAGCCTGAATATGCATAACTTTACTTACATTAGACTTGCATGGGACCAGAGTTGGCATAGCTGAAATAGGAGGATGTGCCCTGTATTTGGCAATAAAGTTATAGTATAAGGCACAATCGATTTGTTGACATACCACGAATAGGGACCAGAGTTGGCATAGCTGAAATAGGAGGATGTGCCCTGTTATTGGCAGCATATGTTGTGTACAAGGTGCATCGAATTGACGACATGTCTCCAACAGCAGCGGAGATACGTTCAGATGAATATTTATGCATGAATATGCAATACTGGAAGTACGCTGGGTTTGGCAGTGCCCAGATTCGACGAAGCGCAAATCGGATGTCGTTCCCCGTATTTCACAGCGTATGGGAAGTATAAATCGCATCGAATCATCAACATATCAACAATAGAAGCAGAGATACGTTCAAATGAATATTCATGCATGAATATGCAAAACTACAACTACGCTGGATTCGACAGCGACCAGAGTTGACGTAGTTCAAACCGGATGTCGTCCACGTATTTCGCAGCAAATGTGCAGTATAATGCACGTCGAATTACCGACATATCACTAATTGCAGCGGAGATACGTTCAAATGAATATTCATGCTTGAATATGCAAAACTGGAACTACGCTGGCCTTGACCTAGACCAGAGTTGACATAGCGCAAACCGAATGTCGTGGTGTGTATTTGGCAGTAAACATGGACTATAATCAGCATGGAGTTGTTGACATATCTTCAATAGAAGCGGAGATACGTTGATTTGAATATTTAAGAAAGAATGTGTAAAAACTGCAATTCCGCTGGAATTGACAATGCCGCGGAATGACGTAGGACAAACAGGATGCCATGCTCAGTATTTGTCAGCTTAAATGGAGTCTAACCCGCATCGAAATAGCGACATATGACCAATAGCAGCTGAGATACCTTCAATGGAATAGTCAAGCCTGAATAAGCAGGACAGTAACTACATTGGATTTGACCGGAATCAGAGTTGACATAGCGTAAAGAGCAGAATGAGCGCTGTATTTGGCAGCAAATATAAAGTATAACGCGCATCGATTTATCGACATATCACCAATATCAGCGGAGATACGTTCAGATGAATAGTGAAGACTGAATGTGAAAAACTGCAAATAGGCTGGGTTTGGCATTGCCCAGAGTTGACATAGCACCTACCGAATGTCGTGATCTGTATTTGGCCGCATATGAGATGAATAACGCTCATCGAATTATCGACATATCACCAATAGCAGCGGAGATACGTTCAGATGAATATTCAAGCTTGAATATGAAAAACTGGCAATTCGCTGGTCTTAACCTAGACCAGAGTTGACGTAGCGCAACCCGGATGTCGTACTCTGTATTTGGCAGCATATGTGAAGTATAACTCGCATCGAAATGCCGACATATGACGAATAGCAGATGAGAAACGTTCAATTGAATATTGCAGTCTGAATATGCAAAAGTGCAAATGCACAGGATTTGACCTAGATCAGACTTCACTTAGCGCAAAGCGGATGTCGTGATCTGTATTTGGGCGCATATGAGATGAATAACGCTCATCGAATTATCGACATGTCACCGATAGCAGCGGAGATACGTTCAGATAAATATTCAAGCTTGAATATGCAAAACTGGCAATTCGCTGGCCCTAACCTAGACCAGAGTTGACATAGCGCAAACCGAATGTCGTGGTGTGTATTTGGCAGTAAACATGGACTATAATGAGCATGGAGTTGTTGACATATCTTCAATAGAAGCGGAGATACGTTGATTTGAATATTTAAGAAAGAATGTGTAGAAACTGCAATTCCGCTGGAATTGACAATGCCGCGGAATGACGTAGGACAAACAGGATGCCATGCTCAGTATTTGTCAGCTTAAATGGAGTCCAACCCGCATCGAAATAGCGACATATGACCAATAGCAGCTGAGATACCTTCAATGGAATAGTCAAGCCTGAATAAGCAGGACAGTAACTACATTGGATTTGACCGGAATCAGAGTTGACATAGCGTAAAGAGCAGAATGGGCGCTGTATTTGGCAGCAAATATAAAGTATAACGCGCATCGATTTATCGACATATCACCAATATCAGCGGAGATACGTTCAGATGAATAGTGAAGACTGAATGTGAAAAACTGCAAATAGGCTGGGTTTGGCATTGCCCAGAGTTGACATAGCACCTACCGAATGTCGTGATCTGTATTTGGCCGCATATGAGATGAATAACGCTCATCGAATTATCGACATGTCACCGATAGCAGCGGAGATACGTTCAGATAAATATTCAAGCTTGAATATGCAAAACTGGCAATTCGCTGGCCCTAACCTAGACCAGAGTTGACGTAGCGCAACCCGGATGTCGTGCTCTGTATTTGGCAGTATATGTCAACTATAGCGCACTTCGAAATGCAGACATATAACGAATAGCAGCTGAGAAACGTTCAATTGAATTTTAAAGCTTGAATATGCAAAACTGGAACTACATTGGATTTATCCGGGACCAGAGTTTTCACAACGTAAACAGGAGGATGTGCGCTGTACTTGGCAGCAAATGTGGAGTCTAACGCGCATCGAATTGTCGACATATCTGATATAGAAACGGAGATACGTTGATATGAATATGTAAGCCTGAATATGAAAAACTGCAATTACGCTGGATTTGTCATAGCCTAAACCGTATGATGTGCGTTGTATTTGGAAGCAAATGAGGAGTATTTCTCGCATCGAATTAGCGTCAAATCTCTAATTGCAGCTGTGATACTTTGTATTTAATATTCAATAACGGGTCTGCGACGATACAGGTAGTATTCCACTTTAGCCGAATGAATGTAATGCTTTGCACGACTCAGCGTCATAGTAAGTGACATTGTCGATATTTCGCTGGAGACTTGGCGCCGCCGAAATAAATTGCCGTCTCAATGGAGCCATTTTATTTCAAGCTTTACGCTACAATTCTGAATTATTTTCGCCGGACAAAACCGTTTCTTGTTCTTGCGAAAGCAAGCAGTCGAATTAAGGTACATACTATCAATTACAGTCTAATACATTTTAGCGGTCCAACGTCGATGGGACGATTTCGCATCGACATTTTCGGAGGACCACGTAACCTTCCAACGACGATAGCCGTACGAGCAGCGGACAAGCCTACTTCGTGTTTCAGGTTCCTCGCACCATGTACCCTACTTCTTGATTCTTGGTCGGCAGCTTTAGCGGCTGCTGGTCCGAGAAACTCTATCCTGACCCGCTTTCTTGTACGTCGCATGTGACTTCTTGCTGTCCGCCGTAGACACTTGTCTGATCTACATACGTTCAACCATTTGTGCGAGACAAGCGCGGCGCTCTGCAGGGACGAGGGATCCAATTTTCGAAGTATCAATTACGAAACCTCCAGTGGTAGTTCGGAAATGATATCTACCTTGCTTGGCACGAACAGACCAACGACGCGTAATAGAGATCTAAAAAACTCCATGTTGCTTCTACTGTTGCGCGAGCACGACTGACGGTCTAGTTGAGAATTGAGGCTTATATATGTGCTGCTCGACACGGTTGACTGCGAGTTCCGGTTCCGGGTGAGAGCACCGGTCAGTCAGAATCGGGCACGTGTGCATGTATTTTCATATATATGTCGGAGATGAAAGGACACCGGAGCCCTTTCTTTGGAACTTCGAGAAAATCCCTTAACACTGTAATCTAGATTCTACATATAGCCGTAATTAAGCAATTGTCGTCATTCAATACGATTGTATTTGTCCGAGATTTGTGATAATGAGCAGGGGCTTGAGGCGACAACCAGTCGCCAAACGTAGCCGTGGTCCAGGGATGAACGTTTTGTCTAAAGGTATGGAGTAATAGTATAGCTCTCATTAAAAAGAAATAGTTGTAGCGTCATTCGACAGTAAACATTCGAACGGTTTCTGTCCCGTGGCTCGCCACACGCAGACCGTATTCTCCGGGTAAGATGATCACCAGATGTCGATGCATCTCCACAGTACATGGTCAGCTAGCTTGAGGGTCCGTTATGAATCTTAAGATTTAATTAACTAAAATCCTTCAAACACACAAACAGACTTTGTCTCGACTACGGGGAGACAGGGGAAATTTATTTTTCTCACGAACGACGCTTCCCGCTAGCAACTTTCCCTCAAGGGTGGCTAGCATCCTTTTCTAACCACCGATATGGAAATTGACCAATTAACAGCAACGTCAATTTCCCTCACCTTCTGAACGAAGGCATCGCTCCACGAATCCGATGATCTCGTGCCCTTAGACACACCCCGTCATAGTTTTCCTCTGTGGCATCATCGCGACGGAAAGTCATTCTTGTGCGATCTCATTGACGAGAAAGAATAACGTCTTTACGATCAGTGAATATTTCGCGTTTGCTAACCAAGATTCGGACTTAGAGTTTGTGAGAACATACATCTGTTATCCCGTTGACCGCGGATTCGTTATCGAACCTAGAATCATTGTCATTAGCGTCTGGAGTATCTAATTAACACGGTTACTTGTCGATATCTGTAACAATCATATTTGCTCTAGTCAATATCTCCTCTATTGCATAACGACAATGCCTAATCACCACGAAGATTCGTTTCACGCCCTTAACCCCAACTCTAATCATAACGCTAACCCGACATATATTATACAGAAAAGAACCATATGGCAACATTTATATAGAATTATTACTAATATTACGAGTTACGTTCCATAAATGATCGGTGTTACCAATGTTTACATACATTAATCTAATTGTATCGTATAACTTTGTATTACATTGTCTCTTTAATTTTAGTTAAAGCAGACCAAAGTACAGAGTATAAGATCAATTGTCAAGACTTTGGCAGGTGATTCTACAGCTTTGAATCGATGGAGATCATCAAAAAAATAGTCGCAACATTGAATTTGATCTTGATCTTGAAATGTCATTTCAAAATCTTCTTGTTGCATCGTACTTTTACTTATCATGTAGCATGAAAGTCTCAGAGGAACCAAGGGCTCCAACTCGACAGTTTTATGGGACAAAAATATTGAAGTTTCATTAATTCTATGTAAAACATATATATATAAAATTATATATTATATACTATTGTCGTATGTGAATCCCAGATATACCATTCGATATCCCATTTCTTCTCTTTTTCTTTCTTTTTGAATCTGTGTAATAGCCATACCTGCGTGTCAACTTCTACATGACCATCACTGTTGTTTAAGTAGAACCGGACTCACGTTTAAATTTCTACATTTTATATTCTGGCCAAGTCTTCCCCCAAGATTACGCATTGATTTTTGATGAAAAGGGAAAGCATATTAAATTTATCATTTTAATTGTTCAATTGGATTTAATCCGTCCACCTGAACTGAAATGACCCACGGAACTGACCCAACTGTTGGACAAAGCAATGATCTCGAACTTACAGACAACACATGAGCCAGAAGCAATAAAGAGCAAGCTGAAGAATTTTACAACCACCTTTGTAACACATTTACTCCACACAATACTAACAACAGCAACCCCCCAACTGTCATACAGACTTAGATGTGCAAAACACTAGTACCTCAACTGACAAGCACTACACCATATCTAATATAACAGCACTAGAAATTAGAATCACAATGAAGGAAACAAGAAACAATAAAGCACCATTAATCAATGTAATCAGAGGTAAAATCTTGAAAAACCTTCCCCTAAAAGCAATACGATTAATGACAATAATATTTAATGCAATATTAAGAACTCAATAATGTCCTAATCTATGAAAACTGGCGCAGATCATAATGTTACCTAAGCCAGGCAAAGACCCACACCAAACTGCATCTTACAGGCTAACATCGCTACTTCGTACGTTTTCCAAAATACTAGAGAAAATAATATACGACCGGCTAAAACCAACAATAGAGGAAGAAAAGTTAATAGCAAATTACCAATTTGAATTCAGAAACAAACACTCCATGATACAGCATATGCACAGGCTCGTCAATGAAATTTTACTAGCAATAGAAAAAGAACAATACTGTACAGCCCTCTTCATGGACGTCGATAAAGCATTTGACAAAGTAAATCATGAAAGCGTCTTACAAATAATCAAAAAACATTTCCCAGAACGAATCCATCACTTACTCAAATCATATCTAAGCAACAGAACCTTCGTAGTAAAAATAAAGGACACATATTCTGAAGTTAAAGAATCGAGGCAAGGGTACAGCAAGGCAGCGTCTTAGGACAAATATTATACACACTATACACGGCCAACATACAAACAGCAAAATACTGACATTCGCGGACAACACGGTTGTACTAGTCAGGCACACTAATTCAGAAACAGCAGTCACATTACTACAAGAGCATATCACAAAAATAGAAAAATGGCTGCAAGATAAACAAACAGAGCAAATCCCAGTAAATGCAACCATATTACAGTTACACTACGAAAACAGAAACCGCCCAATATCCAATTGAACGGCACGCACATAATGCAAACAAGGCAAGTTAAATACCTAGGATTCCACTTAGACACCTAACTTACATGTAAGCAGCAAACTAAGTCAATTATAGACAAAATACGGATAAAAAGAAGACAGATGTGCTGGTTAACTAGTCGAAACTCTAAGCTCGGCATGGAAAATAAACTAAAAATTTACAAAACTATATTGGACCATTTTTTACAATTTACAAAACCAATTTGGACGTACGGAATACCACTATGGGGACAGCAGCAATGAGCCACATAAATAAATTAGAGTCGCTACAATCGAAAATACTCAGAACAATAGTCAACGCCCTATGGTATGTCAGAAACAAGGATTTACGTAAATACTTAAAAATACCAATGATCAAAGAAGAAATCGGCAAATACGCAAAAAAATACAAGAAAAGAATGGCGACACATACAAACCAGCTGGCTGTTGAAACGAGCAGAAATCTCATAAAAAGAAGACTAAAGAGAAAACTGCCCCCTGACCTCACTAAAGAAATAAAATAGACAAACTAGAAGATGGTATTCCGCTAGGGCTGTCCATTCACATGTTAGTTAGCAATAAAGCTAGAAAAATTTACCGAATGTCCAGCTGGACAAATTGTAAAGTACAAATTAAATAAAAAAAGAAATGAAAATTTACAACGTGATTTCAGTCCCCTTCATGCGTGGATTCGATTTCTGGAATGCATCATTCACATATCTCGCAGAATGAGAACTGAAAAAATGGTAAATAAAACAAAAAGACGACGAAAAATAGCTTCTTCATTGAAAAAAAGAAATATAACAGTTATTCCTAAACCTGCAGGTAGCGAGAATTCAAATGACGACAACGCAGCTCGTCGAGCATTTCAAGAAACACAAATATTAGCAGACACAACAGGTGTAAACATCAATCTACCCCAGAATTTACGAACGATTGTAATAACAATATCTTGCCAATTTCCTATAGATTTAAAGAAATTTAAATCACATTGTTTTCACAATGCAAAATTATTTAAAAAGATATCCTCATGGTATCCAATGTCACAAACAATACACAAAATTTTAATACATAGCAGGCAGATTTTCAACAATGCATTTTACTCTCAAGGCTACTTAGCAGAAGACGCAGCGGAATCTAAAAACAAATTTTATAAATATGATAGACAATTTCATGCTTGCAAAAATAGTTGTAAGAACAATTTACAGCACACATACATTTAATAGAGCTATGGAAACATCATTAGCCTTAAAAACAGAATTCATAAGCAACAACTAAAAAATCTAAGTAAATCAAAAGTACCGTCATTATTATGTACCCCATACATCCAATCAGAACCATTAACCATCAACATGTAACATAAATCCAGAACAAACAAAGGACGAAGAAGACCAGTCTGCTGATAATGAAGAATGCGAAGAAAATTTGCCAATATTTAGACATTTAGACAATTTAGAACTAAATTCGGGCGAATTATTATTATAACTGTGATCATATTTCTTATTTTACTTCTATTATTTCCTTTGGTATATCTTTTATTATTTTTTTCCAGTATTTGATTACAAATAGATAGATTAGATTAATGAACAGAATCTATTTGATTTCTGCGAAGATCCGCTGCAGCAGGTTTTCTTATACTTCTCTAGACAGTCCGCTAACATAACCGAATAAAACTGATCCCATATCAAATCTGCAACCTTCCTGTTCACAAAAGCTAATAGCAGAATCTGTTAATGCAGATTTGACTAGTAGTGCAGCTGGTTTAATAGAGTAACGTTAGTCCTGAAGAATTACAGTGAAGTGTATTATGTACATTAAGTAATAAAGAACAATGCTTTTATATAAATATTAGAATATATTAAAATACCAAAATTATAGAATATTAAAATATATGAGAATACCAGAGTTATAAAATATTAGAATATATTAGAATACATTAAAATATCATAATTGTAGAATATTAGAATATAAGTTAGGCTATACGTTATAATAAAGGCAATTCTTGAGCTTTAGAAAAAAATTCATATATAATTTATCATGTTTAAATGTTACATTTAGTCCCATTTAAAAAGATAAGAGTCACCTGAAGATTCTAGAGATATTTTTACTTCTAATAACAAATAGGTTGAAGAATAATTGTGTATAAATATTTAAATAAATATAACTCGTAGATATGAATATGTGTATAGATTTAGTAATAAAATTGAATATCGCTAATTGTATATGTATAATAGAATAATTACATAAAATCTGATTGATTGTTTTCGTAATCACTATTACTAATATTTATTGCTAGTAATAGTAGCTAGCAATACTAATATTACCAACTACTACTACTAATACTTTGTGGTCATGTGCTTTTGCAGTAACAGCAGCGACACGGTAAAGTCCTAACTTTCTATGTTATTCATTTCTGGTGGTTTTAGACAAGTCCACAGTAATTTTGTAAATAGGTAGATGTAAAATGACAAATGATAATATTCATTAAAATCGTTTTACATATTGTTTATGGAATATACAGTAAAAAATTCATCCAATTGGGAATTTGCTGTACGTATATACATAGATACATATTTTTTTTTCTTTTCTTTTTTTTTTTTATTTAATTTGTACTTTACAATTCGTCCAGCTGGACATTTGGTAAATTTTTCTAACCTAACATACATATGTACATACATATCTATATAGATATAATAAATATTTTTGTATATTGCAATATTATAATATGAATGATTTCTTATATGTATAAATTAAATTATAACTTACAATGTTCATAAAAGGTGATTTTCACAGATATCTAAATTGTTGTCTGTTTTAGGACTTTAAGCGCTGCATACAAACATAAAACACGAACGTGAAAACCACTAACTTTCAAATAATCTTTTTATGAGATATGAACAGTTAATAAATATAGGGGTTTGGGGTTGATATTTAATCGAATCACGCAGATTCGATTTTACATTCTATATTTCACCGCCTCGTACAGAACGTCCGAACACACAGGATACACTTAGTCAATTAACACGTGCTCGACTTCTAAGATAAAAAAGCGTCGTTGGAAGTCGTACCAACTTAGCTTGTAGGAACTAGCGATCATACCAACTTAACTTTTCTCAACATGGGCGTCACAGCAGAAAGGAAGTTTCCTCTCTGGTCATAGATTAGAAAATAAAAAATATGTCATACTAACACAAGTATATAATAGAGGTTTATGTAATGGATGGAGTGTTTAAAGTGTTCGATTTATTAATAGTAAATTTGATGGAAGTGCAGAAATGCTACCCACCTTTCTATTTCGATGATTTTTAGATATGTTCTAAAACTCAACATTTCGAACAAATGTCTGTTATAACCATAGATATATAAATAGTTAGAGTACGCGAGTCATATAGTCTTAAATTACCGTGTAAGTGGATGCGATATAAGAGTAGAAAGAACGCTACATAAAGATGTCTTCTGTCCTTGTCTAATCAGGCATGACACTGGCAATGCTTGTTGTTGGCTATACACTTACACATGTTTGCTATACGAATAATCATGCGTTATTAGACAAGGACACAAGAAGCCTTTATGCAGCGTTCTCTTTCGCTTTCGCTTTCTCAGCTCGCCCTCGCACTCTATCTTTATATCTCTATGATTATAATTTACAACGAAATTAAAAGTGAATGTGATTTATGTTTCCGATTTGGGTTAGATTTTTCAATGCAGTTGTCAGAGAGTTGGGTTGCGTGAAATAATAACGAATCAATTATTAGAATAGTAGGCGAATGATTAGTTAGATAACATTATTCTATGAAAAGAATATTTTTTATTATTTCACGTAGTGTTGTCGGTCGCCTCGCGTCGGTCGGATTCGAGAAGTTAAGTCAAACTCAATACATAGATAATATTCATTTTTGATTGAATTACCACAGATATTTCTTACAACCTCGAGTACATGGTTGTGCACGGTGTTTTTAAGTTCGCTTGATCCCCGTTGATAAACAGAACAAAGAACACAACGCTGCTAATTGGTAAAATAATTGAAAATAATGTCTATTTTATTTATATTTTATTTACACAACTATGCAACAATGGTTAAGATTACTCTATTTACATATTACAGTATAATAAGTATACTGCAGCAACCCTTTTCGAAGGCGGCGCAAAATGTCGTAGACTACTTTTGGTATGGCAATGCTTGAGTATCATGCTATAAAATTTCAACACGTTTATATTTATATTATTTAAAATCTCAGCAACTTTATATTTATTTGTATTAAATTGCATTATAGCAGAAAGTCAGGGAAAACATGTTTTAGTAATGGTCAAATTGGAAAACACAGCTTGTATCTGTACTGATACAAATTACAGTAAATGTATTAAGCATAATTAGCGTGCATGTTAATGGAATTATGCAGGATGTTCGGCTGCAGGTGTAAAAATATTTAAGGAGTGCTTCCTGAAACTAAAATAAAGTCAAAATCAATGGATAAAAGAATTGCGTTTTGGTATCTGTTTTTTTAGTTATTCGCAATTAAATATTAGTTTCTTTCTGAATGGACTCTCCACTACTATTTTGTTACATAACATGTTTTAGCGATTTTAGAAATTTGGTAAAAGGGTAAAACAGTTCAGGGCGGGCAGGATCATTTCAACAGCCAAAGAGAAACATTAAGAGAATTGTACAAACGTAAAGTTTAATTTAGTAGAGGTTTAGGTTATTCTACTCTAGATGTTTCTGAGCTTTTTCATTTTTAGTTTTTTAAACGTTTTTATTTCTTTTACTTTTGTATTATTTGTCATTCATTTACGATTTTTCTTACAAAGCGTCGCGCAAGATGGTTTACGTCGACAAATGTCATAATATTCTTCTCCATGATTTGTGCTAGATAAGCCTATGTATCGTTCGATTTGAGGTTCCCTGTGCACCTCGCTGTTTAAGCTGACGTACTTTAGCTCAGATAAGGAAGTTTGCTCGGACACAGAGATATTTCGGTTAAGTTTTAATTGACAGTAACTAAAAAACACAGCCGAAGACGCAATCTTTTTTATTCTTGATTTGAATCTTATTTTAGTTTGAAGAATCGTCTCTTAAATTTTTTTACAGCTGTAGAGTAACACCCTGTATGTGTGAATATATACTCACATACTAATGTATATATATATATATATGTATATAATGTGTGTATATATATATATATACATACATATATATGTATATATATATATATATACGTTCGGCGACTCATTATGTCACCTCGAGCCCAAGCCCATCGTCATAAACCCTGAGTACACATAATCGGATTAGTGTCTTACAACTATTTCCTATTTTTATTGCTTAAGGGTAGCTACAATAGAAGTCCGGGCTAGGGTATTGAAAATTTTTCTAATCACTCCAAAAGAAAGGCCCCGATGTCCTTTCATCTCAGACATATACAATATATATATGTCAGGTAGCCATCGTAATGAGGGCCCGAGTCGTCATCGGAGGAAAGGTATTGGGCACACAATGATTCTTCACTGGAACTAGGCATCTATCTTTCTTGTACAATCGAAGTGACGTTTATTAGCACAAGTATGGGTTTTACAGAGTTTGATAAGCAATCGCGGGGATTTGACACTGGTGACAATGGCCTAAGGTCCGATAACGAATCCGCGGTCAACGGGATAATAGATGTATGTTCTCGCACACTCTAAGTCCGATTCTTGGTTAACAAAACGTGAAAAATTCGTAAAGACGTTATTCTTTCTCGCCGATGAGGTCGCACAAGAGAATGACTTTCCGTCGCGATGATGCCACAGAGGAAAACTATGACGGGGTGTGTCTAAGGGCACAAGATCATCGGATTCGTGGAGCGATGTTGGTGTTAATTGGTCAATTTCCATATCGGTGGTTAGAAAAGGATGCTAGCCACCCTTGAGGGAGAGAGTTGCTGGCGAAAGCGTTGTACGTGAGAAAAGAAGATTTCTCGTATCTTTCCGCAGTAGGTGACAAATTTAGGGGCTGCGAAGACTAAGACTATTTGTCAGTTTGAAGAACCTCAGCTAAATAAATTCTAAGATTTATAGCGGGTCCTTAGGCTAACTGAATATGTACTGTAGAGATGCATCGAGATCTGGTAATCATCTTGTCCAAAGAATGCGGTCTTTGTGTAGCGAGCCACGGGACAGAATCCGTTGGAGTGTTTACTGTCGCGTGCCGCTGCTATATTTTTTTAAGGAGAGCTATACGGTTACTCTATGCCTTTGTTTAGGTAAACGTTTATCCCTTGACCGCGGCTACGTTTGCGATTGATTGTCGCCTCGAGCCCAAGCTCATTGTTACAAATCTCGAATAAACACAATCGGATTGAATGACAATTGTTTAATTATGGCTATGATAAAATCTGGATTACATTATTACGGGATTTTCCCCAAGTTCCGAAGAGAGGCTCCGGTGTTCTTTCATCTCCGACATATATGTTATTAATATGTGAGTATATATATATATATATATATATATATATATATATACAACCCTGAGAAGAATATGCTGAGTGCAATACAAGAAATGTAAGGATTGTAAATCCAAAGTTCGTCCAAAGCCGAGAGGCACGGACTAGAATAAATAATAATAATAATAATAATAATAATAATAATAATAATAATAATAATACAACCCTGAGAAACAAGTAGCATGGAAGAAATCTGAACACACTTACCATTTATAGAAGGCTAAAAAAAACACACCCCACTGACCTCACTAAAGACATAAAATAGTCAAACTCGAAGATGGTATCCCGCTGGGGCTAGCCATCCACATATTATCTAGCAATTAAGTTAGAAAATTGTACCAAATGTCCAGCTGGACAAATTGTAAAGTACAAATTAAATAATAATAATAAAAAAAAACTTACCATTGGGGAGCTGAAGAAACTTGCTTAGTTTAGAAATTTGGCTGTGTCTGGCAGTAAAAACGAACTGATCGCACGATCGATGGTCGCTGACCATTGATATTGAGCCGATTGGAGGATGCTTCACCTTCGATTCCATCGGCGATTAGCATGAGCTGTACTTGGAAACTAATGTCATTACAATGTGCCATTTAGTACTCAATAAAATCGTCGAAAGTATTAGTAGAGTTCATTGGTTGACAGAAAGTATGACAGAAATATTTTGGCAATTGTTTGAAATGCTCGATGTTTTCGCCGACTAGTGGTAAAATCGAAGGATATTTGCGTAGTTGAGAAAAGGTAACGGTTGTACCCATGCCAGTCGACAAAAGCATAAGAGGTTGGTGTTTACCAACATGAGTTTTTATGACGAGACATTTTAGAACTTAAGGTAGACCCAGACGAGTAATTAGCAATCGAGGCTTTTGTTTTCTCGATTGGGAATTCAAAGAATTCCTAACTAATAATGCGATCGAACAGGTTACTTTCGGTACTTCACAGGCAAATGGGACACCGATGCTCGAAAAATTGTCGGAAACACCAGGGAAATGGGACCGAGTCTTGGGTCGAGTCCAATTCGCCTAGAACAATAAAGTTTGCAGGTAAACGGAAGAAAGTCCTTCGCAATTTTTGTTTGAAATAAATCAGCTCGGCTTCATTAAGCGATAGGAAAAAGTGACAACCCTGAGCAAGAAAGTGAACGCGTTTACGACAGAAAACATAAAAAAGCGACAGAGTATCAAATCGACGATTCGCGATGATCCGCAATTCGGACGTCGCACCGGGAGTAGATAAGGAACTGGTACCGAAATTTGAAAGCCCCTACGTCATTAAAAAGATTTTAGAAAAAAATAGATATGTTGTTACAGATATAGGTGGGTTTTAATTAACACGCATGCCCTTTACAGAAATAGTAAGAGTCGATCAGATGAAATTTTGGATTTGAGAGGATAATTAACAAATAAATAATTTGATTATTTATAAAGCACACTTTCTGTCATTTTACTTTTGTGTTTGCGTGATTACCTCGAAAATGAAGGTAAATCCTAAATTCGCCCGCGATATTTTCGATAAGTGCGTATACCCATGCAATATACATAGGTTAAGAATATATTGTTGTAATATTTATCGCGTATATATACGTATGCATCGTATATATTAGAAATATGATGCATTATTTTAGATTTCTTGTTACTTCAGTTTTGGTTTGATTTTGTCGTCGGAATATTTTGCATTTCATTTGACTACATCGTACTGACAACCTCTGCTTGGATTCGTTCTGTAGTTCGTATTTCTTTCGTTTATGTTAAAGAGAAGTCGTAAATTCGTGACAATTGTCAAGGTCGTTACTATTGTCAGGAATGGCTGTAGACGGAGATTTCCTCAATTAGCCTCTTTGGAAACTTAGAGACATTCCAGATCCTCACGAGCTCTGAAACAGTTAAATATCCCTAAGTGTGCCCTGACCGTTTTTCCAACTTATTGTGCGCTAAACGCTTCAGTTGGAATCCAGGCAACTTTGTAAAGCTTTAACCCTTCTCCTTACACTTTGTACTCATCTTAACAATAAAGATTATCTTTATATATGTATTTGGATTATGTCTATATATTGTAGTATCTTTAATTTTGCGCCACCTTCGAGAAGGTTGCAGTATATATAATATGTTGTTTAGTAAGTAAATGAGTAATCCTAACTATTGTTACACGTGCGTATAAATAAAATATAAATAAGGTAGAAATTATTTAATCCCCCTAACATTCCTTATTTGTATAAATACAAAGAAAATTATTTATCACTTTTCAATGCATTTCAAAGCTGATAATATTTCTTTGGAAAAGATTTTTCATCTTACATTTTTCAGTGTAGCGACCAATAATACAGGGTGAACGTAAAACGGTTTTCATTGTTATTGATAAGGCGGTAATTTCTTTCTATCTATTTATTACTTGTTTCGTTTCTTTATACTTATTAATGAATAAACAATTGTGCCGTCTATCCACTGCTGTATACGAATAAAGAATAAACCAGCTATACTACGCTAGCAATATTATACTTTGAACAGTGACAGAGAAGGATATTTCTATAACTTAATAGTGTACCAGACATCAGTTCGCGGTGAAAACACTTCCGTGGAGAATGAATAATTCGCAGAAGATTGTATCCTGTGACAATTTATACCGACTAAAGAATATACAATGACCAATTAGATTTATATAAAGATTGACGTTACTGTCGTTGAAATATTTTGGAAAATTTTATATCTGTCTGTTTCCCTATGCCTATTGAGAAAGGCACTACTATAATCCCATGAGAGGACAAAAGTTTGTACAGCAGGAACGAAAGTGACGTCATAAAGGATAGTAGATTATTGATGAGATCTCAATGGTATCTTACGAGAATTTGCGAATAATTCATTCAAGACTGCAAGAATTCAAGATCAATGAAAAACTATTTGGTGACATAAATGTATTTTTCTTTAATGACATCTCTTTGATGCAATTATTCCCAGCAAAAGAACATTGTTGCATTATAAAGAAACAGTGGTGTGCTGTAAAGATTAATTTATAGTACCAAGTTTCATTCTGCGAACTCATCATTAATATGAGGTGAAAGGATGATACACAGTTTATCGACCTATTAAATAACTTACAGTTTGGCGAAATAACAACTTCTGAGTTTGAAATAGTATGAGTGCGAAGGAGTGATATAGTAGTAAGGATATTCCAGATAGTAAGATACGTAGACGAATATAACACAAAAATGATTGATGAATTAGCGAAATTACGTCGTGTGTACGTTATTCATTCAGTGGGCGAGACTCGGGAAGCAGCTACATGTGGGAAAAGAACATACGAAAATGTTATTCATGCAAATGCAAATAATCGTGGATAACTGTTGAATGCAATAACATTAGCCGAGGGATCGCGAGGTATGTTGCGACGAAACATACCAATTTCTGTTGGTTTGATAAACAACTCAATGGAAATCGTAAAGAAATTTATCAGCCAGCACTTCGAAGAGATCAGGTGAAAGTGAGAGAATTGGAAGCAGATTCAAACATACTGACGGCTACATTCCCATAACTCCAGTAATAGTAATATTTCAACTGACGAAATGTTATGGAGATGTTGAATAAAGAATGTCATCGCTTATGCTAAGCTGGACAGTAGCGGTACACAGATTACAAATGGCTATAATAAATAGGACTGTAAGTGATATTGGCAAAGAGAATTTTTCAAAGGTCCAAATCTATGCCGCTTCTAGTCGTGTGGAAAGTTTAGGCAGCTTGGCCATATCTGATCTAGCACCGAATGAAATTTTTAACAAACGAAGGAGCACTTGCAGCGAACAGTTTTCATGGAGAAATGTTCAGACTCAAAGAAATGAAATTGGTGAACAATAACATATCATTCGCAATAACAATAGTTAAGAATGGAAAAGTAGGAAATTTGCAAGCTATCTCTACAAGACGTATAAGATTACGTCACAATAGCTTAATTCAATCCAAAGAAATCAATAAACATACATAAAAATTGGATTTTTACCGAATGTCCAGTTGGACAAAATTAAATAATAAAAAAAAAATAATAATAAAGAAAATAATAAAATGAAAAATAATAAAATAACAAAGACCAGTTCGTTAACGGTCGTTTGAACAACTTGCTGCTAATTTCCTACTGTTATGCCCTTTACCTCTAGAATTCTTTTTTGCTTTTGGCATCTAATATGAACAAATTGTTATTTATAATAATGTCCTCTGCGGGAACAAATGTGGCTTCGCAAGTCGTGCCCAAAGACGGACAGGTTATTATCCGCTAACTGTGAGAGGGAGATTGCGAAAACCGGTAGGCGTTTTCAGCTACTGAAGATAACGTAACCCGTTGCGATTCTTTCAACCGCAGCAGGGTCGAAGGTTACAACAGCTAATGGTTGTTTGTAGATATTTGCTATTATTAATTATTATATCAGGAAATCAGAATGTATATTTCAAACGAATAATTCTATTGAAGTAATAATTTTAGTACAAGTTCGAAATTATTAAAGAGGAGAATGTTACAACTTCTATTAGAAAACCATCAGCTTGTTTATAGATATACTGTTTATAAATACATTGTTTATATGTATATATACAATATAAGCATATATAAACATGTACATGTATATATATATATATTGTCTATCGCATTACGGGAGTATGTGGTTGTTGATAGTGACTCTTAATATTTATTGCATAACTGCAAAATCTGATGGACCGTAACTGCTCCGGAATATAATTTTGCTGACTGTTGCTATAGGCGACAATTCCTATTTATAATAAAACTACCATGGGATAATTGCCACGTGACGGTTTATTCCCACGAGAACGCGGAGTTTCGGCACGTAGTTGTCGCTGCGGACGCTACAGTCTTCATTTCTGTTGATTTCCTTTCCAAGTGTGTTACGGTTTCATCTGCCTGCTGATACAGTCTCCCAACGAGCGTTGCAGTTTTACGTTTTGCTGATAATGAGTCGAACTCTTCGCTGCATGTGGTTATCTCTGCTGCCGGTGATACTCGATCCTTTGGCGCGTCGCAGCTACTTACCTCTGCTGACTCTACCTGAGAACATCATCGTCCCTCAGCTCCCATTGCCTGCTTACTGCGCTGTGTATTGTGGTGGGGAGAGCGCGCGCAAGGCAGAGCGCATCGGCGGGTGTCTCAATGTTACGCCGACTCTCAACCGCGCAACATCTATCCCTACGTAGTCTTCGATATAACAAAGAATCTCTACGAAATTTCTTGAAGCGTTTCACGATTCGTAACGAGTATTTTACGTGAGTTTCTTTATTATTTTATTGAAAGTGACGTAATGTGGATTTTACTGATCGCAGTGCGCACGTTTCGTGAATTCCGGTTATTTTTCTTGTCGCTTTATTAATCCTTTCTTATCCATGGTGACATATTGTGAAATTTATTGATTGCAGCGCGCATTATAATGTAAAGTGTAATATTATGGGCGTATTCGTTGAAACCTGCTGCTTTTTCGCTCCAATAAGGGGTATCCTGTCAACTAAACACTCTTTTTATTCTGTTTTGATGCCGAATGCATCGCATGGAAGTTTTGCATGAAGTGCGCGCAGATCTGTAAAATGCAATATCTTGGAGAATTTCGTTGAAATCTTCTTGTCGCCTCTCGCGCTCAACACGAGCCGTAACTTGAGACAGGGTAAGAATATGTCATAACTCGCGAATCATGCGAGACACTACCTCTGGTCATAATAGAATTAGGTAAAGAACGTTTAGGGGAATAGAAACGCAAAACGCTCTACAATATTAATCTACAACCAAAATTCAAATAATATGACAGGGAAAATTCGCGAACCGCCAACGTCCGAACACCGAATAATAATAACAAACGGGAATTATTAAAATCTGTCAATTACAACACGCTCAGATACTTTTACTATGTATTTATTTGCCAATCAAAATTAAAACGACACTATCAGGAAAACTCGTGAACCGAATAATAATAATAAACGGATATTGCAAAAGCCTGGGATAGGGAGATGGGAAAGCAAAAAGTACGTAAAATTAGTTGAAACTCGTGAAATACGCTTGGCATAAGCAGTTAATTACGTAACATGCCACTTTGAATAAATAGGAGTTAGAGAACACCGAGCCTGTGAAAGACCAATCAGAAGTCGCGAAATGTGCGCGCCGAGATCAATCAACTACAAAACATATCACTTTAGAGTTAGGGAGGAACGATAAGGTAACGAATATGAAAGACCCAATTGAAACTCACGAAGTGTGAGCGCTGCGATCAGTAAATTCCACAATATGTCACCACAAATAAATTGAAAGTAGTTTACAATCGCAATAGACAATGACCGATCGACAAACGGACGAACTGAGGACAACGAATTCAGGAACATGCAAATAATACGAAATTTTTCTATATGTACAGGATGTGCGTCATCTTTTGCAAGCAGGAAGAAATAAAAGCAATTCCTGGTCTTTTGAATAGGATAATTCCAGAACCTCTGATAGAACCATATGTTTACCTACCTAGGTATTATTGTTTGATACGAGTACGACCTGCCTACCGCGCCAACGACCATTCAATCTGTGGAACTTGTCACTACTGGTTATATGTACAGAAAGCGGACCTACAGATGTACCAAGAAGCAAATTATCATAGCATTTGCGGAGTCTCAGGCCGCGCACGTGTCATTCGTTGCAAGACATGCGATAGACGAATAGGACGGCTAATACCCGCAGACGAATGTCCCGAGTGCGCCGAACGGTTACCTAGGCTGACAGTAAATGAGATAAATGCGTTAGCTCAGGGGAAATTAATAAGCATTATTCGACAGTGCTAACAATGTTTTTGCTGTCACACAATCCGAACTAGGTACGGAACTGTTGCGATTCTTTCAACCGCAGACGGATCAAGGATTACAGAAGCGAATGGATGTTTATAGATATTTGCTATTATTTATTATTATATCAGGAAATCAGAGTGTATATTTCAAATCAATAATTCTGTTGAAGTAATAATTGTAGTGCAAGTTCGAAATTATTAAAGAGAAGAATGTTACAACGTCTATTAAAAAACCCTCACCTTGTTCATAGATATATTGTTTATGTATATATCGTTTATATGTATACATATGTGTCGGAGGTAAAACGACACCGGGGTCTTCCCTTTGGAATTCTTAGGAAAATCCCCAATACTTTAGTCTTTATGATTTAACCCGATTATAATTGTCCGAGATTTGTGTCACGGAATGAGAGTTTTTACCTAACAGAGATATGGAGTAATAGTATAGCTCTCCTTAAAGAAATAGTTGTAGCGACACTCGACAGTAAACATCCCGATGGATTCTGTCCCGGAAGACATCGCAAATACATATAAATTACGATCTGATACCTTTTATCGTAGAATACAAAGAAAAGACAGAACTCTCTGCCTGCCCATTGTCCCGAGAGATTTTAGGTGGTCTGTTATTAATCATGTGCACGAGTCAATTATGCACTTAGGTTGGGATAAAACGCTAAAACGTTCAGGAGACGCTGTGCGAGTATTACTGGTTCGAAGGAATGGCGAAGTATGTTCGTAAATTCGTAGAGAACTGTCATGCTTGTCCAGTTTCTAAGGCAAGTTCAGGTGAGATACAAGCCGAACTACATCCTATACCTAAGACCAGCATACCTTGGCATACAGTTCACATAGACCACATAGATGTAACAGACAAATTAAGCGGTAAAAGTGATTTGAAAGGATATGTTATTGTTTTGGTCGACGCCTTCATTAAATTCGTATATTTGCATCATACTCGTAAAATAGATTCTCCTAGTACCATCAACCCTTAGAGTGCTGAATACTCGCGGCCTATGCGGTCCGTACGGACGGCGCGCGGCCAGCGCTGACGATCGCTGTGGACGGAATACTTTTTCGCTAGACTGAACTCTGTTGATTGACTATTCAAAGCGTAAATCGTAATAAGTTATAGTAATTCTTTTGCACGAGATTAAATGATTCAAGAGCGTTATTTTTTAGTATTAATTATTTATTATAAACATTGGAATTTACGATAAACTAGAATTTTGGTAATAAACTAGAAAATAATAAACTAGAAAACTAAATTTAGTAAATATAACACAAGTTAATAATTCAGTTGTGTGTGAAAAATTTCGAAACAATTATCGATACATAATCCGACATCGAATTTTCTGCATTCGTATCGCGTGTTGCTCCTTCTCTTATTTTTCACACAAACAACACATTTTCTTCTTGATAATTGTGTTGTGCCGTCATGATTAGGGCATTTTAATGGAAAATGCCTATCAATTAAACGAAACGGTAAATCCTCGGACTTTCTCTTTCCCCCTCCTGCCATGCTTCTTCGTTGGGAATATTTTCGTAAAATGTCTCTTATCAACGCTAAATGAAATTCACTAAATTCTTGTCTCGAAGCAGTAGATTTTTGATATAAAATATATGCATTATATATAGCTAACAAGTGGAAAAATAATTTTTTGTACCACTTTATAGTTTTCCTTGGGGAATTAAGTGTACTCAAAATCATATCAACTCTATCTACAGCACCCATGTTGGAATTATAGTCGGCAATACATGATGGTTTCTTCTTATATAATCCTGTACGATTGTTACGTATTTGCTTCTATATTTCAAATTTTGTCTT
The DNA here is from genome assembly GCA_936014575.1 of Bombus lapidarius. Taxonomy (NCBI): domain Eukaryota; kingdom Metazoa; phylum Arthropoda; class Insecta; order Hymenoptera; family Apidae; genus Bombus; species Bombus lapidarius. The sequence goes on from CAKXZU010000149.1 coordinate 91,933, forward strand.
TGATTTGTAATCAGTTTAAACGAAAAGGAATTTGAACGCTAGTGGTTGAAATATAATTTAAACCTTTCGATTAATACGGTAGTTGCTGCCACCAGAAATAGTCTATGGACTATTTCGAAAAATTTTTTTTTTTTATTTATTTATTTATTTATCTATTTATTATATTCTTATATTTCTGAATGTATGTATATTCTTTCTTTCTTTCTCCCCTTTTCTTACCTTTTATTATTATTTTTCCTTTCACAGTTCTTAATTTCTTTTATTACCCCTTTTGATATTACATATATATATATATATCTATATATATATAAATATGTTTGTGCTACCACTATTGAAAGAGGTGGATATATTGCGAGTGCTTTAATAACTTACGATTACAAGTTAATTATCTTGGCGACTCTTCGTGACAATTCGGATGAAATCTCAAGACTAAGCGACGCCCTTTACTGGCGCACGTATCGCCTCGAATATTTCGCCTTATTGCACTTAGCGTCGCACCCTTCGTGTCAACTCGAACGAAATCTCAAAACTAAGCGACGCCCTTTACTGGCGCACGTATCGTCTCGAGTATTTCGTCTTGTTGCACTTAACTTCGTACCTTCCGTGAAAACTCGAACGAAATCTCAAGACTAAGCGACGCCCTTCCTGGCGCACGTATCGCCTCGAGTATTTCGTCTTGCTGCACTTTACTTTACACCCTTCGTGACAGCTCGAACAAAATCTCAAGAACTAAGCGACGCCCTTTACTGGCGCACGTATCGCCTCGAGTATTTCGTCTTGCTGCACTTTACTTTACACCCTTCGTGACAGCTCGAACAAAATCTCAAGAACTAAGCGACGCCGTTTACTGGCGCACGTATCGCCTCGAGTATTTCGTCTTGCTGCACTTTACTTTACACCCTTCGTGACAGCTCGAACAAAATCTCAACACTAAGCGACGCCCTTTACTGGCGCACGTATCGCCTCGAGTATTTCGTCTTGCTGCACTTCACTTGCACTCTTCGCGACAACTTGAATGAAATCTCAAGACCAAGCGACGCCCTTTACTGGCGCACGTATCGCCTCGAGTATTTCGTCTTGTCGCCCTTAACCTCGCACTCTTTGCGACAACTTGAATGAAATCTCAAGACCAAGCGACGCCCTTTACTGGCGCACGTATCGCCTCGAGTATTTCGTCTTGTCGCCCTTAACCTCGCACTCTTTGCGACAACTTGAATGAAATCTCAAGACTAAGCGACGCCCTTACTGGCGCACGTATCGCCCTGAGTATTTCGTCTTGTTGCCCTTAGTCTTGCACTCTTCGTGACAACTCGAACGAAATCTCAAAACTAAGCGACGCCCTTACTGGCGCACGTATCGCCCTGAGTATTTCGTCTCGTTGCACTTAGTCTTGCACTCTTCGTGACAACTCGAACGAAATCTCAAAACTAAGCGACGCCCTTACTGGCGCACGTATCGCCCTGAGTATTTCGTCTCGTTGCACTTAGTCTTGCACTCTTCGTGACAACTCGAACGAAATCTCAAAACTAAGCGACGCCCTTACTGGCGCACGTATCGCCCTGAGTATTTCGTCTCGTTGCACTTAGAGATAATTTACAAATTAATTCAAGGGGTTGTATCTTAGGGGTTTATTCATCAACTTAGAGATTCATTGGTAGCGTCAACTAGCGTTCAATGCGACTGGTCAAATATATTCCACGTTTCGGCTAACCTGCTATGGGCAGGAATACTAGCACGGGAGAGGATTAAAGTTACTCGGATCAAATAACTGATATGGATGCACGGAATTATTTCGTGCAGTTGGGTCGGGACGGTATTGATACACTATAGTTTATTCAGGTTTTACTCGGTAGAGAATTATTACAAAGACGATTCTAATTGTTATAAAATACAAATATCTATAGATAAATATAATTAGTATTCCAATCTCTATTTAAATTAATCTTGCATGTGTTTTCAATGAGACGGGTTTGGTCTAACTTTATTTTATTACCGACAGAATGTATCTATAAATTGATCCGGTGACTGATTTAATAAGGATTATAACAATCGTCGTCATACACTGTAGGTGATGGCGTTCGAGATCGAAGGGAATGCGATTCGTCGTAATTCGCGTTCGAATGCTCAGGTATCGGTGAGCTCGAGGGCGAGAAACTGGGTTCTGGGCCCTCTCTAATTAATCTCAATTCTTCCAAACGCCTCTTCTCTTCCCTTTTAATTTCAGCAGAGATCAATCGTTAAACTAGTATTCAGCTTTCTTTTTATTAAGGAGACTGTTGTCTCTATGATTCCTTCTTGCTTATAGTATTTAATATGATCAAAATGAAATTAATGTTCTTCTCTGTGTGAGACCTGTGCGGTTTCGCAAGCCTTGCCCAAAGATGAGCTATATATGCTAACAGTGGGAGAGGAGCGCGAAGATCCGTAAGTGTTTTCAAAACTTGAAAGCACCGTAGTCACAGGTTAACACAGCGAATAATTATTTTAATTTAGTAATTAGAAATTTGAAAATGATTATTTTATTCTAGGCAATTCATGGAGTCGTGAGCAAGAACGAATATATCTATTGGCGACGGCGTTCTCTGTGGACAACAAGCGTGGCTTCGTAGGTCTCGCCCAAAGATGAGCTATATGCTAACAGTGGGAAGAGAAACACGAAAACCATAGGTGTTTTCTGTGATTGAAAACACCGCAATCACTAGTTGATACAGCGAACGGTTATTGTGAATTCAATATCCACGTAAATTGTATTTTTGATGTTTTATTTGCCAACTATAACTGCCGACGGATGTTTTGTTCAGATACTAAACATTGTACGACTGCGAAGTTAAAAGAGAAGAGGATATACAGGTTTAAAATTTTACCTCAGATATATGCGGAGTCGATTCTATTCTATTATACAATTCGGTGATTAATCAACTTTGACACTTACTTCGTCGAACAATCTTCGGAATTAACACTTATAAATTTCGTTTGACGCAATTATTCTAGAGACAATCGATTTCGATCGAGACAATTATTTACGAGACAACGTGACGGAGTGACGGTATAAATACCTTGATTCTCAAATGATAACTGTAGTTAACACTTACAAATTTTGATTGAAACAATTATTTCTGAATCAAACTGACAGAGTGACGGTGTAAACACTTTGAATAATCAACCGGTAACTGACTGAAAAAACTGAAAAAACTTTTACTTGTTATCGACACTTATAAAATTTGATTAAAACAACTCAATCGAAAATCAACTGACAGAGTGACAGTGTAACGCTTCGGATAATCGACAGGTAACTAACTGGTTAACTGACTGAAAAAAACTGAAAAAATTTCTATGTTTCTAAGCTTATTTATAACTAAATCCCCCACAGGGTAACAGTCACATGACAGTTGGTTCCCGTGGGAATCGCAATGCTGCAATTTTTGGGAGTCTGCCCGCGTACGTGAGAGAACGTGGATTTTGGTGGTCGCTGATATCTCATCTTGTTCACTGCCGATGCATTAGATTCCTAATTTCTCATTTCTACTACGTGAAGGAACGTCAAGGCCAGTCGCCTGACTTAGTTTCTTGTCTTATCATAACCGCTGATGTTGCGTCTGGGAGGCTGCTGCAACCTGCTGCTGATGCTTGTGGGAACGTTCAGGCGCGTGGCTGGGTGTCCTTGTTGGGGATGCGCCTGGGGACCTTGTGCCGATGCCAATGGTGGGGTTTAGTCCACGTGTATTGTTATCAGGAGTGCCTCTGGAACCTTCCTTGTAATTTTTAGTGGAGGTGGTAATGGGACTCTTATTGTTCTGTGGAGCTGCTGTACGTGTAGCACGTGTTGTTTCGTGTGTCTTCCATAAGGTATTTGTTTAATAGTAATTTTAGATATATGTATTTTCCATAAACGTGGTGTGAAGTGGTGCGTGGATTTTATAGATTTGATCATCTATTTATTTATTAATTTACGTTATTTGAGTATTGATCAGTCGTTAGATTTGATATCGGTTTGTTATTCGATTAGTTTATTTTTATTAGGTTGTGTGTGGTCATGATGATTCAACTCAGTGTTTTTGATACAGTGGAGTTTACCATCGAGGTTATTTCTTTGTACTCGTAGCGGTGTGTTCGTTAGGTTAGGCTGTTTGTTGTTTGTTTATGTCTATTGGAGTTCTATATGAATATTTTGGTTTTATTTCAGGTGTGGGAGTGTTTGTGATGGAAGCTCCTGTGTCTTCTAATCCAGTCGTGGAGGTATGTAAAATTTGTTCTTTGCATTTCCTTTTATATCTTTAGTCGATATTCATCCTTTACTCTATTCTTCTTGTGTTTTCAGTGTGAGAGAAAGAAGAAGAAAAGGAAGAAAAGGAAGAACCGGAAGCATAAACCATTCAAGAGAAGTCCAAATCGTTTACAAAGGCGTGGTTGGCGTAGTGGTGTGCTGTGCCGCCAAAAAGAGAGTTGAGATTACTGAGGGAAGTATCTGCTACTCAAGCTGGTATAACAGCCTCGTCGTCGGTGTCTCATTCTGGTAGTTTTCCAGTTATTGATTTGACTTCGTCTGATGAAGATGCGGTTGAGTTACCACCCAATTCTCCTGCGATCGAAGTCCTAGATACCAATAATTGTGCAAAGATACGGTTCCCGGAGGAAATTCCTGCGGAGGTTTTGGATGATCATTTGTGCCATCATCGTTCTGGTGAAAAGGGGTTTTCACCTATAGTATTTTCATGGTGTATACAACGGTTTCATGAACTGTGTCCGGATGCTCCGTTTTGTGACTTTGATTTTATTTAATAATGATATCCTAGTTGTATACATATATATGTATATCGATAATTTTAAGTATATTGGCATAAAGCTACAGTGAGCGTATGTTTCATATTCTGCAGTGCAGATTTTGTATGTTTTGTAGATTGAATAAATTATTTTGTATTGCTCCATTTTTCCTTAATTGAGTTTGCTTGACTTTTTAGTTTGTTGTGGTTTTTATATTTTCTGTGTGGATACAGGTTGTGTTGTATACGTATGTATCATTTATTTATTTTAGTCTTATCCTATTTCTATCCATTTGATTGTTTTATGTAGTAGTTTACATTTTCTTTTAATGCGTGGTTTTGACGGTTTAGTTCTATATTGCAGATTGAATAAATTATCCTTAGTGTTGCCTTTTATTTATTTTATTTTATTTAAATTTGCTCGGTATTTTAGTTTGTTGTATCATTTTATTTCAGCCTTGTCTTATTTCTAATTGTTTTTCGTCCATTTTATCGTTTTTATGTAGTAGTTTATGTTTTCGTTTGTGAATACGCCATTAAGCTTTAACGTGTGTTTGTGTGTGGTAGTGCGTGATCTGACGGTTTGGGTCGATATTGTGGATCGAACAAATTATTCCTAGTGTTTAATTTATTTATTTTAGGTTCGTTCGGTATTTTAGTGGTTCCTTATGGTATTTCATCCATTTGATCGTCTTTATATAGTAGTTTGTATTTCTTTTTTATTCATAATAGGTTTTAATGCGTGGTAATATGTAGTTTGGTGGTTATGTTCGATATTGTGGATCAAGTAAATTATTGTTAGTGTTGGTTATTATTTATTTTTATTTTATTTAAGTTTCCTCGATATTTTAGTTTGTTAGGGTTTTTATGTTTTCCTCCGTGGGTGCAGATTATGTTGGTTATGGACGTGAAAATTCCTGCACTTGCCCAACCTGTACGAGTATATATTTTATTTATTTTAATTTTATCTTCTTTCCTATGGTGTTTCGTCTGTTTGTCTGCTTGATCTTGTTTGTATTGTTTTTAGTGCAAAAGGGAGGAGAAATTCCAAAAATGTGTGGATGGCTCGTGAAGACGATACAGATGACTGTGCGAAGCCTCACTTCCCTCAGGAGGCTTCTGCCGGGTTCCTGAATGTTTTCCTGCGTCACTGCTCTTCTGGTCAGAGCAATCTTCTCTGCTATATGCTTCCAGTATATGGAGTGACTTCGTGAGATGTGTTTTGAAGTTATTTTACTTATCTGGTTAATATTTCCATTTGATTGTTGCCTCTGGTGTCTTGTTTGATTTATTGTTTTTTCGGTATAGGTTTTGGTGATTTTGATTTTAAATGGTAAATACGGAGGTGTCTTCGTCAAAGGTTCCTTATGCAAGTTGTCCCAGTACGTTCTTTTGTATTGTTTTATTATTTTTAATTTGTCTTGTGTCATTCATCTTTTATTTACTACATGTGTTGTTTCAGCGCAAGAGGAAGACGGGTTCCAAAACCTGTGAGTGGTCCCAGAAGGTGTAGTCGACGTGTGAAGTGTGTGATATTTGCGTTGATTATGTTCAATGCTAATATATATATATATATATTATTTTGTTGGTTAAATCTTTAGTCAGTTTAGTTGAATCTAATGTAATATTTGCAAGGTAGTCTCGTATATTTATTTCATTGTGATTATTTGATTATTAGTTGTTTGATTTGATAGTAATATATATATATATATATTTATTTTACAATGTAACATTTCTTTGCGTTTCGATAGTGTGATATTGTGCATTTATTTCTTTTACATGTGTTAGGTTGTGTATATATATCTATATGTATTTGTGTCTCACAATGTATGGAATTCTTTTAATGTTAAAATGTTAGTTAGTCTTAATAGTGTAATTGTATTTTATATTTACTAGATTACTGCTCGTTTGGTTTAATAATGTAAAACACATATATATATACATTTTTTACAATGTATTTTCATATATAGTTTAAATTCACTGACATGTCAACTAGTCTTAATAATGTAGAATTGTATATTTCAATTGTTTTTATTCTTTTCTAAATTATTGGTTGTTTTATGATATTTAGCAATATAGTCCTCATGTGATATTCTTCAAATTGATTTTAATAATTTTATTTCTTCTGAACTTATTAAATATGTATATATATATATATATCTATATATTAACGTGTCAATTGATTTAATAATGTAGCATCGTGTATAATTTCCATGTGACATTTCTCAAATTGGTTTTAATAATTTTATTATATATACGTATGTATGTGTTTCACAATGTAACTTGTATAAAGTGTTTCAATTTTAAATGCTAGTTATCTTAATGACTATTAATAATATAAAATACATATATATATATATATATATATATATTTATACAATATAGTTTCATATATAATTTCCTTAAGTGTATTAGCTAATTTAATAATGTAGAATCGTATATTTCAGTTGCTCTTTATTCTGTTCTAAATTATTAATTGTTCGATGATGTTTAACAGTATAATTTTCATGTGATATTCCTAAAATTAGTTTTAATAATTTTATTTCTTCTAAATTTATTATATATATATATATATGTATGTATGTATTTCACAGTGTAACTTGTATAAGGTGTCTCAATTTTAAATACTAGTTTGTCTTAATACTGTAGTTTCGCGAATTGTATATTTTTTATTTACTGGAGTATTGATTGCTGATAATATAAAACACATATATATATATTTTTTTTACAATATTGCTTTTATATATAATTTCTTTAAATTTACTAACATGTCAACTAGTTTCGATAATGTAGTATTGCGTATTTTAATTCTTTTCGCATATTTATATATGTTCCCCACGATGGAATTAATTTTAATAATGTGATATTGTATCTTCTTCCAGTTGCGCAAGTTAATTGTAATTTGCATATTTTATGTATTTTATTGTTATTTATCTAGGGTAGGGAATATATATATATATATTTTATGTATTTCGCATTTGTTATTAGAATATGTATTCCTAGTCTATTCCTTTTTCCTTTTAATTTATTCAAATCGCGAGTTAATCTTGATTGGTTAATGTCTTAGATCGTAGTTTATTCAATTGTCAAATCGGCTAACCATTTGGATTGTCAATTTGTACATAATCATAGTTTATTAATTAGTTTGTTCAAATCGCAGGTGGCTCTTAATTGATAGAATTTCGAATTGTAGTTTGAATTGTCAAATCATAAATTATTCTTTTTGTGTAATATTCAATCATAGTTTGTTTATTTATTTTAAATCGCGAATTATTCTTGATTAATTGACTAACCATTTGGATTGTCAATTCGTACATAATCATAATTTATTAGTCAGTTCAGATCGCGAGTTGATTTTGATTGATAGAATTTCAAATGGTAGATTGAATTTGTCGAATCACTGATTACTGTTCAAATCGCAGGTTGCTCTTGATTGATAGAATTTTCGAATCGTAATTTGAATTGTCAAATTATAGATTACTTTTATTCAAATCGCGGGTTGCTTTGATTGATAGAATTTTCGAATCATAGTTTGTATTGTCAAATTATAGATTACTTTTATTCAAATCGCGGGTTGCTTTGATTGGTAGAATTTTCGAATCGTAATTTGTATCGTCAAATTATAGATTATTTTTATTCAAATCGCGGGTTGCTTGATTGGTAGAATTTTCGAGTCATAGTTTGTATTGTCAAATTATAGATAACTTTTATTCAAATCGTGAGTTGTTTAATTGGTAGAATTTTCGAATCGTGATTTGTATTGTCAAATTATAGATTATTTTTATTCAAATCGCGGGCTGTTTGATTGGTAGGATTTTTGAATCGTAGTTTGAATTGTCTAATTATAGATTACTTTTATTCAAATCGCGGGTTGCTTTGATTGGTAGAACTTTCGATTCGTAGTTTGAATTGTCGAATTATAGATTACTTTTATTCAAATCGTGTGTTGTTTAATTGGTAGAATTTTCGAATCGTGATTTGTATTGTCAAATTATAAATTAATTTTATTCGAATCGCAGGTTGCTTGATTGGTAGAATTTTCAAATCGTAATCTGTATTGTCAAATTATAGATTATTTTAATTCAAATCGCGGGTTGCTTGATTGGTAGAATTTTCGAGTCATAGTTTGTATTGTCAAATTATAGATTATTTTTATTCAAATCGCGGGCTGTTTGATTGGTAGGATTTTTTAATCATAGTTTGAATTGTCTAATTATAGATTACTTTAATTCAAATCGCGGGTTGCTTGATTGGTAGAATTTTCGAATCGTAATTTTCGTTACGGCACGTGCGGAGCGCGGGACGTAACACGATAATCCCTTTTCTCAGATTCAATCAATGCAGCTGCATGTGCAGAAGACAACATCCCCTAACCCTAATCATAATGTGAACCCGACATATATATGTAAGAAAATGGTATAGAGCTAGTAGGTTCGGTAATGGTATGATTGTTACAATATCGTTTGATGCACCGTCAATCTATGTTTATGCAATCGCTATTCGTTACTCACTATCTTCGTTACAACGGTTCCTTTTAAAATACGCTTACAACACTCCATGACAACGTTGACAACACACACTCGATATATCCTAGGCAATCCGTCCACGATGCTACACTACACGATACGATATATATATGTCGGCTCATCCTCAGAAAAAATGTATTGGGCATATAACGATTCTTCACTGGAACTATACATCTTACTCGTAAAATTGAAACGACTTTTATTAACACGAGTATGGGTTTTACAGAGTTAACAAACAACCGCGTTGATAAGACACTTATGACAATGGCCTAAGGTTCGATAACGAATCCACGGTCAACAGGATAACTCTGTATTAAACGTAAAATACCTTAACAAAAAAACACGTTTAACGTTTAACGGGACGCTCTATATATACTGCTCGATGTGTAACTCTCCAAGGCGATCGCACGAATAATAGACTGATGGAAATTTTCCTTCCTTTTCGATTGCGTTCGTTTGTTATATACTGGACCGAAGCTTCGAGAAGATTCCAATCGCCGTTGCTAGGCAATCTCTGCTTGGAGTTTGATTGTTAATACAACGTGTGTCCTATTATATTGACACCTCTGAGGAAAAATGTCCATCCCCCGATCAGTCGTGTCACCTCGAACCCAATCCCACTATCGCAAGTCTCGAACAAATACAATCAGATTGAATGACAATTGTTTAATTACGGCTATAGTAGAGTCTAGAGTACAATATTACGGGATTTTCCCACAGTTCCAAAGGGGAGGCTCCAGTGCCCTTCCATCTCCGACATATATATATATATATTGTTGAGATCAGTTTTCATTCTTATTAAAATCATCCAGATCAATTTTTTGCATAATTTCGCCTATATTACATACAGTTCAGTAGTAGTTTTAAGAATATATATACGTGAAAAATTGTAATGCAAGACCATATTTGGAGATTTATTTGGATAGATGTGGAAACGGAGAGATGCAGAACGATAGTAAATGAGATATCGATACTGAACACCAACTTAATGCGTATGCATCAATCATATTGTATTGGATGTACTTGGATGCACATACATGCATGCTAAGCTACTGCCCAAGTATCGTTCAATTTAAGGATCCCTGTGCATCCCGCTGCTTAGTCTGACTTACTTTCGTTCGTGCGTGTAGGGATATTTTGCCCGATTTTTAATTGTCAATAACTAAAAACAAAGCCGAAAGCGCAATTTTTTAATTTTTGATTTTTTTTTATTTTGGTTTCAAGAATCACCCTTTAAATTTCCTGACACCTGTACCGGAATACCCTGTTTATAATTAATCGAAGTTTAGATAAGCAGGAGCTTATAAATTTGTCTCATTATCTACTACTTTTCATGTACATCATAGGAAGTTACGTTCAGATTAATTTTTAATCAGATTACGTTTCACACGGCAAGACTTCAGTTAATCAGGCGTTAGTTAAAATGTCATCGCAATAGTGATGTTCAGATAAATGGAGTTCTGTTTCAAAGAATGCCTATTTTAAAAACGGTATCTGTGCTTTGAAGATTTGTAACAACGATAATGATACTGTTTTCAGACTTTCCCTCAACTTTGGCTATGTATATCGACGACTGTTCTGACACACGAAAAGTGCACCTGTTTGAAGTTTTAATGCAAATAAAATAAAAACCTTTATATCCAACCTAGCAAATCTTAACATTAAAAACTGCCTCGGTAGACACCATCTTTCTTACTTACATGCAGTACTGTGAATTATAATTTCATTCACAATTTTAATTTTAAAATGCATACAAAGGACAAAACAAACATCGTTTACGTACTTGAGTCGTTGAACATCTGGCATTCTAAATCCAAAGGATACAAGAACTTGATGAACATCTCCAATACTTCCGGATTCAATTTCTTTTTTAAGAGTTTCATATATAGGAGAACATCTACTCCAAATACCTTCCATTAAGGACAACTTCTTCTCCTTTGCTAAATTTATCAACTCTGTTGCTTGCTTCAAATTAATAGTTAAAGGTTTTTCACATAAAACATATTTCCCATGATTTAACATTAATTTTGCAATGTCGAAGTATTGAGGATGTAACGTTCCAATATATACGACATCTGTAAATGTAGAAAAATACAAAACAATCGGGAAAATATGCTTATATTAAAATTAAGTAAATTATGATTTATGGCATTTTTATATTTAAGTAAGTTTCATAAAATATGGGTACCAATTTTCAATTTTTGGTAAAAATAATAGATTACAACAATTTTGTGTTATTTCACAAAAACTGACTATCGTATTTAATTTTCGGTATTTTGGAGGTGCGTATCTGTAGAGTAATTGCGTATGCGAAGTTAGAAAGTGTCGAAGTGATGGAAAAAACGAGTGGTAAATGAATTGCGTGTATAATTTTCTTGCCGAGTGGCGAGTATGCACAGTGTATAATGTACAGGATGTATGAATGTAAACATGAAACATACCAATATTCTTGTCTTCCACTAGCTCTACATAATTGTTGAACGCCTCTTTAATTTTATGTAAGCTAGAAAAGTTCTGTGTCCTTGATAATTCACGTGCTGCTACTGCAAGAAATACTAGCTCAGATTCTGGTAATGTTCATAAGCATGTTATAAAATCATGTGATATTTTTCCAGCACCAGCTATACCCCAATGAATAGAGATCTGTAATAATGTAATTTTAAAAGAAGCTAATTATTTACTAAATAATATAATGGTAAACAATCATAAATTAACTTAAAGTAATAAATAGAAACATTGTTATTCTTTTATATACTAGAATTGATTGAAAAAATCAGCACAGGCTTTCAATTGGTATTTTTTATTAATATATATATGTCGGAGATGTAGAGACATCGAGCATTTCTTTTGGAATACTTGGTCGCTGAACGTAGCCACTGTCACGGGATGAACGTTTTGATATGACAGAAGAAGTACCGATATTGAGGGACACGCTGTATTAACGGACAAGCCTCGGCCAGGAGCAATGTCGGCTCTATGCAGGACTGCCTAGCAACGGCGCCAGGAATTTTGTTGATATTTCTAATCAATATGTAATTGACAAATGAGATCCAGGCAGTCTTTTATTGAGATCTCCTTGGAGAGTTTACGGATATCGGGGAGTGAGTCTAGAAGATACCAAGCGATACAGCTAACGTAATTTGCGATACAAAGAAAATACAAACTATTGTACAAAGAGTTTCCCGTTGACCGTGGATTCGTTTGAACCCAAGAATATTGTTAAAAGCGTTCGTTAAACTAATTTATTGTTAAACCTTGTAAAAGTTATATCTATTCGTGTTAAACAATTTAAGTGTAATACAACTCAAAAGACGATTCAACACAAAACTCTAATAATAATTCGACATCAGAAGTGGGATCAGTGCCATTTATAACTATGCAAGAGCATATAGGTATTATGCGAGAGTTGATTCAAACGTTGGTGCAAAAACCAAGTGCGGAACCTATAAAAATATCGCTTCCACGTTTTAACGCTGAAATCGCGGGATCCGATCCGGCTGCATGGTGCGCAGCTGTTGATTTGATCATGAAGGAGAACCCTTTACAAGACAGCGCGTTATTTTCTGCTTTAAGTTGTGCATTAGAAGGTTCTGCAGCACAATGGTTTACGCAAGTATTAGTTGGGTGTGATGTTACCTGGCCAAAATTTAAAGACTTTTTTATTGCGCGTTTTGGTGGCAAAGAAACGGCTACCTCAGCGTTAATGAAAACTTTCAATGAAAAACCGCTAAAAGAAGAGACTTTGGGCGCTTTTGGGATTCGTCTCCGTTCCTTCCTGAAAGCCGGTTGATTTCTCTTCTTGAAAAATATAAAGATTCATTTATTACAGGTTTCCCACGTGCTCGCGTAAACACAGGTCAGTTAGAGATACGGCTGATTGATCGTAACGTTACAGTGCAAAGAAGTCCTTATAGACTTAGCGAGGAGGAGCGTAGACTTGTACGTGAGAGGATAAACAAGTTAATTGAAGTGAAAATTGTTCGGCCTAGTAATTCTCCGTTCGCGAGCCCTATATTGCTTGTAAAAAAGAAAGATGGTTCAGAAAGACTTTGTGTAGATTACCGAGAGCTAAATAAAAATACGGTCGCGGATCGGTATCCTCTACCTCTTATCGCGGATCAGATCGCGAGGTTGAAACAGGCTAGATACTTTATTAGTCCGGACATGGCTAGTGGATTTCATCAAATCCCTATTCATCCTAATTCTACAGAGTATACAGCGTTTGTTACTCTGGATGGACAATACGAGTATGTTACGATGCCGTTTGGATTGAAAAATGCTCCATCCGTCTTTCAGAGAGTTATTTTCAAGGCCTTGGATGATCTTGCTTATTCGTATGTTGTGGTTTATTTGGATGATGTTTTAATTATTGCTGATTCAATAGACCAAGCTTTAGAAAGATTGTATGTCGTATTGAAAACCCCCGTGAGTGCTGGTTTTTCTTTAAATTTCGCTAAATGCTCTTTTCTAAAGACAACAGTTTTCTATTTGGGGTATGTAATTCATAACGGTGAGGTTCGTCCCAATCCGGAGAAAATACAGGCTTTGAGTTCTTTACCCGCTCCGTCAACTGTTACACAGCTGAGACAATTTATTGGTTTGGCTTCTTACTTTCGGAAATTCGTTCCCAAATTTTCACAAATAATGAAACCTTTATACGCACTCACTTCCGGTAATAAGAATATAAATTGGTTGGATAGGCATGAAAAGATTAGGCAAAAAGTAATTTCTATTTTGACTGATGCGCCGGTGTTGGTGATATTTGATCCAAAATATCCTATAGAGTTACACACTGATGCTAGCATGGATGGATATGGGGCTATTTTAATGCAGAAAGTAGAAGGGAAAAACAGGGTAGTGGAATACTTTAGTAAAAGAACTAGTCCTACGGAATCTAGGTACCACTCGTATGAGTTGGAGACGTTAGCAGTTGTAAATGCTATTAAACATTTTCGTCACTATTTGCATGGTCGAGAATTCCTTGTTGTTACTGATTGTAATTCTTTGAAGGCGTCCAGCAGTAAAGTGAATTTGAATGACAGAGTTCACAGGTGGTGGGCTTACTTGCAAACCTTTAATTTTAACATTGTGTATCGAGAAGGTAAACGGATGGCTCATGTAGATTTCTTTTCACGGAATCGTATGGGAATTGATCGTACTAGGATTGTCAAAACTGAAGAAAAAGAAATTAATTTGGCCGAGATTTCTGAAGATTGGCTTTTAGCGGATCCACAAATTTCGGAAATTGCTGCTAAATTACAAAATGGTGAGCTCGCGGAGGATATTGCAAGTACGTATGAATTACGATCTGGAACTCTTTACCGCAGGATACAAAGAAAAGGCAGGACACTTTGTTTGCCCATTGTCCCAAGAGGTTTTAGGTGGTCCGTTATTAACCATGTGCACCAGTCAATTATGCACTTAGGTTGGGATAAAACGCTTGAGAAGCTATTCGAGTATTATTGGTATGAGGGAATGGCGAAATATGTTCGCAAATTCGTTGAGAATTGTCATGCTTGTCAGATTTCCAAGACAAGTTCAGGCAAAATACAAGCTGAACTGTATCCTATTCCTAAGGTTAGCATACCTTGGCATACGGTTCACATGGATATAACGGGCAAGTTGAGTGGTAAGAGTGATTTGAAAGAATACGTTATCGTTTTGGTGGATGCTTTTACTAAATTTGTATATTTGTTCCATACGCGTAGAATAGATTCCCTTAATACTATTACAGTATACAGTCTCCTATTTTCAATTTTTCAAAATTCCTGTATCTTCCTTGAGTTACAAAAGTTCTAGTTAAAATTAAATTAGGTACTGTAGCAAATACAAGAGCTGGAAGCGTATCATCAGGAACATATTTTGGTGCTAGTAGAACTGCAATCTTCATACAAGGTGACATGTGACCAGCTGGTAAAATTCCTGTACTAACAGTTTGTCCTTCATATTTACTGATTCTTAAATATAGTCCCTGAGTGGGTGATTCTATTATTGTGCCTACTATTTCTTCACCAATATCGAATGTTGCTTTTTCAACTTTTATGTCTTGATTAGTCACATTTAGAGTGATTTTCCCCGAATCTGCGTTCTCTGTTTGCATTTTTACCAAAATTGTTTGTCCATTTGAATAGTTCCAATTTATGTTAGATGTTTCCATCTCGAGAGCAGTATGTGGAATCCAACCTTTAACATCCCCGCAACACTTTACCAATATTCCACGCTTATGTATTTGAATGATAGTTGCGTGGTGCTTTGAGTCAATTTTCGCGTCTTGTATGTTTGCTAAAATGGGCAAGACACTCGTTATTAAAGACATTTTTAAAGTGAGATATACTTTTTTTCGGCCTATATGAACGAACAAGACTCTTGCTTCTACTTCTTTGTCGACTTTCAGCTTCTTTAAGGCACTTAAGCCTTCATCAGATATATGATCTGGTGCAATTTGACCATTAAATTTACCAGGTTGTATATTAACGAAACCATTCACTTTATCAATATTTGTAATCTTTAAATTTACCACGTCGCCAGGTTTAAATGTTATACAGTAAATGACAACGTACATATTTCATAAAGTGGGACGTACAATTGTTTAGTGCAATAGTCGGGGTATCTACGTGTACTCTCTAAGTCACAAGTTAAGTAATTCCGAAGGAATATTAAATGGAGTTATTTAAGTTTTAATTCCAACGAAGTAAGAGTCTAATCCTTCTCATTCACGCAAGCGAGAGAGCGGGAATCAAAGACTAATGTAAAATAATGCCTAATATAATGCTAATTCCACGTACGATATAGTTGCTGAAACTTTTATGCTTCATACATAGACAACTGTTTTATTATAAATATTAATAATAAATATTAATTAAATAAATATAGATAACAGTGACTACTATAGGTTTTATATATGAAATATTAGACCGAAGTATGAAACATACAAGATATAGTACTCGTTGTAACATTTATAATAAAACAACCGTCTACTCAAATTTCATTTTTTCAATTTATAAAAATATGAATTTACACAAACACCAGCACTCTACTTATCATTACTTCCGCACAACATTCTCTTTCTAAAGTTCAGATTTTCGTAACTGCAGTTAAACGTGACACCCATATAGGCACACATCATTTTTTTGTATTCTGCTACAATAGCACTTACTCTAGTTTTGTTCGTAAACAAACCTAACAGGCGTGTAATCGACAAAAAATCATTTATAAGGTCGTTTCTCTATTTACCCTTTTGCTACGTGCATTGCTTTTGACATGAAAACGCGGCGCACTTATAATTCGCCAGGCCTATTATTCTGACTGCCAGTCATTCGGCTAATTCGTTTCCCATTTTTATCCACCATTCTTCGGTCGCCCTACACTCTGTCCCGTAATCACTTTCGACCTTGATCGATCGTAAGTGAACCGCGTGTTCATACACTAATTTCTTTCTTTTCTGTTATGTTTCCTTCTTTCGTCCTGTCAGACTGCATGAGAACCGAGAATTCACGTGTTTCAAATATTTATGACTGAATGGAAAATATCCACGAAGCTCGACATTAATTCAGATCTGTTTTTAAAGATAATATTATAATTAGTTCTTTACTGATTACTCGACAGGTTACCCAGATTCTGTTTACCATCCTATTATTCTAACTCATTCTAATAGAATAATAGTAAAATAATAGTAAAAGGGTAAATATAGTAACACGTTAAGTACAAAATAATATTTTTAAATGGTACGAATTCCTTAAAAGGCACATCGGTCGATTTCATTATAGAAAAGTGCAAAATAGTAAGGATGTTACAAATACAAATTTTTAAATTTAGTCTAAGATTTACTATTATTTGTATTGTATTGTTGCGTGTATTTTTATGGGCGCAATATATTTCATTAAAACGCACTAGAAACTAATATCGGTACAATGATAACGTTTCGTCGTCGAGTTCTCGTTGCATCTTGCGCGACTGTTGATCACGTCGATCACGAAAGGTCACACCACGTGTTAACGGAATATCTCAAGTTATGCATTGAAAATTCCGGAAATTGGGACGAATGGGTGGAATTAGCCATATTTCCCTATAATATCTCTGTACACAAAGGAACAAAATTCACCCCGCACGAATTAGTCTTCGGGCACTTGGCTAGAGAACCCACCGGTGAGGTAATAATCGAAGAAGACATGGAACCAACGTACGCAGAATATCTCAGAAACCTGTTCGATAAAATCAACACCGTGCAGCAAATGGCAAGAGAAAATCTGATGAAATCTGAGCTAAAGTCAAAAGAATATTACGACAGACTTATCAACCCGCAAAATTTCAAAATGGGAGATCTGGTATATCTACTAAAGGAACCTAGCAAACGAAAATTCTCTGATCAATATACAGGACCGCATAAAGTGTTAGAAATTTTGCAAAATCAAAAGGTCAAGATTGAAGTGAAAGGGATTCCGCGAACAGTGCACTTGAACAAGCTAAAACTAGCACATAATCGAAATAGATTATAGTCAGAACGATGTTAAGAGGCAACGTAAAACAGTGGTATGTAGTATAACACTGCCTGTTGACTACTGCGGATAGTTGAAACCTAAAAAGAAAAGGAAAATTATTATGTGTGTTCTAACCATTATTTAAATATAAAACGTGTTAATTCAATGAAATAATTACATAACAGTGAAAGTGAAAGGTACCTTGTGAACAATTAATCATCATAGAAAGAAGTATATGTGCAAAGACAGGTTATGGGAACATAATGTATGACGGCCAGCTGAAACAAATGGATGAATTAACTTCAATTGTCTCAATGCAAAATATAATACTACTAAATGTTTATAACAATATTGTGGTTAAACCAAAGGAAGTGTGAAACTGCGTGTCGAATAGTGCAGATAGTGAAAACCTAAAAGAAAAAGGAAAATTACTATGTGTGTTCTAACCATTACTTAAATATAGAACGTGTTAATTCAATTCACTAAAGTTACTAAAGTTAATAAACCATCGTTTTTCATTGTCTCCAACTTTTTAAATAATCAGCAATTACTCATCGTGTTTTGTTCTGTAACAGATTTTTCGCGACCTCCATTTCCACCACTGGAGCTTACACGGTTCCTGCCTGATGTTAGTTTCCCTGATGATATTCGCTGGGATGGCGCAGCAGCATCCATGGTACGTCCTCTACTTCTCCGCTTCGAACGGTGATTCGCATGCATTTCTGTTTCTCCGGTCACTCAATCATGTCATAGGATGAAAGGTCCGAATCGGCACGGGTGACTGGTTGTATTACGTAGGATTCTTTGCGAGCATTGTGACCGCGGGTATTTTTTATACCCGTGAGTAGTAACATTCCTTTTTTAAATTTATTAGTTTAGGATAGGTCTTCTTGCACAGCGCGATTATAATAATCAGTTTTTTAATAATTAGGTTAAACTTATACACTTGAGAATATATTCGTGTTATTTATAAATATGCATGTTAATATTCCGTATGAATATTTGCAAATGGCAAATACATACACGAATATACCTGTTTGACATGAATATATTTGACCTTAAGCAATGAATTAATCGTGGCAATATTAAGTCATGTTCGTTTATTTCACTTTGGCTAGAATTTAAAATATGAGTTAAAATTAATTTTTTCCCGTACAAGAATGTGTGAAATTTTACGTGCAAGAAAACACTTCGCGACAGGTAGATTTTTGGATCAAAACAATCATTTTGAACAGTGCTTCTGCACCTTCGAGTATGTGCTTTGATGAAGAGATCGCCTGAGATTATTTCTTTCTTAGTAATATATTAGAGTCAATTATTCCATTTGATCGAGTCTCAGTTTTTTCTAAATAACGCTACCTTTTTTGCAATATTAAAATTTTGTTCTGATTTATTAAATTAATAAAGTTGAGTTACTTGATTACTATTAAATTAATAAAGTAGATTTAATCAGATTAAAAGTAGTAAAATATAAAATCAAAGAACGTTAGTCCGTTAAATAAAAATTGCACAAACTAATCATCTTTTTGACGACGTCTGGCTATTAAAGGGATTTCTAGCTAGGTACGTTCATTCGATGTCGGTATAATTCTTTTTCGAAATACGAGAGAATGAACGTTTGAATCGGTATATCATGAAAAAGCAGAGATTAGCACGCATCGATTTTCCAAATTTCTAATTATAGTCGATCGTGGAAATATTCGAACATAATTTTGATCTCGTAGTTTTTTATTTTGAATAAATATAAGGTAGAAGCTAGTAGAAATTAATAAATCAACATGTTATATCATGTTATAGTAAGTAAAGAATAAATATCAAAAATAAAAAAAATTATTAATTTATTATATAGGATTATTTTAATGTTAATGAAAACTGAAAACGAGAGATTTATAAGCGAAAATAAGATGATTAATTATTAGAAGAACGACACCTACTGCTACCATTTTCGTGAAAACTTATAATACTAAAATTACCAAAATTATATCATTCTGAAATCGTAAGACGCAAAGCCAGAATGAACCGTGTAATTCCCGGCGCCGACTAACAACAATTTACTTGAAATTAAATTGCGTGTGTCACTTGGCTAGAGAATAAATTAATTAAAAGCAGTGAAAGTGAAAAGTACCTAGAGCACAATTAATCATCGTAGAACAAAGTGTACATACAGGAATTCCCTAGAGACAAATTATGGATCCACTCCGTAGAACATAGTACGCGACTGAAACGAATGGATGAACGTTAGTATCAATTGCCTTGATATATATGAAAGAAAATAATACTATTAAAAATTTACAACAATATCACAATTAAACTAAAAGAAGCAAGAATAACTATCAATAATTAATGCCCGACAACAACAATTACAAGGTAACGAGACTTACGGTTGTCCAATGAAAAATTTTGGGGTCATTCTACTCACAGGTACAAGAATACCAAAAGTAATAAATATCTCAATATTAAGCAATCATAACCTAAAAAGGGGAAGAACGTTGTAAACCACATTGTAATAGAAATTAATAATAGTAAAGAAGTTCATTACTCACATCAAAAGGTATACGCAAAAGCCGACACAGTTATAAGAAGCTTACTACCAAATTTAAGTAAATACTTACGGAGTACTGAAGCAGATACTACCGAAATGGTCAAGATGGCAACAGGAAACTGAAAACCAAGGAAAAATTAGTGACATTATAATAAAATAACTCAATGTTAACGAAGCGGTTTTAGCGAATAAAAAAAGGATAGACTATTTTACTATGCAAATACTTACGAAATGTTCTTTATATATATACTTACAGTTCTAGGATAAGTAAAGGTATTTATAATAAGCATTAACAATGTGACAAAGAACCAGATGATACCAACGCGTACCTTCTAACTGTTCCAAGCGAAGGACGCAGCGTTGAAGGAATAGAATTGAAGAAACTATAAACAATAATGACTTCCTACTGACAATGTATAGATTAGCTCCAAAATTATAGGTAAAACCGGCAAAACACAAGCACAAGGTAACGACAACATCATAAGAAAGAAACAGAAATAGCCAACAGTGTAGAAATAAGTTAAAAATTAATTAAGGTAATTTAACCGAGTATTGACGACAGATATAATCAAAATAAAAGACTGTTATATTGTACCAAACTATTATAGTATTATCGTACTAAGTTTGGTATAAAGGGATAAAGTTATATTACGCAGAATGTAGAAATGGATTAGAAATTAATTAAGGTAAGTTAACCGAGTATTAACGACAGACATAATTAAAATAAAAGTATTGTTATATTGTACTAAAGATTGTACTATTGTATTGTTGTAAAGAAATAAGGTTAAGGTTATGTTATGTTAGTGACAGGTGATAATACACTATGCATATATTAAATTAAATTAATTAAGCAAACACTCTATAAATATAACCACTCAAAACAAAATAGTGAAACAGCGCCATTAATAATTTATAAATTTCAACAACAATGCTATTACATTAAAATAACGCAGATTATATATAAACATTACAACAAAAAGAATATTATCGCTGTCAGAACTTTCAATTGCACTAAAATAAAATTAGAAACAAATAACAGATAAATAATTATCTTAGCACTAAATAAAATACACTGCACTTGCTACTGATATTAAAGTAACACATTGTAAACATACACATCATAACGAACATAAAACCACACACTCTATCAGATTAAATTTCAACTGCACTGAAATAGAAGAAAAAATAAGCAACAGATAAATAATTATTTCGGTATTAAATAAAATTAAAGAACATCTCACTATACTCTTACTGGAGACATTGACAAGCGGCTATTTTGGACTGTCACGAACATAAAGTATCATTTACGCATGTGCAATGAAATACATACGACAATCATATACACTATAATTAACACAAAATAATATTGATTTCAATTCAATAACACACTCCAAGAACTAAAATAAAATTACAAATAATTAACAAATGAATAATAAATTCAATATTAATAAAAGTCACTACATACTAGGGACATTCACAAGCGGCTATTTTGGAAGCGATGCTGATTAACACGTGCACGTAGTAACTTTTATATATTGCAAAATAAATAATATTTTCAATGAAGAAATAAATATTTAATAAAATGACAATAGAACAAATGGAAGATTGTAACGAGAGAATGAATAACAACTAATGCAAAATAATACAGCATTGTTATATAGCAACAGAAATATTAAAAATTAATAGAAATCAGCCGTGAAGAACAACCTTACAACTAATTAATCATTAATTATTTATAGTGGACGAACTAAGGAGGAATAATAAATAATAATTAATACGATATAATAGCAATAATCTGACAGCAATAATATTCTTTTTGTTGTAATGTTTATATATAATCTGCGTTATTTTAATGTAATAGCATTGTTGTTGAAATTTATAAATTATTAATGGCGCTGTTTCACTATTTTGTTTTGAGTGGTTATATTTATAGAGTGTTTGCTTAATTAATTTAATTTAATATATGCATAGTGTATTATCACCTGTCACTAACATAACATAACCTTAACCTTATTTCTTTACAACAATACAATAGTACAATCTTTAGTACAATATAACAATACTTTTATTTTAATTATGTCTGTCGTTAATACTCGGTTAACTTACCTTAATTAATTTCTAATCCATTTCTACATTCTGCGTAATATAACTTTATCCCTTTATACCAAACTTAGTACGATAATACTATAATAGTTTGGTACAATATAACAGTCTTTTATTTTGATTATATCTGTCGTCAATACTCGGTTAAATTACCTTAATTAATTTTTAACTTATTTCTACACTATTGGCTATTTCTGTTTCTTTCTTATGATGTTGTCGTTACCTCGTGCTTGTGTTTTGCCGGTTTTACCTATAATTTTGGAGCTAATCTATACATTGTCAGTAGGAAGTCATTATTGTTTATAGTTTCTTCAATTCTATTCCTTCAACGCTGCGTCCTTCGCTTGGAACAGTTAGAAGGTACGCGTTGGGTATCATCTGGTTCTTTGTCACATTGTTAATGCTTATTATAAATACCTTTACTTATCCTAGAACTGTAAGTATATATATAAAGAACATTTCGTAAGTATTTGCATAGTAAAATAGTCTATCCTTTTTTTATTCGCTAAAACCGCTTCGTTAACATTGAGTTATTTTATTATAATGTCACTAATTTTTCCTTGGTTTTTCAGTTTCCTGTTGCCATCTTGACCATTTCGGTAGTATCTGCTTCAGTACTCCGTAAGTATTTACTTAAATTTGGTAGTAAGCTTCTTATAACTGTGTCGGCTTTTGCGTATACCTTTTGATGTGAGTAATGAACTTCTTTACTATTATTAATTTCTATTACAATGTGGTTTACAACGTTCTTCCCCTTTTTAGGTTATGATTGCTTAATATTGAGATATTTATTACTTTTGGTATTCTTGTACCTGTGAGTAGAATGACCCCAAAATTTTTCATTGGACAACCGTAAGTCTCGTTACCTTGTAATTGTTGTTGTCGGGCATTAATTATTGATAGTTATTCTTGCTTCTTTTAGTTTAATTGTGATATTGTTGTAAATTTTTAATAGTATTATTTTCTCTCATATATATCAAGGCAATTGATACTAACGTTCATCCATTCGTTTCAGTCGCGTACTATGTTCTACGGAGTGGATCCATAATTTGTCTCTAGGGAATTCCTGTATGTACACTTTGTTCTACGATGATTAATTGTGCTCTAGGTACTTTTCACTTTCACTGCTTTTAATTAATTTATTCTCTAGCCAAGTGACACACGCAATTTAATTTCAAGTAAATTGTTGTTAGTCGGCGCCGGGAATTACACGGTTCATTCTGGCTTTGCGTCTTACGATTTCAGAATGATATAATTTTGGTAATTTTAGTATTATAAGTTTTCACGAAAATGGTAGCAGTAGGTGTCGTTCTTCTAATAATTAATCATCTTATTTTCGCTTATAAATCTCTCGTTTTCAGTTTTCATTAACATTAAAATAATCCTATATAATAAATTAATAATTTTTTTTATTTTTGATATTTATTCTTTACTTACTATAACATGATATAACATGTTGATTTATTAATTTCTACTAGCTTCTACCTTATATTTATTCAAAATAAAAAACTACGAGATCAAAATTATGTTCGAATATTTCCACGATCGACTATAATTAGAAATTTGGAAAATCGATGCGTGCTAATCTCTGCTTTTTCATGATATACCGATTCAAACGTTCATTCTCTCGTATTTCGAAAAAGAATTATACCGACATCGAATGAACGTACCTAGCTAGAAATCCCTTTAATAGCCAGACGTCGTCAAAAAGATGATTAGTTTGTGCAATTTTTATTTAACGGACTAACGTTCTTTGATTTTATATTTTACTACTTTTAATCTGATTAAATCTACTTTATTAATTTAATAGTAATCAAGTAACTCAACTTTATTAATTTAATAAATCAGAACAAAATTTTAATATTGCAAAAAAGGTAGCGTTATTTAGAAAAAACTGAGACTCGATCAAATGGAATAATTGACTCTAATATATTACTAAGAAAGAAATAATCTCAGGCGATCTCTTCATCAAAGCACATACTCGAAGGTGCAGAAGCACTGTTCAAAATGATTGTTTTGATCCAAAAATCTACCTGTCGCGAAGTGTTTTCTTGCACGTAAAATTTCACACATTCTTGTACGGGAAAAAATTAATTTTAACTCATATTTTAAATTCTAGCCAAAGTGAAATAAACGAACATGACTTAATATTGCCACGATTAATTCATTGCTTAAGGTCAAATATATTCATGTCAAACAGGTATATTCGTGTATGTATTTGCCATTTGCAAATATTCATACGGAATATTAACATGCATATTTATAAATAACACGAATATATTCTCAAGTGTATAAGTTTAACCTAATTATTAAAAAACTGATTATTATAATCGCGCTGTGCAAGAAGACCTATCCTAAACTAATAAATTTAAAAAAGGAATGTTACTACTCACGGGTATATTAAAATACCGCGGTCACAATGCTCGCAAAGAATCCTACGTAATACAACCAGTCACCCGTGCCGATTCGGACCTTTCATCCTATGACATGATTGAGTGACCGGAGAAACAGAAATGCATGCGAATCACCGTTCGAAGCGGAGAAGTAGAGGACGTACCATGGATGCTGCTGCGCCATCCCAGCGAATATCATCAGGGAAACTAACATCAGGCAGGAACCGTGTAAGCTCCAGTGGTGGAAATGGAGGTCGCGAAAAATCTGTTACAGAACAAAACACGATGAGTAATTGCTGATTATTTAAAAAGTTGGAGACAATGAAAAACGATGGTTTATTAACTTTAGTAACTTTAGTAATAATAAAGATTGAAATTCTAATAAACTTTGGTAAGTATAAAAACTGAAACTCTAATATGAAAGTTTAAAATCTAAAAATTAAGAATCTAATGATTTCTGAAATATAATCTCAGAAAACGCTAACCTCCCAAATTTTCAATCAAATTGCATTGCTTAATTGATAGTGATTAAAGAAAAATATACAGAATAGACATAATTGAAGTACGATATGTAAAAATACTTACATTCTTGGCTTTTGAGCTACCATTGGGGCATTCTCAAAGAAGATAAAGAAGCTGTGATATGTCTATAACAAAACATAAGATATCATTAATATCGTTAATACATAATGAAAGACATGGAACTTTAGCAATAATAAAGACTAAGCTCTAATAAGTAGATCGAGTTTGAGAATAAAACATTCAGTGTTTTTGATACGTATCAGACAGTTTTACTGTACTTTAATGTTAAGACTTTAAGACTTTACTTTAATTAAAAAGGACATTTACAGTTTTCTAAATTATCAATAATTTATATTTTATAATTAACAATATTTCAAACAAAATATAATAAATGGAAGAAATTGAAATACAATATATAAAACTACTTACACTCTTGAGCTCCTAGAGAGGCTTTATCCTCTTGAGGGAGGCACTGACTCTAATACCGAAAACGAATATTCAAAAAATAAGTATGTAAAAAAAAAAAAAAAAGAAAAATAAAAGACTACGTTACCGCGACCGTTTAAATTATGATCGGCGAGCAAGAACTCTAATATCGCGTACAAATTTGATTGATAAAATTTTATTACTTTCGCGTGTGATTATTTAATTCGATTAAATTATTGGAGGAATAAAAAACCGACACCGCCAATACGTTACAATGCCTTACAAAGCTGACGCAACACGATCCATATTATCAGTACGAAATGAGACAACTAAATAACTCTTTGTACCTTAATTTCGTCAAGCAACTTCCAAAGTGGTAGGGAAAGGAGGGACACATGAGCCGATGGCACAAGCAACTACGCAGTTAACGATTACACGTTACTAGACAAGAAATGTATACATCAACAAACACGCGTCCTTTAGAATTACACAGCAGGGCTCTGTCGAATTGCGCAGCACAAATCTTTCTGTACATCGATAATTACAAAAATCGTACAACAATTCACAGACACATTTGTCTAATTTATTAACTTATTTACGTTAACTTATTACCTTAATTTCGCTAAACAAAGCAAGATTTAAGCAACAGTATGGAGAAAATGAAACATTGATATTTTCTCTATAACATTTTTATTATAATAACATGTATCATTTCTTACGGATAAGGTCCGCTGCCTCAAAGCTTCTTATATATTATTTATTCTTCTGCATTATTTCGTCAATCGTGTATAGTTAGTAGTTTAATAGTTAAGTGCAATTAGTTGCAAAATTTTGATTTGTTTTTCATTTCCCGTGGCCGATCTCTATTAATTTTTAATATTCTTATTACCATATAATGTATTATATCGTATTAATTATTATTTATTATTCCTCCTTAGTTCGTCCACTATAAATAATTAATGATTAATTAGTTGTAAGGTTGTTCTTCACGGCTGATTTCTATTAATTTTTAATATTTCTGTTGCTATATAACAATGCTGTATTATTTTGCATTAGTTGTTATTCATTCTCTCGTTACAATCTTCCATTTGTTCTATTGTCATTTTATTAAATATTTATTTCTTCATTGAAAATATTATTTATTTTGCAATATATAAAAGTTACTACGTGCACGTGTTAATCAGCATCGCTTCCAAAATAGCCGCTTGTGAATGTCCCTAGTATGTAGTGACTTTTATTAATATTGAATTTATTATTCATTTGTTAATTATTTGTAATTTTATTTTAGTTCTTGGAGTGTGTTATTGAATTGAAATCAATATTATTTTGTGTTAATTATAGTGTATATGATTGTCGTATGTATTTCATTGCACATGCGTAAATGATACTTTATGTTCGTGACAGTCCAAAATAGCCGCTTGTCAATGTCTCCAGTAAGAGTATAGTGAGATGTTCTTTAATTTTATTTAATACCGAAATAATTATTTATCTGTTGCTTATTTTTTCTTCTATTTCAGTGCAGTTGAAATTTGAAATGATAATAATATTGGTTTTATGTTCGTTATGATGTGTATGTTTACAATGTGTTACTTTAATATCAGTAGCAAGTGCAGTGTATTTTATTTAGTGCTAAGATAATTATTTATCTGTTATTTGTTTCTAATTTTATTTTAGTGCAATTGAAAGTTCTGACAGCGATAATATTCTTTTTGTTGTAATGTTTATATATAATCTGCGTTATTTTAATGTAATAGCATTGTTGTTGAAATTTATAAATTATTAATGGCGCTGTTTCACTATTTTGTTTTGAGTGGTTATATTTATAGAGTGTTTGCTTAATTAATTTAATTTAATATATGCATAGTGTATTATCACCTGTCACTAACATAACATAACCTTAACCTTATTTCTTTACAACAATACAATAGTACAATCTTTAGTACAATATAACAATACTTTTATTTTAATTATGTCTGTCGTTAATACTCGGTTAACTTACCTTAATTAATTTCTAATCCATTTCTACATTCTGCGTAATATAACTTTATCCCTTTATACCAAACTTAGTACGATAATACTATAATAGTTTGGTACAATATAACAGTCTTTTATTTTGATTATATCTGTCGTCAATACTCGGTTAAATTACCTTAATTAATTTTTAACTTATTTCTACACTGTTGGCTATTTCTGTTTCTTTCTTATGATGTTGTCGTTACCTTGTGCTTGTGTTTTGCCGGTTTTACCTATAATTTTGGAGCTAATCTATACATTGTCAGTAGGAAGTCATTATTGTTTATAGTTTCTTCAATTCTATTCCTTCAACGCTGCGTCCTTCGCTTGGAACAGTTAGAAGGTACGCGTTGGGTATCATCTGGTTCTTTGTCACATTGTTAATGCTTATTATAAATACCTTTACTTATCCTAGAACTGTAAGTATATATATAAAGAACATTTCGTAAGTATTTGCATAGTAAAATAGTCTATCCTTTTTTTATTCGCTAAAACCGCTTCGTTAACATTGAGTTATTTTATTATAATGTCACTAATTTTTCCTTGGTTTTTCAGTTTCCTGTTGCCATCTTGACCATTTCGGTAGTATCTGCTTCAGTACTCCGTAAGTATTTACTTAAATTTGGTAGTAAGCTTCTTATAACTGTGTCGGCTTTTGCGTATACCTTTTGATGTGAGTAATGAACTTCTTTACTATTATTAATTTCTATTACAATGTGGTTTACAACGTTCTTCCCCTTTTTAGGTTATGATTGCTTAATATTGAGATATTTATTACTTTTGGTATTCTTGTACCTGTGAGTAGAATGACCCCAAAATTTTTCATTGGACAACCGTAAGTCTCGTTACCTTGTAATTGTTGTTGTCGGGCATTAATTATTGATAGTTATTCTTGCTTCTTTTAGTTTAATTGTGATATTGTTGTAAAATTTTTAATAGTATTATTTTCTTTCATATATATCAAGGCAATTGATACTAACGTTCATCCATTCGTTTCAGTCGCGTACTATGTTCTACGGAGTGGATCCATAATTTGTCTCTAGGGAATTCCTGTATGTACACTTTGTTCTACGATGATTAATTGTGCTCTAGGTACTTTTCACTTTCACTGCTTTTAATTAATTTATTCTCTAGCCAAGTGACACACGCAATTTAATTTCAAGTAAATTGTTGTTAGTCGGCGCCGGGAATTACACGGTTCATTCTGGCTTTGCGTCTTACGATTTCAGAATGATATAATTTTGGTAATTTTAGTATTATAAGTTTTCACGAAAATGGTAGCAGTAGGTGTCGTTCTTCTAATAATTAATCATCTTATTTTCGCTTATAAATCTCTCGTTTTCAGTTTTCATTAACATTAAAATAATCCTATATAATAAATTAATAATTTTTTTTATTTTTGATATTTATTCTTTACTTACTATAACATGATATAACATGTTGATTTATTAATTTCTACTAGCTTCTACCTTATATTTATTCAAAATAAAAAACTACGAGATCAAAATTATGTTCGAATATTTCCACGATCGACTATAATTAGAAATTTGGAAAATCGATGCGTGCTAATCTCTGCTTTTTCATGATATACCGATTCAAACGTTCATTCTCTCGTATTTCGAAAAAGAATTATACCGACATCGAATGAACGTACCTAGCTAGAAATCCCTTTAATAGCCAGACGTCGTCAAAAAGATGATTAGTTTGTGCAATTTTTATTTAACGGACTAACGTTCTTTGATTTTATATTTTACTACTTTTAATCTGATTAAATCTACTTTATTAATTTAATAGTAATCAAGTAACTCAACTTTATTAATTTAATAAATCAGAACAAAATTTTAATATTGCAAAAAAGGTAGCGTTATTTAGAAAAAACTGAGACTCGATCAAATGGAATAATTGACTCTAATATATTACTAAGAAAGAAATAATCTCAGGCGATCTCTTCATCAAAGCACATACTCGAAGGTGCAGAAGCACTGTTCAAAATGATTGTTTTGATCCAAAAATCTACCTGTCGCGAAGTGTTTTCTTGCACGTAAAATTTCACACATTCTTGTACGGGAAAAAATTAATTTTAACTCATATTTTAAATTCTAGCCAAAGTGAAATAAACGAACATGACTTAATATTGCCACGATTAATTCATTGCTTAAGGTCAAATATATTCATGTCAAACAGGTATATTCGTGTATGTATTTGCCATTTGCAAATATTCATACGGAATATTAACATGCATATTTATAAATAACACGAATATATTCTCAAGTGTATAAGTTTAACCTAATTATTAAAAAACTGATTATTATAATCGCGCTGTGCAAGAAGACCTATCCTAAACTAATAAATTTAAAAAAGGAATGTTACTACTCACGGGTATAAAAAATACCCGCGGTCACAATGCTCGCAAAGAATCCTACGTAATACAACCAGTCACCCGTGCCGATTCGGACCTTTCATCCTATGACATGATTGAGTGACCGGAGAAACAGAAATGCATGCGAATCACCGTTCGAAGCGGAGAAGTAGAGGACGTACCATGGATGCTGCTGCGCCATCCCAGCGAATATCATCAGGGAAACTAACATCAGGCAGGAACCGTGTAAGCTCCAGTGGTGGAAATGGAGGTCGCGAAAAATCTGTTACAGAACAAAACACGATGAGTAATTGCTGATTATTTAAAAAGTTGGAGACAATGAAAAACGATGGTTTATTAACTTTAGTAACTTTAGTGAATTGAATTAACACGTTCTATATTTAAGTAATGGTTAGAACACACATAGTAATTTTCCTTTTTCTTTTAGGTTTTCACTATCTGCACTATTCGACACGCAGTTTCACACTTCCTTTGGTTTAACCACAATATTGTTATAAACATTTAGTAGTATTATATTTTGCATTGAGACAATTGAAGTTAATTCATCCATTTGTTTCAGCTGGCCGTCATACATTATGTTCCCATAACCTGTCTTTGCACATATACTTCTTTCTATGATGATTAATTGTTCACAAGGTACCTTTCACTTTCACTGTTATGTAATTATTTCATTGAATTAACACGTTTTATATTTAAATAATGGTTAGAACACACATAATAATTTTCCTTTTCTTTTTAGGTTTCAACTATCCGCAGTAGTCAACAGGCAGTGTTATACTACATACCACTGTTTTACGTTGCCTCTTAACATCGTTCTGACTATAATCTATTTCGATTATGTGCTAGTTTTAGCTTGTTCAAGTGCACTGTTCGCGGAATCCCTTTCACTTCAATCTTGACCTTTTGATTTTGCAAAATTTCTAACACTTTATGCGGTCCTGTATATTGATCAGAGAATTTTCGTTTGCTAGGTTCCTTTAGTAGATATACCAGATCTCCCATTTTGAAATTTTGCGGGTTGATAAGTCTGTCGTAATATTCTTTTGACTTTAGCTCAGATTTCATCAGATTTTCTCTTGCCATTTGCTGCACGGTGTTGATTTTATCGAACAGGTTTCTGAGATATTCTGCGTACGTTGGTTCCATGTCTTCTTCGATTATTACCTCACCGGTGGGTTCTCTAGCCAAGTGCCCGAAGACTAATTCGTGCGGGGTGAATTTTGTTCCTTTGTGTACAGAGATATTATAGGGAAATATGGCTAATTCCACCCATTCGTCCCAATTTCCGGAATTTTCAATGCATAACTTGAGATATTCCGTTAACACGTGGTGTGACCTTTCGTGATCGACGTGATCAACAGTCGCGCAAGATGCAACGAGAACTCGACGACGAAACGTTATCATTGTACCGATATTAGTTTCTAGTGCGTTTTAATGAAATATATTGCGCCCATAAAAATACACGCAACAATACAATACAAATAATAGTAAATCTTAGACTAAATTTAAAAATTTGTATTTGTAACATCCTTACTATTTTGCACTTTTCTATAATGAAATCGACCGATGTGCCTTTTAAGGAATTCGTACCATTTAAAAATATTATTTTGTACTTAACGTGTTACTATATTTACCCTTTTACTATTATTTTACTATTATTCTATTAGAATGAGTTAGAATAATAGGATGGTAAACAGAATCTGGGTAACCTGTCGAGTAATCAGTAAAGAACTAATTATAATATTATCTTTAAAAACAGATCTGAATTAATGTCGAGCTTCGTGGATATTTTCCATTCAGTCATAAATATTTGAAACACGTGAATTCTCGGTTCTCATGCAGTCTGACAGGACGAAAGAAGGAAACATAACAGAAAAGAAAGAAATTAGTGTATGAACACGCGGTTCACTTACGATCGATCAAGGTCGAAAGTGATTACGGGACAGAGTGTAGGGCGACCGAAGAATGGTGGATAAAAATGGGAAACGAATTAGCCGAATGACTGGCAGTCAGAATAATAGGCCTGGCGAATTATAAGTGCGCCGCGTTTTCATGTCAAAAGCAATGCACGTAGCAAAAGGGTAAATAGAGAAACGACCTTATAAATGATTTTTTGTCGATTACACGCCTGTTAGGTTTGTTTACGAACAAAACTAGAGTAAGTGCTATTGTAGCAGAATACAAAAAAATGATGTGTGCCTATATGGGTGTCACGTTTAACTGCAGTTACGAAAATCTGAACTTTAGAAAGAGAATGTTGTGCGGAAGTAATGATAAGTAGAGTGCTGGTGTTTGTGTAAATTCATATTTTTATAAATTGAAAAAATGAAATTTGAGTAGACGGTTGTTTTATTATAAATGTTACAACGAGTACTATATCTTGTATGTTTCATACTTCGGTCTAATATTTCATATATAAAACCTATAGTAGTCACTGTTATCTATATTTATTTAATTAATATTTATTATTAATATTTATAATAAAACAGTTGTCTATGTATGAAGCATAAAAGTTTCAGCAACTATATCGTACGTGGAATTAGCATTATATTAGGCATTATTTTACATTAGTCTTTGATTCCCGCTCTCTCGCTTGCGTGAATGAGAAGGATTAGACTCTTACTTCGTTGGAATTAAAACTTAAATAACTCCATTTAATATTCCTTCGGAATTACTTAACTTGTGACTTAGAGAGTACACGTAGATACCCCGACTATTACACTAAACAATTGTACGTCCCACTTTATGAAATATGTACGTTGTCATTTACTGTATAACATTTAAACCTGGCGACGTGGTAAATTTAAAGATTACAAATATTGATAAAGTGAATGGTTTCGTTAATATACAACCTGGTAAATTTAATGGTCAAATTGCACCAGATCATATATCTGATGAAGGCTTAAGTGCCTTAAAGAAGCTGAAAGTCGACAAAGAAGTAGAAGCAAGAGTCTTGTTCGTTCATATAGGCCGAAAAAAAGTATATCTCACTTTAAAAATGTCTTTAATAACGAGTGTCTTGCCCATTTTAGCAAACATACAAGACGCGAAAATTGACTCAAAGCACCACGCAACTATCATTCAAATACATAAGCGTGGAATATTGGTAAAGTGTTGCGGGGATGTTAAAGGTTGGATTCCACATACTGCTCTCGAGATGGAAACATCTAACATAAATTGGAACTATTCAAATGGACAAACAATTTTGGTAAAAATGCAAACAGAGAACGCAGATTCGGGGAAAATCACTCTAAATGTGACTAATCAAGACATAAAAGTTGAAAAAGCAACATTCGATATTGGTGAAGAAATAGTAGGCACAATAATAGAATCACCCACTCAGGGACTATATTTAAGAATCAGTAAATATGAAGGACAAACTGTTAGTACAGGAATTTTACCAGCTGGTCACATGTCACCTTGTATGAAGATTGCAGTTCTACTAGCACCAAAATATGTTCCTGATGATACGCTTCCAGCTCTTGTATTTGCTACAGTACCTAATTTAATTTTAACTAGAACTTTTGTAACTCAAGGAAGATACAGGAATTTTGAAAAATTGAAAATAGGAGACTGTATACTGTAATAGTATTAAGGGAATCTATTCTACGCGTATGGAACAAATATACAAATTTAGTAAAAGCATCCACCAAAACGATAACGTATTCTTTCAAATCACTCTTACCACTCAACTTGCCCGTTATATCCATGTGAACCGTATGCCAAGGTATGCTAACCTTAGGAATAGGATACAGTTCAGCTTGTATTTTGCCTGAACTTGTCTTGGAAATCTGACAAGCATGACAATTCTCAACGAATTTGCGAACATATTTCGCCATTCCCTCATACCAATAATACTCGAATAGCTTCTCAAGCGTTTTATCCCAACCTAAGTGCATAATTGACTGGTGCACATGGTTAATAACGGACCACCTAAAACCTCTTGGGACAATGGGCAAACAAAGTGTCCTGCCTTTTCTTTGTATCCTGCGGTAAAGAGTTCCAGATCGTAATTCATACGTACTTGCAATATCCTCCGCGAGCTCACCATTTTGTAATTTAGCAGCAATTTCCGAAATTTGTGGATCCGCTAAAAGCCAATCTTCAGAAATCTCGGCCAAATTAATTTCTTTTTCTTCAGTTTTGACAATCCTAGTACGATCAATTCCCATACGATTCCGTGAAAAGAAATCTACATGAGCCATCCGTTTACCTTCTCGATACACAATGTTAAAATTAAAGGTTTGCAAGTAAGCCCACCACCTGTGAACTCTGTCATTCAAATTCACTTTACTGCTGGACGCCTTCAAAGAATTACAATCAGTAACAACAAGGAATTCTCGACCATGCAAATAGTGACGAAAATGTTTAATAGCATTTACAACTGCTAACGTCTCCAACTCATACGAGTGGTACCTAGATTCCGTAGGACTAGTTCTTTTACTAAAGTATTCCACTACCCTGTTTTTCCCTTCTACTTTCTGCATTAAAATAGCCCCATATCCATCCATGCTAGCATCAGTGTGTAACTCTATAGGATATTTTGGATCAAATATCACCAACACCGGCGCATCAGTCAAAATAGAAATTACTTTTTGCCTAATCTTTTCATGCCTATCCAACCAATTTATATTCTTATTACCGGAAGTGAGTGCGTATAAAGGTTTCATTATTTGTGAAAATTTGGGAACGAATTTCCGAAAGTAAGAAGCCAAACCAATAAATTGTCTCAGCTGTGTAACAGTTGACGGAGCGGGTAAAGAACTCAAAGCCTGTATTTTCTCCGGATTGGGACGAACCTCACCGTTATGAATTACATACCCCAAATAGAAAACTGTTGTCTTTAGAAAAGAGCATTTAGCGAAATTTAAAGAAAAACCAGCACTCACGGGGGTTTTCAATACGACATACAATCTTTCTAAAGCTTGGTCTATTGAATCAGCAATAATTAAAACATCATCCAAATAAACCACAACATACGAATAAGCAAGATCATCCAAGGCCTTGAAAATAACTCTCTGAAAGACGGATGGAGCATTTTTCAATCCAAACGGCATCGTAACATACTCGTATTGTCCATCCAGAGTAA
This sequence comes from Bombus lapidarius, assembly GCA_936014575.1. Lineage (NCBI taxonomy): Eukaryota > Metazoa > Arthropoda > Insecta > Hymenoptera > Apidae > Bombus > Bombus lapidarius. The sequence goes on from CAKXZU010000149.1 coordinate 127,164, forward strand.
CAAACGCTGTATACTCTGTAGAATTAGGATGAATAGGGATTTGATGAAATCCACTAGCCATGTCCGGACTAATAAAGTATCTAGCCTGTTTCAACCTCGCGATCTGATCCGCGATAAGAGGTAGAGGATACCGATCCGCGACCGTATTTTTATTTAGCTCTCGGTAATCTACACAAAGTCTTTCTGAACCATCTTTCTTTTTTACAAGCAATATAGGGCTCGCGAACGGAGAATTACTAGGCCGAACAATTTTCACTTCAATTAACTTGTTTATCCTCTCACGTACAAGTCTACGCTCCTCCTCGCTAAGTCTATAAGGACTTCTTTGCACTGTAACGTTACGATCAATCAGCCGTATCTCTAACTGACCTGTGTTTACGCGAGCACGTGGGAAACCTGTAATAAATGAATCTTTATATTTTTCAAGAAGAGAAATCAACCGGCTTTCAGGAAGGAACGGAGACGAATCCCAAAAGCGCCCAAAGTCTCTTCTTTTAGCGGTTTTTCATTGAAAGTTTTCATTAACGCTGAGGTAGCCGTTTCTTTGCCACCAAAACGCGCAATAAAAAAGTCTTTAAATTTTGGCCAGGTAACATCACACCCAACTAATACTTGCGTAAACCATTGTGCTGCAGAACCTTCTAATGCACAACTTAAAGCAGAAAATAACGCGCTGTCTTGTAAAGGGTTCTCCTTCATGATCAAATCAACAGCTGCGCACCATGCAGCCGGATCGGATCCCGCGATTTCAGCGTTAAAACGTGGAAGCGATATTTTTATAGGTTCCGCACTTGGTTTTTGCACCAACGTTTGAATCAACTCTCGCATAATACCTATATGCTCTTGCATAGTTATAAATGGCACTGATCCCACTTCTGATGTCGAATTATTATTAGAGTTTTGTGTTGAATCGTCTTTTGAGTTGTATTACACTTAAATTGTTTAACACGAATAGATATAACTTTTACAAGGTTTAACAATAAATTAGTTTAACGAACGCTTTTAACAATATTCTTGGGTTCAAACGAATCCACGGTCAACGGGAAACTCTTTGTACAATAGTTTGTATTTTCTTTGTATCGCAAATTACGTTAGCTGTATCGCTTGGTATCTTCTAGACTCACTCCCCGATATCCGTAAACTCTCCAAGGAGATCTCAATAAAAGACTGCCTGGATCTCATTTGTCAATTACATATTGATTAGAAATATCAACAAAATTCCTGGCGCCGTTGCTAGGCAGTCCTGCATAGAGCCGACATTGCTCCTGGCCGAGGCTTGTCCGTTAATACAGCGTGTCCCTCAATATCGGTACTTCTTCTGTCATATCAAAACGTTCATCCCGTGACAGTGGCTACGTTCAGCGACCAAGTATTCCAAAAGAAATGCTCGATGTCTCTACATCTCCGACATATATATATTAATAAAAAATACCAATTGAAAGCCTGTGCTGATTTTTTCAATCAATTCTAGTATATAAAAGAATAACAATGTTTCTATTTATTACTTTAAGTTAATTTATGATTGTTTACCATTATATTATTTAGTAAATAATTAGCTTCTTTTAAAATTACATTATTACAGATCTCTATTCATTGGGGTATAGCTGGTGCTGGAAAAATATCACATGATTTTATAACATGCTTATGAACATTACCAGAATCTGAGCTAGTATTTCTTGCAGTAGCAGCACGTGAATTATCAAGGACACAGAACTTTTCTAGCTTACATAAAATTAAAGAGGCGTTCAACAATTATGTAGAGCTAGTGGAAGACAAGAATATTGGTATGTTTCATGTTTACATTCATACATCCTGTACATTATACACTGTGCATACTCGCCACTCGGCAAGAAAATTATACACGCAATTCATTTACCACTCGTTTTTTCCATCACTTCGACACTTTCTAACTTCGCATACGCAATTACTCTACAGATACGCACCTCCAAAATACCGAAAATTAAATACGATAGTCAGTTTTTGTGAAATAACACAAAATTGTTGTAATCTATTATTTTTACCAAAAATTGAAAATTGGTACCCATATTTTATGAAACTTACTTAAATATAAAAATGCCATAAATCATAATTTACTTAATTTTAATATAAGCATATTTTCCCGATTGTTTTGTATTTTTCTACATTTACAGATGTCGTATATATTGGAACGTTACATCCTCAATACTTCGACATTGCAAAATTAATGTTAAATCATGGGAAATATGTTTTATGTGAAAAACCTTTAACTATTAATTTGAAGCAAGCAACAGAGTTGATAAATTTAGCAAAGGAGAAGAAGTTGTCCTTAATGGAAGGTATTTGGAGTAGATGTTCTCCTATATATGAAACTCTTAAAAAAGAAATTGAATCCGGAAGTATTGGAGATGTTCATCAAGTTCTTGTATCCTTTGGATTTAGAATGCCAGATGTTCAACGACTCAAGTACGTAAACGATGTTTGTTTTGTCCTTTGTATGCATTTTAAAATTAAAATTGTGAATGAAATTATAATTCACAGTACTGCATGTAAGTAAGAAAGATGGTGTCTACCGAGGCAGTTTTTAATGTTAAGATTTGCTAGGTTGGATATAAAGGTTTTTATTTTATTTGCATTAAAACTTCAAACAGGTGCACTTTTCGTGTGTCAGAACAGTCGTCGATATACATAGCCAAAGTTGAGGGAAAGTCTGAAAACAGTATCATTATCGTTGTTACAAATCTTCAAAGCACAGATACCGTTTTTAAAATAGGCATTCTTTGAAACAGAACTCCATTTATCTGAACATCACTATTGCGATGACATTTTAACTAACGCCTGATTAACTGAAGTCTTGCCGTGTGAAACGTAATCTGATTAAAAATTAATCTGAACGTAACTTCCTATGATGTACATGAAAAGTAGTAGATAATGAGACAAATTTATAAGCTCCTGCTTATCTAAACTTCGATTAATTATAAACAGGGTATTCCGGTACAGGTGTCAGGAAATTTAAAGGGTGATTCTTGAAACCAAAATAAAAAAAAATCAAAAATTAAAAAATTGCGCTTTCGGCTTTGTTTTTAGTTATTGACAATTAAAAATCGGGCAAAATATCCCTACACGCACGAACGAAAGTAAGTCAGACTAAGCAGCGGGATGCACAGGGATCCTTAAATTGAACGATACTTGGGCAGTAGCTTAGCATGCATGTATGTGCATCCAAGTACATCCAATACAATATGATTGATGCATACGCATTAAGTTGGTGTTCAGTATCGATATCTCATTTACTATCGTTCTGCATCTCTCCGTTTCCACATCTATCCAAATAAATCTCCAAATATGGTCTTGCATTACAATTTTTCACGTATATATATTCTTAAAACTACTACTGAACTGTATGTAATATAGGCGAAATTATGCAAAAAATTGATCTGGATGATTTTAATAAGAATGAAAACTGATCTCAACAATATATATATATATATGTCGGAGATGGAAGGGCACTGGAGCCTCCCCTTTGGAACTGTGGGAAAATCCCGTAATATTGTACTCTAGACTCTACTATAGCCGTAATTAAACAATTGTCATTCAATCTGATTGTATTTGTTCGAGACTTGCGATAGTGGGATTGGGTTCGAGGTGACACGACTGATCGGGGGATGGACATTTTTCCTCAGAGGTGTCAATATAATAGGACACACGTTGTATTAACAATCAAACTCCAAGCAGAGATTGCCTAGCAACGGCGATTGGAACCTTCTCGAAGCTTCGGTCCAGTATATAACAAACGAACGCAATCGAAAAGGAAGGAAAATTTCCATCAGTCTATTATTCGTGCGATCGCCTTGGAGAGTTACACATCGAGCAGTATATATAGAGCGTCCCGTTAAACGTTAAACGTGTTTTTTTGTTAAGGTATTTTACGTTTAATACAGAGTTATCCTGTTGACCGTGGATTCGTTATCGAACCTTAGGCCATTGTCATAAGTGTCTTATCAACGCGGTTGTTTGTTAACTCTGTAAAACCCATACTCGTGTTAATAAAAGTCGTTTCAATTTTACGAGTAAGATGTATAGTTCCAGTGAAGAATCGTTATATGCCCAATACATTTTTTCTGAGGATGAGCCGACATATATATATCGTATCGTGTAGTGTAGCATCGTGGACGGATTGCCTAGGATATATCGAGTGTGTGTTGTCAACGTTGTCATGGAGTGTTGTAAGCGTATTTTAAAAGGAACCGTTGTAACGAAGATAGTGAGTAACGAATAGCGATTGCATAAACATAGATTGACGGTGCATCAAACGATATTGTAACAATCATACCATTACCGAACCTACTAGCTCTATACCATTTTCTTACATATATATGTCGGGTTCACATTATGATTAGGGTTAGGGGATGTTGTCTTCTGCACATGCAGCTGCATTGATTGAATCTGAGAAAAGGGATTATCGTGTTACGTCCCGCGCTCCGCACGTGCCGTAACGAAAATTACGATTCGAAAATTCTACCAATCAAGCAACCCGCGATTTGAATTAAAGTAATCTATAATTAGACAATTCAAACTATGATTAAAAAATCCTACCAATCAAACAGCCCGCGATTTGAATAAAAATAATCTATAATTTGACAATACAAACTATGACTCGAAAATTCTACCAATCAAGCAACCCGCGATTTGAATTAAAATAATCTATAATTTGACAATACAGATTACGATTTAAAAATTCTACCAATCAAGCAACCTGCGATTCGAATAAAATTAATTTATAATTTGACAATACAAATCACGATTCGAAAATTCTACCAATTAAACAACACACGATTTGAATAAAAGTAATCTATAATTCGACAATTCAAACTACGAATCGAAAGTTCTACCAATCAAAGCAACCCGCGATTTGAATAAAAGTAATCTATAATTAGACAATTCAAACTACGATTCAAAAATCCTACCAATCAAACAGCCCGCGATTTGAATAAAAATAATCTATAATTTGACAATACAAATCACGATTCGAAAATTCTACCAATTAAACAACTCACGATTTGAATAAAAGTTATCTATAATTTGACAATACAAACTATGACTCGAAAATTCTACCAATCAAGCAACCCGCGATTTGAATAAAAATAATCTATAATTTGACGATACAAATTACGATTCGAAAATTCTACCAATCAAAGCAACCCGCGATTTGAATAAAAGTAATCTATAATTTGACAATACAAACTATGATTCGAAAATTCTATCAATCAAAGCAACCCGCGATTTGAATAAAAGTAATCTATAATTTGACAATTCAAATTACGATTCGAAAATTCTATCAATCAAGAGCAACCTGCGATTTGAACAGTAATCAGTGATTCGACAAATTCAATCTACCATTTGAAATTCTATCAATCAAAATCAACTCGCGATCTGAACTGACTAATAAATTATGATTATGTACGAATTGACAATCCAAATGGTTAGTCAATTAATCAAGAATAATTCGCGATTTAAAATAAATAAACAAACTATGATTGAATATTACACAAAAAGAATAATTTATGATTTGACAATTCAAACTACAATTCGAAATTCTATCAATTAAGAGCCACCTGCGATTTGAACAAACTAATTAATAAACTATGATTATGTACAAATTGACAATCCAAATGGTTAGCCGATTTGACAATTGAATAAACTACGATCTAAGACATTAACCAATCAAGATTAACTCGCGATTTGAATAAATTAAAAGGAAAAAGGAATAGACTAGGAATACATATTCTAATAACAAATGCGAAATACATAAAATATATATATATATATTCCCTACCCTAGATAAATAACAATAAAATACATAAAATATGCAAATTACAATTAACTTGCGCAACTGGAAGAAGATACAATATCACATTATTAAAATTAATTCCATCGTGGGGAACATATATAAATATGCGAAAAGAATTAAAATACGCAATACTACATTATCGAAACTAGTTGACATGTTAGTAAATTTAAAGAAATTATATATAAAAGCAATATTGTAAAAAAAATATATATATATGTGTTTTATATTATCAGCAATCAATACTCCAGTAAATAAAAAATATACAATTCGCGAAACTACAGTATTAAGACAAACTAGTATTTAAAATTGAGACACCTTATACAAGTTACACTGTGAAATACATACATACATATATATATATATATAATAAATTTAGAAGAAATAAAATTATTAAAACTAATTTTAGGAATATCACATGAAAATTATACTGTTAAACATCATCGAACAATTAATAATTTAGAACAGAATAAAGAGCAACTGAAATATACGATTCTACATTATTAAATTAGCTAATACACTTAAGGAAATTATATATGAAACTATATTGTATAAATATATATATATATATATATATATATGTATTTTATATTATTAATAGTCATTAAGATAACTAGCATTTAAAATTGAAACACTTTATACAAGTTACATTGTGAAACACATACATACGTATATATAATAAAATTATTAAAACCAATTTGAGAAATGTCACATGGAAATTATACACGATGCTACATTATTAAATCAATTGACACGTTAATATATAGATATATATATATATATACATATTTAATAAGTTCAGAAGAAATAAAATTATTAAAATCAATTTGAAGAATATCACATGAGGACTATATTGCTAAATATCATAAAACAACCAATAATTTAGAAAAGAATAAAAACAATTGAAATATACAATTCTACATTATTAAGACTAGTTGACATGTCAGTGAATTTAAACTATATATGAAAATACATTGTAAAAAATGTATATATATATGTGTTTTACATTATTAAACCAAACGAGCAGTAATCTAGTAAATATAAAATACAATTACACTATTAAGACTAACTAACATTTTAACATTAAAAGAATTCCATACATTGTGAGACACAAATACATATAGATATATATACACAACCTAACACATGTAAAAGAAATAAATGCACAATATCACACTATCGAAACGCAAAGAAATGTTACATTGTAAAATAAATATATATATATATATATTACTATCAAATCAAACAACTAATAATCAAATAATCACAATGAAATAAATATACGAGACTACCTTGCAAATATTACATTAGATTCAACTAAACTGACTAAAGATTTAACCAACAAAATAATATATATATATATATATTAGCATTGAACATAATCAACGCAAATATCACACACTTCACACGTCGACTACACCTTCTGGGACCACTCACAGGTTTTGGAACCCGTCTTCCTCTTGCGCTGAAACAACACATGTAGTAAATAAAAGATGAATGACACAAGACAAATTAAAAATAATAAAACAATACAAAAGAACGTACTGGGACAACTTGCATAAGGAACCTTTGACGAAGACACCTCCGTATTTACCATTTAAAATCAAAATCACCAAAACCTATACCGAAAAAACAATAAATCAAACAAGACACCAGAGGCAACAATCAAATGGAAATATTAACCAGATAAGTAAAATAACTTCAAAACACATCTCACGAAGTCACTCCATATACTGGAAGCATATAGCAGAGAAGATTGCTCTGACCAGAAGAGCAGTGACGCAGGAAAACATTCAGGAACCCGGCAGAAGCCTCCTGAGGGAAGTGAGGCTTCGCACAGTCATCTGTATCGTCTTCACGAGCCATCCACACATTTTTGGAATTTCTCCTCCCTTTTGCACTAAAAACAATACAAACAAGATCAAGCAGACAAACAGACGAAACACCATAGGAAAGAAGATAAAATTAAAATAAATAAAATATATACTCGTACAGGTTGGGCAAGTGCAGGAATTTTCACGTCCATAACCAACATAATCTGCACCCACGGAGGAAAACATAAAAACCCTAACAAACTAAAATATCGAGGAAACTTAAATAAAATAAAAATAAATAATAACCAACACTAACAATAATTTACTTGATCCACAATATCGAACATAACCACCAAACTACATATTACCACGCATTAAAACCTATTATGAATAAAAAAGAAATACAAACTACTATATAAAGACGATCAAATGGATGAAATACCATAAGGAACCACTAAAATACCGAACGAACCTAAAATAAATAAATTAAACACTAGGAATAATTTGTTCGATCCACAATATCGACCCAAACCGTCAGATCACGCACTACCACACACAAACACACGTTAAAGCTTAATGGCGTATTCACAAACGAAAACATAAACTACTACATAAAAACGATAAAATGGACGAAAAACAATTAGAAATAAGACAAGGCTGAAATAAAATGATACAACAAACTAAAATACCGAGCAAATTTAAATAAAATAAAATAAATAAAAGGCAACACTAAGGATAATTTATTCAATCTGCAATATAGAACTAAACCGTCAAAACCACGCATTAAAAGAAAATGTAAACTACTACATAAAACAATCAAATGGATAGAAATAGGATAAGACTAAAATAAATAAATGATACATACGTATACAACACAACCTGTATCCACACAGAAAATATAAAAACCACAACAAACTAAAAAGTCAAGCAAACTCAATTAAGGAAAAATGGAGCAATACAAAATAATTTATTCAATCTACAAAACATACAAAATCTGCACTGCAGAATATGAAACATACGCTCACTGTAGCTTTATGCCAATATACTTAAAATTATCGATATACATATATATGTATACAACTAGGATATCATTATTAAATAAAATCAAAGTCACAAAACGGAGCATCCGGACACAGTTCATGAAACCGTTGTATACACCATGAAAATACTATAGGTGAAAACCCCTTTTCACCAGAACGATGATGGCACAAATGATCATCCAAAACCTCCGCAGGAATTTCCTCCGGGAACCGTATCTTTGCACAATTATTGGTATCTAGGACTTCGATCGCAGGAGAATTGGGTGGTAACTCAACCGCATCTTCATCAGACGAAGTCAAATCAATAACTGGAAAACTACCAGAATGAGACACCGACGACGAGGCTGTTATACCAGCTTGAGTAGCAGATACTTCCCTCAGTAATCTCAACTCTCTTTTTGGCGGCACAGCACACCACTACGCCAACCACGCCTTTGTAAACGATTTGGACTTCTCTTGAATGGTTTATGCTTCCGGTTCTTCCTTTTCTTCCTTTTCTTCTTCTTTCTCTCACACTGAAAACACAAGAAGAATAGAGTAAAGGATGAATATCGACTAAAGATATAAAAGGAAATGCAAAGAACAAATTTTACATACCTCCACGACTGGATTAGAAGACACAGGAGCTTCCATCACAAACACTCCCACACCTGAAATAAAACCAAAATATTCATATAGAACTCCAATAGACATAAACAAACAACAAACAGCCTAACCTAACGAACACACCGCTACGAGTACAAAGAAATAACCTCGATGGTAAACTCCACTGTATCAAAAACACTGAGTTGAATCATCATGACCACACACAACCTAATAAAAATAAACTAATCGAATAACAAACCGATATCAAATCTAACGACTGATCAATACTCAAATAACGTAAATTAATAAATAAATAGATGATCAAATCTATAAAATCCACGCACCACTTCACACCACGTTTATGGAAAATACATATATCTAAAATTACTATTAAACAAATACCTTATGGAAGACACACGAAACAACACGTGCTACACGTACAGCAGCTCCACAGAACAATAAGAGTCCCATTACCACCTCCACTAAAAATTACAAGGAAGGTTCCAGAGGCACTCCTGATAACAATACACGTGGACTAAACCCCACCATTGGCATCGGCACAAGGTCCCCAGGCGCATCCCCAACAAGGACACCCAGCCACGCGCCTGAACGTTCCCACAAGCATCAGCAGCAGGTTGCAGCAGCCTCCCAGACGCAACATCAGCGGTTATGATAAGACAAGAAACTAAGTCAGGCGACTGGCCTTGACGTTCCTTCACGTAGTAGAAATGAGAAATTAGGAATCTAATGCATCGGCAGTGAACAAGATGAGATATCAGCGACCACCAAAATCCACGTTCTCTCACGTACGCGGGCAGACTCCCAAAAATTGCAGCATTGCGATTCCCACGGGAACCAACTGTCATGTGACTGTTACCCTGTGGGGGATTTAGTTATAAATAAGCTTAGAAACATAGAAATTTTTTCAGTTTTTTTCAGTCAGTTAACCAGTTAGTTACCTGTCGATTATCCGAAGCGTTACACTGTCACTCTGTCAGTTGATTTTCGATTGAGTTGTTTTAATCAAATTTTATAAGTGTCGATAACAAGTAAAAGTTTTTTCAGTTTTTTCAGTCAGTTACCGGTTGATTATTCAAAGTGTTTACACCGTCACTCTGTCAGTTTGATTCAGAAATAATTGTTTCAATCAAAATTTGTAAGTGTTAACTACAGTTATCATTTGAGAATCAAGGTATTTATACCGTCACTCCGTCACGTTGTCTCGTAAATAATTGTCTCGATCGAAATCGATTGTCTCTAGAATAATTGCGTCAAACGAAATTTATAAGTGTTAATTCCGAAGATTGTTCGACGAAGTAAGTGTCAAAGTTGATTAATCACCGAATTGTATAATAGAATAGAATCGACTCCGCATATATCTGAGGTAAAATTTTAAACCTGTATATCCTCTTCTCTTTTAACTTCGCAGTCGTACAATGTTTAGTATCTGAACAAAACATCCGTCGGCAGTTATAGTTGGCAAATAAAACATCAAAAATACAATTTACGTGGATATTGAATTCACAATAACCGTTCGCTGTATCAACTAGTGATTGCGGTGTTTTCAATCACAGAAAACACCTATGGTTTTCGTGTTTCTCTTCCCACTGTTAGCATATAGCTCATCTTTGGGCGAGACCTACGAAGCCACGCTTGTTGTCCACAGAGAACGCCGTCGCCAATAGATATATTCGTTCTTGCTCACGACTCCATGAATTGCCTAGAATAAAATAATCATTTTCAAATTTCTAATTACTAAATTAAAATAATTATTCGCTGTGTTAACCTGTGACTACGGTGCTTTCAAGTTTTGAAAACACTTACGGATCTTCGCGCTCCTCTCCCACTGTTAGCATATATAGCTCATCTTTGGGCAAGGCTTGCGAAACCGCACAGGTCTCACACAGAGAAGAACATTAATTTCATTTTGATCATATTAAATACTATAAGCAAGAAGGAATCATAGAGACAACAGTCTCCTTAATAAAAAGAAAGCTGAATACTAGTTTAACGATTGATCTCTGCTGAAATTAAAAGGGAAGAGAAGAGGCGTTTGGAAGAATTGAGATTAATTAGAGAGGGCCCAGAACCCAGTTTCTCGCCCTCGAGCTCACCGATACCTGAGCATTCGAACGCGAATTACGACGAATCGCATTCCCTTCGATCTCGAACGCCATCACCTACAGTGTATGACGACGATTGTTATAATCCTTATTAAATCAGTCACCGGATCAATTTATAGATACATTCTGTCGGTAATAAAATAAAGTTAGACCAAACCCGTCTCATTGAAAACACATGCAAGATTAATTTAAATAGAGATTGGAATACTAATTATATTTATCTATAGATATTTGTATTTTATAACAATTAGAATCGTCTTTGTAATAATTCTCTACCGAGTAAAACCTGAATAAACTATAGTGTATCAATACCGTCCCGACCCAACTGCACGAAATAATTCCGTGCATCCATATCAGTTATTTGATCCGAGTAACTTTAATCCTCTCCCGTGCTAGTATTCCTGCCCATAGCAGGTTAGCCGAAACGTGGAATATATTTGACCAGTCGCATTGAACGCTAGTTGACGCTACCAATGAATCTCTAAGTTGATGAATAAACCCCTAAGATACAACCCCTTGAATTAATTTGTAAATTATCTCTAAGTGCAACGAGACGAAATACTCAGGGCGATACGTGCGCCAGTAAGGGCGTCGCTTAGTTTTGAGATTTCGTTCGAGTTGTCACGAAGAGTGCAAGACTAAGTGCAACGAGACGAAATACTCAGGGCGATACGTGCGCCAGTAAGGGCGTCGCTTAGTTTTGAGATTTCGTTCGAGTTGTCACGAAGAGTGCAAGACTAAGTGCAACGAGACGAAATACTCAGGGCGATACGTGCGCCAGTAAGGGCGTCGCTTAGTTTTGAGATTTCGTTCGAGTTGTCACGAAGAGTGCAAGACTAAGGGCAACAAGACGAAATACTCAGGGCGATACGTGCGCCAGTAAGGGCGTCGCTTAGTCTTGAGATTTCATTCAAGTTGTCGCAAAGAGTGCGAGGTTAAGGGCGACAAGACGAAATACTCGAGGCGATACGTGCGCCAGTAAAGGGCGTCGCTTGGTCTTGAGATTTCATTCAAGTTGTCGCAAAGAGTGCGAGGTTAAGGGCGACAAGACGAAATACTCGAGGCGATACGTGCGCCAGTAAAGGGCGTCGCTTGGTCTTGAGATTTCATTCAAGTTGTCGCGAAGAGTGCAAGTGAAGTGCAGCAAGACGAAATACTCGAGGCGATACGTGCGCCAGTAAAGGGCGTCGCTTAGTGTTGAGATTTTGTTCGAGCTGTCACGAAGGGTGTAAAGTAAAGTGCAGCAAGACGAAATACTCGAGGCGATACGTGCGCCAGTAAACGGCGTCGCTTAGTTCTTGAGATTTTGTTCGAGCTGTCACGAAGGGTGTAAAGTAAAGTGCAGCAAGACGAAATACTCGAGGCGATACGTGCGCCAGTAAAGGGCGTCGCTTAGTTCTTGAGATTTTGTTCGAGCTGTCACGAAGGGTGTAAAGTAAAGTGCAGCAAGACGAAATACTCGAGGCGATACGTGCGCCAGGAAGGGCGTCGCTTAGTCTTGAGATTTCGTTCGAGTTTTCACGGAAGGTACGAAGTTAAGTGCAACAAGACGAAATACTCGAGACGATACGTGCGCCAGTAAAGGGCGTCGCTTAGTTTTGAGATTTCGTTCGAGTTGACACGAAGGGTGCGACGCTAAGTGCAATAAGGCGAAATATTCGAGGCGATACGTGCGCCAGTAAAGGGCGTCGCTTAGTCTTGAGATTTCATCCGAATTGTCACGAAGAGTCGCCAAGATAATTAACTTGTAATCGTAAGTTATTAAAGCACTCGCAATATATCCACCTCTTTCAATAGTGGTAGCACAAACATATTTATATATATATAGATATATATATATATATGTAATATCAAAAGGGGTAATAAAAGAAATTAAGAACTGTGAAAGGAAAAATAATAATAAAAGGTAAGAAAAGGGGAGAAAGAAAGAAAGAATATACATACATTCAGAAATATAAGAATATAATAAATAGATAAATAAATAAATAAATAAAAAAAAAAAATTTTTCGAAATAGTCCATAGACTATTTCTGGTGGCAGCAACTACCGTATTAATCGAAAGGTTTAAATTATATTTCAACCACTAGCGTTCAAATTCCTTTTCGTTTAAACTGATTACAAATCAAAGACAAAATTTGAAATATAGAAGCAAATACGTAACAATCGTACAGGATTATATAAGAAGAAACCATCATGTATTGCCGACTATAATTCCAACATGGGTGCTGTAGATAGAGTTGATATGATTTTGAGTACACTTAATTCCCCAAGGAAAACTATAAAGTGGTACAAAAAATTATTTTTCCACTTGTTAGCTATATATAATGCATATATTTTATATCAAAAATCTACTGCTTCGAGACAAGAATTTAGTGAATTTCATTTAGCGTTGATAAGAGACATTTTACGAAAATATTCCCAACGAAGAAGCATGGCAGGAGGGGGAAAGAGAAAGTCCGAGGATTTACCGTTTCGTTTAATTGATAGGCATTTTCCATTAAAATGCCCTAATCATGACGGCACAACACAATTATCAAGAAGAAAATGTGTTGTTTGTGTGAAAAATAAGAGAAGGAGCAACACGCGATACGAATGCAGAAAATTCGATGTCGGATTATGTATCGATAATTGTTTCGAAATTTTTCACACACAACTGAATTATTAACTTGTGTTATATTTACTAAATTTAGTTTTCTAGTTTATTATTTTCTAGTTTATTACCAAAATTCTAGTTTATCGTAAATTCCAATGTTTATAATAAATAATTAATACTAAAAAATAACGCTCTTGAATCATTTAATCTCGTGCAAAAGAATTACTATAACTTATTACGATTTACGCTTTGAATAGTCAATCAACAGAGTTCAGTCTAGCGAAAAAGTATTCCGTCCACAGCGATCGTCAGCGCTGGCCGCGCGCCGTCCGTACGGACCGCATAGGCCGCGAGTATTCAGCACTCTAAGGGTTGATGGTACTAGGAGAATCTATTTTACGAGTATGATGCAAATATACGAATTTAATGAAGGCGTCGACCAAAACAATAACATATCCTTTCAAATCACTTTTACCGCTTAATTTGTCTGTTACATCTATGTGGTCTATGTGAACTGTATGCCAAGGTATGCTGGTCTTAGGTATAGGATGTAGTTCGGCTTGTATCTCACCTGAACTTGCCTTAGAAACTGGACAAGCATGACAGTTCTCTACGAATTTACGAACATACTTCGCCATTCCTTCGAACCAGTAATACTCGCACAGCGTCTCCTGAACGTTTTAGCGTTTTATCCCAACCTAAGTGCATAATTGACTCGTGCACATGATTAATAACAGACCACCTAAAATCTCTCGGGACAATGGGCAGGCAGAGAGTTCTGTCTTTTCTTTGTATTCTACGATAAAAGGTATCAGATCGTAATTTATATGTATTTGCGATGTCTTCCGGGACAGAATCCATCGGGATGTTTACTGTCGAGTGTCGCTACAACTATTTCTTTAAGGAGAGCTATACTATTACTCCATATCTCTGTTAGGTAAAAACTCTCATTCCGTGACACAAATCTCGGACAATTATAATCGGGTTAAATCATAAAGACTAAAGTATTGGGGATTTTCCTAAGAATTCCAAAGGGAAGACCCCGGTGTCGTTTTACCTCCGACACATATGTATACATATAAACGATATATACATAAACAATATATCTATGAACAAGGTGAGGGTTTTTTAATAGACGTTGTAACATTCTTCTCTTTAATAATTTCGAACTTGCACTACAATTATTACTTCAACAGAATTATTGATTTGAAATATACACTCTGATTTCCTGATATAATAATAAATAATAGCAAATATCTATAAACATCCATTCGCTTCTGTAATCCTTGATCCGTCTGCGGTTGAAAGAATCGCAACAGTTCCGTACCTAGTTCGGATTGTGTGACAGCAAAAACATTGTTAGCACTGTCGAATAATGCTTATTAATTTCCCCTGAGCTAACGCATTTATCTCATTTACTGTCAGCCTAGGTAACCGTTCGGCGCACTCGGGACATTCGTCTGCGGGTATTAGCCGTCCTATTCGTC
Organism: Bombus lapidarius; assembly: GCA_936014575.1. NCBI lineage: Eukaryota > Metazoa > Arthropoda > Insecta > Hymenoptera > Apidae > Bombus > Bombus lapidarius. The sequence goes on from CAKXZU010000149.1 coordinate 142,630, forward strand.
TATCGCATGTCTTGCAACGAATGACACGTGCGCGGCCTGAGACTCCGCAAATGCTATGATAATTTGCTTCTTGGTACATCTGTAGGTCCGCTTTCTGTACATATAACCAGTAGTGACAAGTTCCACAGATTGAATGGTCGTTGGCGCGGTAGGCAGGTCGTACTCGTATCAAACAATAATACCTAGGTAGGTAAACATATGGTTCTATCAGAGGTTCTGGAATTATCCTATTCAAAAGACCAGGAATTGCTTTTATTTCTTCCTGCTTGCAAAAGATGACGCACATCCTGTACATATAGAAAAATTTCGTATTATTTGCATGTTCCTGAATTCGTTGTCCTCAGTTCGTCCGTTTGTCGATCGGTCATTGTCTATTGCGATTGTAAACTACTTTCAATTTATTTGTGGTGACATATTGTGGAATTTACTGATCGCAGCGCTCACACTTCGTGAGTTTCAATTGGGTCTTTCATATTCGTTACCTTATCGTTCCTCCCTAACTCTAAAGTGATATGTTTTGTAGTTGATTGATCTCGGCGCGCACATTTCGCGACTTCTGATTGGTCTTTCACAGGCTCGGTGTTCTCTAACTCCTATTTATTCAAAGTGGCATGTTACGTAATTAACTGCTTATGCCAAGCGTATTTCACGAGTTTCAACTAATTTTACGTACTTTTTGCTTTCCCATCTCCCTATCCCAGGCTTTTGCAATATCCGTTTATTATTATTATTCGGTTCACGAGTTTTCCTGATAGTGTCGTTTTAATTTTGATTGGCAAATAAATACATAGTAAAAGTATCTGAGCGTGTTGTAATTGACAGATTTTAATAATTCCCGTTTGTTATTATTATTCGGTGTTCGGACGTTGGCGGTTCGCGAATTTTCCCTGTCATATTATTTGAATTTTGGTTGTAGATTAATATTGTAGAGCGTTTTGCGTTTCTATTCCCCTAAACGTTCTTTACCTAATTCTATTATGACCAGAGGTAGTGTCTCGCATGATTCGCGAGTTATGACATATTCTTACCCTGTCTCAAGTTACGGCTCGTGTTGAGCGCGAGAGGCGACAAGAAGATTTCAACGAAATTCTCCAAGATATTGCATTTTACAGATCTGCGCGCACTTCATGCAAAACTTCCATGCGATGCATTCGGCATCAAAACAGAATAAAAAGAGTGTTTAGTTGACAGGATACCCCTTATTGGAGCGAAAAAGCAGCAGGTTTCAACGAATACGCCCATAATATTACACTTTACATTATAATGCGCGCTGCAATCAATAAATTTCACAATATGTCACCATGGATAAGAAAGGATTAATAAAGCGACAAGAAAAATAACCGGAATTCACGAAACGTGCGCACTGCGATCAGTAAAATCCACATTACGTCACTTTCAATAAAATAATAAAGAAACTCACGTAAAATACTCGTTACGAATCGTGAAACGCTTCAAGAAATTTCGTAGAGATTCTTTGTTATATCGAAGACTACGTAGGGATAGATGTTGCGCGGTTGAGAGTCGGCGTAACATTGAGACACCCGCCGATGCGCTCTGCCTTGCGCGCGCTCTCCCCACCACAATACACAGCGCAGTAAGCAGGCAATGGGAGCTGAGGGACGATGATGTTCTCAGGTAGAGTCAGCAGAGGTAAGTAGCTGCGACGCGCCAAAGGATCGAGTATCACCGGCAGCAGAGATAACCACATGCAGCGAAGAGTTCGACTCATTATCAGCAAAACGTAAAACTGCAACGCTCGTTGGGAGACTGTATCAGCAGGCAGATGAAACCGTAACACACTTGGAAAGGAAATCAACAGAAATGAAGACTGTAGCGTCCGCAGCGACAACTACGTGCCGAAACTCCGCGTTCTCGTGGGAATAAACCGTCACGTGGCAATTATCCCATGGTAGTTTTATTATAAATAGGAATTGTCGCCTATAGCAACAGTCAGCAAAATTATATTCCGGAGCAGTTACGGTCCATCAGATTTTGCAGTTATGCAATAAATATTAAGAGTCACTATCAACAACCACATACTCCCGTAATGCGATAGACAATATATATATATATACATGTACATGTTTATATATGCTTATATTGTATATATACATATAAACAATGTATTTATAAACAGTATATCTATAAACAAGCTGATGGTTTTCTAATAGAAGTTGTAACATTCTCCTCTTTAATAATTTCGAACTTGTACTAAAATTATTACTTCAATAGAATTATTCGTTTGAAATATACATTCTGATTTCCTGATATAATAATTAATAATAGCAAATATCTACAAACAACCATTAGCTGTTGTAACCTTCGACCCTGCTGCGGTTGAAAGAATCGCAACGGGTTACGTTATCTTCAGTAGCTGAAAACGCCTACCGGTTTTCGCAATCTCCCTCTCACAGTTAGCGGATAATAACCTGTCCGTCTTTGGGCACGACTTGCGAAGCCACATTTGTTCCCGCAGAGGACATTATTATAAATAACAATTTGTTCATATTAGATGCCAAAAGCAAAAAAGAATTCTAGAGGTAAAGGGCATAACAGTAGGAAATTAGCAGCAAGTTGTTCAAACGACCGTTAACGAACTGGTCTTTGTTATTTTATTATTTTTCATTTTATTATTTTCTTTATTATTATTTTTTTTTTATTATTTAATTTTGTCCAACTGGACATTCGGTAAAAATCCAATTTTTATGTATGTTTATTGATTTCTTTGGATTGAATTAAGCTATTGTGACGTAATCTTATACGTCTTGTAGAGATAGCTTGCAAATTTCCTACTTTTCCATTCTTAACTATTGTTATTGCGAATGATATGTTATTGTTCACCAATTTCATTTCTTTGAGTCTGAACATTTCTCCATGAAAACTGTTCGCTGCAAGTGCTCCTTCGTTTGTTAAAAATTTCATTCGGTGCTAGATCAGATATGGCCAAGCTGCCTAAACTTTCCACACGACTAGAAGCGGCATAGATTTGGACCTTTGAAAAATTCTCTTTGCCAATATCACTTACAGTCCTATTTATTATAGCCATTTGTAATCTGTGTACCGCTACTGTCCAGCTTAGCATAAGCGATGACATTCTTTATTCAACATCTCCATAACATTTCGTCAGTTGAAATATTACTATTACTGGAGTTATGGGAATGTAGCCGTCAGTATGTTTGAATCTGCTTCCAATTCTCTCACTTTCACCTGATCTCTTCGAAGTGCTGGCTGATAAATTTCTTTACGATTTCCATTGAGTTGTTTATCAAACCAACAGAAATTGGTATGTTTCGTCGCAACATACCTCGCGATCCCTCGGCTAATGTTATTGCATTCAACAGTTATCCACGATTATTTGCATTTGCATGAATAACATTTTCGTATGTTCTTTTCCCACATGTAGCTGCTTCCCGAGTCTCGCCCACTGAATGAATAACGTACACACGACGTAATTTCGCTAATTCATCAATCATTTTTGTGTTATATTCGTCTACGTATCTTACTATCTGGAATATCCTTACTACTATATCACTCCTTCGCACTCATACTATTTCAAACTCAGAAGTTGTTATTTCGCCAAACTGTAAGTTATTTAATAGGTCGATAAACTGTGTATCATCCTTTCACCTCATATTAATGATGAGTTCGCAGAATGAAACTTGGTACTATAAATTAATCTTTACAGCACACCACTGTTTCTTTATAATGCAACAATGTTCTTTTGCTGGGAATAATTGCATCAAAGAGATGTCATTAAAGAAAAATACATTTATGTCACCAAATAGTTTTTCATTGATCTTGAATTCTTGCAGTCTTGAATGAATTATTCGCAAATTCTCGTAAGATACCATTGAGATCTCATCAATAATCTACTATCCTTTATGACGTCACTTTCGTTCCTGCTGTACAAACTTTTGTCCTCTCATGGGATTATAGTAGTGCCTTTCTCAATAGGCATAGGGAAACAGACAGATATAAAATTTTCCAAAATATTTCAACGACAGTAACGTCAATCTTTATATAAATCTAATTGGTCATTGTATATTCTTTAGTCGGTATAAATTGTCACAGGATACAATCTTCTGCGAATTATTCATTCTCCACGGAAGTGTTTTCACCGCGAACTGATGTCTGGTACACTATTAAGTTATAGAAATATCCTTCTCTGTCACTGTTCAAAGTATAATATTGCTAGCGTAGTATAGCTGGTTTATTCTTTATTCGTATACAGCAGTGGATAGACGGCACAATTGTTTATTCATTAATAAGTATAAAGAAACGAAACAAGTAATAAATAGATAGAAAGAAATTACCGCCTTATCAATAACAATGAAAACCGTTTTACGTTCACCCTGTATTATTGGTCGCTACACTGAAAAATGTAAGATGAAAAATCTTTTCCAAAGAAATATTATCAGCTTTGAAATGCATTGAAAAGTGATAAATAATTTTCTTTGTATTTATACAAATAAGGAATGTTAGGGGGATTAAATAATTTCTACCTTATTTATATTTTATTTATACGCACGTGTAACAATAGTTAGGATTACTCATTTACTTACTAAACAACATATTATATATACTGCAACCTTCTCGAAGGTGGCGCAAAATTAAAGATACTACAATATATAGACATAATCCAAATACATATATAAAGATAATCTTTATTGTTAAGATGAGTACAAAGTGTAAGGAGAAGGGTTAAAGCTTTACAAAGTTGCCTGGATTCCAACTGAAGCGTTTAGCGCACAATAAGTTGGAAAAACGGTCAGGGCACACTTAGGGATATTTAACTGTTTCAGAGCTCGTGAGGATCTGGAATGTCTCTAAGTTTCCAAAGAGGCTAATTGAGGAAATCTCCGTCTACAGCCATTCCTGACAATAGTAACGACCTTGACAATTGTCACGAATTTACGACTTCTCTTTAACATAAACGAAAGAAATACGAACTACAGAACGAATCCAAGCAGAGGTTGTCAGTACGATGTAGTCAAATGAAATGCAAAATATTCCGACGACAAAATCAAACCAAAACTGAAGTAACAAGAAATCTAAAATAATGCATCATATTTCTAATATATACGATGCATACGTATATATACGCGATAAATATTACAACAATATATTCTTAACCTATGTATATTGCATGGGTATACGCACTTATCGAAAATATCGCGGGCGAATTTAGGATTTACCTTCATTTTCGAGGTAATCACGCAAACACAAAAGTAAAATGACAGAAAGTGTGCTTTATAAATAATCAAATTATTTATTTGTTAATTATCCTCTCAAATCCAAAATTTCATCTGATCGACTCTTACTATTTCTGTAAAGGGCATGCGTGTTAATTAAAACCCACCTATATCTGTAACAACATATCTATTTTTTTCTAAAATCTTTTTAATGACGTAGGGGCTTTCAAATTTCGGTACCAGTTCCTTATCTACTCCCGGTGCGACGTCCGAATTGCGGATCATCGCGAATCGTCGATTTGATACTCTGTCGCTTTTTTATGTTTTCTGTCGTAAACGCGTTCACTTTCTTGCTCAGGGTTGTCACTTTTTCCTATCGCTTAATGAAGCCGAGCTGATTTATTTCAAACAAAAATTGCGAAGGACTTTCTTCCGTTTACCTGCAAACTTTATTGTTCTAGGCGAATTGGACTCGACCCAAGACTCGGTCCCATTTCCCTGGTGTTTCCGACAATTTTTCGAGCATCGGTGTCCCATTTGCCTGTGAAGTACCGAAAGTAACCTGTTCGATCGCATTATTAGTTAGGAATTCTTTGAATTCCCAATCGAGAAAACAAAAGCCTCGATTGCTAATTACTCGTCTGGGTCTACCTTAAGTTCTAAAATGTCTCGTCATAAAAACTCATGTTGGTAAACACCAACCTCTTATGCTTTTGTCGACTGGCATGGGTACAACCGTTACCTTTTCTCAACTACGCAAATATCCTTCGATTTTACCACTAGTCGGCGAAAACATCGAGCATTTCAAACAATTGCCAAAATATTTCTGTCATACTTTCTGTCAACCAATGAACTCTACTAATACTTTCGACGATTTTATTGAGTACTAAATGGCACATTGTAATGACATTAGTTTCCAAGTACAGCTCATGCTAATCGCCGATGGAATCGAAGGTGAAGCATCCTCCAATCGGCTCAATATCAATGGTCAGCGACCATCGATCGTGCGATCAGTTCGTTTTTACTGCCAGACACAGCCAAATTTCTAAACTAAGCAAGTTTCTTCAGCTCCCCAATGGTAAGTTTTTTTTTATTATTATTATTTAATTTGTACTTTACAATTTGTCCAGCTGGACATTTGGTACAATTTTCTAACTTAATTGCTAGATAATATGTGGATGGCTAGCCCCAGCGGGATACCATCTTCGAGTTTGACTATTTTATGTCTTTAGTGAGGTCAGTGGGGTGTGTTTTTTTTAGCCTTCTATAAATGGTAAGTGTGTTCAGATTTCTTCCATGCTACTTGTTTCTCAGGGTTGTATTATTATTATTATTATTATTATTATTATTATTATTATTATTATTATTTATTCTAGTCCGTGCCTCTCGGCTTTGGACGAACTTTGGATTTACAATCCTTACATTTCTTGTATTGCACTCAGCATATTCTTCTCAGGGTTGTATATATATATATATATATATATATATATATATATATATACTCACATATTAATAACATATATGTCGGAGATGAAAGAACACCGGAGCCTCTCTTCGGAACTTGGGGAAAATCCCGTAATAATGTAATCCAGATTTTATCATAGCCATAATTAAACAATTGTCATTCAATCCGATTGTGTTTATTCGAGATTTGTAACAATGAGCTTGGGCTCGAGGCGACAATCAATCGCAAACGTAGCCGCGGTCAAGGGATAAACGTTTACCTAAACAAAGGCATAGAGTAACCGTATAGCTCTCCTTAAAAAAATATAGCAGCGGCACGCGACAGTAAACACTCCAACGGATTCTGTCCCGTGGCTCGCTACACAAAGACCGCATTCTTTGGACAAGATGATTACCAGATCTCGATGCATCTCTACAGTACATATTCAGTTAGCCTAAGGACCCGCTATAAATCTTAGAATTTATTTAGCTGAGGTTCTTCAAACTGACAAATAGTCTTAGTCTTCGCAGCCCCTAAATTTGTCACCTACTGCGGAAAGATACGAGAAATCTTCTTTTCTCACGTACAACGCTTTCGCCAGCAACTCTCTCCCTCAAGGGTGGCTAGCATCCTTTTCTAACCACCGATATGGAAATTGACCAATTAACACCAACATCGCTCCACGAATCCGATGATCTTGTGCCCTTAGACACACCCCGTCATAGTTTTCCTCTGTGGCATCATCGCGACGGAAAGTCATTCTCTTGTGCGACCTCATCGGCGAGAAAGAATAACGTCTTTACGAATTTTTCACGTTTTGTTAACCAAGAATCGGACTTAGAGTGTGCGAGAACATACATCTATTATCCCGTTGACCGCGGATTCGTTATCGGACCTTAGGCCATTGTCACCAGTGTCAAATCCCCGCGATTGCTTATCAAACTCTGTAAAACCCATACTTGTGCTAATAAACGTCACTTCGATTGTACAAGAAAGATAGATGCCTAGTTCCAGTGAAGAATCATTGTGTGCCCAATACCTTTCCTCCGATGACGACTCGGGCCCTCATTACGATGGCTACCTGACATATATATATTGTATATGTCTGAGATGAAAGGACATCGGGGCCTTTCTTTTGGAGTGATTAGAAAAATTTTCAATACCCTAGCCCGGACTTCTATTGTAGCTACCCTTAAGCAATAAAAATAGGAAATAGTTGTAAGACACTAATCCGATTATGTGTACTCAGGGTTTATGACGATGGGCTTGGGCTCGAGGTGACATAATGAGTCGCCGAACGTATATATATATATATATACATATATATGTATGTATATATATATATATACACACATTATATACATATATATATATATATACATTAGTATGTGAGTATATATTCACACATACAGGGTGTTACTCTACAGCTGTAAAAAAATTTAAGAGACGATTCTTCAAACTAAAATAAGATTCAAATCAAGAATAAAAAAGATTGCGTCTTCGGCTGTGTTTTTTAGTTACTGTCAATTAAAACTTAACCGAAATATCTCTGTGTCCGAGCAAACTTCCTTATCTGAGCTAAAGTACGTCAGCTTAAACAGCGAGGTGCACAGGGAACCTCAAATCGAACGATACATAGGCTTATCTAGCACAAATCATGGAGAAGAATATTATGACATTTGTCGACGTAAACCATCTTGCGCGACGCTTTGTAAGAAAAATCGTAAATGAATGACAAATAATACAAAAGTAAAAGAAATAAAAACGTTTAAAAAACTAAAAATGAAAAAGCTCAGAAACATCTAGAGTAGAATAACCTAAACCTCTACTAAATTAAACTTTACGTTTGTACAATTCTCTTAATGTTTCTCTTTGGCTGTTGAAATGATCCTGCCCGCCCTGAACTGTTTTACCCTTTTACCAAATTTCTAAAATCGCTAAAACATGTTATGTAACAAAATAGTAGTGGAGAGTCCATTCAGAAAGAAACTAATATTTAATTGCGAATAACTAAAAAAACAGATACCAAAACGCAATTCTTTTATCCATTGATTTTGACTTTATTTTAGTTTCAGGAAGCACTCCTTAAATATTTTTACACCTGCAGCCGAACATCCTGCATAATTCCATTAACATGCACGCTAATTATGCTTAATACATTTACTGTAATTTGTATCAGTACAGATACAAGCTGTGTTTTCCAATTTGACCATTACTAAAACATGTTTTCCCTGACTTTCTGCTATAATGCAATTTAATACAAATAAATATAAAGTTGCTGAGATTTTAAATAATATAAATATAAACGTGTTGAAATTTTATAGCATGATACTCAAGCATTGCCATACCAAAAGTAGTCTACGACATTTTGCGCCGCCTTCGAAAAGGGTTGCTGCAGTATACTTATTATACTGTAATATGTAAATAGAGTAATCTTAACCATTGTTGCATAGTTGTGTAAATAAAATATAAATAAAATAGACATTATTTTCAATTATTTTACCAATTAGCAGCGTTGTGTTCTTTGTTCTGTTTATCAACGGGGATCAAGCGAACTTAAAAACACCGTGCACAACCATGTACTCGAGGTTGTAAGAAATATCTGTGGTAATTCAATCAAAAATGAATATTATCTATGTATTGAGTTTGACTTAACTTCTCGAATCCGACCGACGCGAGGCGACCGACAACACTACGTGAAATAATAAAAAATATTCTTTTCATAGAATAATGTTATCTAACTAATCATTCGCCTACTATTCTAATAATTGATTCGTTATTATTTCACGCAACCCAACTCTCTGACAACTGCATTGAAAAATCTAACCCAAATCGGAAACATAAATCACATTCACTTTTAATTTCGTTGTAAATTATAATCATAGAGATATAAAGATAGAGTGCGAGGGCGAGCTGAGAAAGCGAAAGCGAAAGAGAACGCTGCATAAAGGCTTCTTGTGTCCTTGTCTAATAACGCATGATTATTCGTATAGCAAACATGTGTAAGTGTATAGCCAACAACAAGCATTGCCAGTGTCATGCCTGATTAGACAAGGACAGAAGACATCTTTATGTAGCGTTCTTTCTACTCTTATATCGCATCCACTTACACGGTAATTTAAGACTATATGACTCGCGTACTCTAACTATTTATATATCTATGGTTATAACAGACATTTGTTCGAAATGTTGAGTTTTAGAACATATCTAAAAATCATCGAAATAGAAAGGTGGGTAGCATTTCTGCACTTCCATCAAATTTACTATTAATAAATCGAACACTTTAAACACTCCATCCATTACATAAACCTCTATTATATACTTGTGTTAGTATGACATATTTTTTATTTTCTAATCTATGACCAGAGAGGAAACTTCCTTTCTGCTGTGACGCCCATGTTGAGAAAAGTTAAGTTGGTATGATCGCTAGTTCCTACAAGCTAAGTTGGTACGACTTCCAACGACGCTTTTTTATCTTAGAAGTCGAGCACGTGTTAATTGACTAAGTGTATCCTGTGTGTTCGGACGTTCTGTACGAGGCGGTGAAATATAGAATGTAAAATCGAATCTGCGTGATTCGATTAAATATCAACCCCAAACCCCTATATTTATTAACTGTTCATATCTCATAAAAAGATTATTTGAAAGTTAGTGGTTTTCACGTTCGTGTTTTATGTTTGTATGCAGCGCTTAAAGTCCTAAAACAGACAACAATTTAGATATCTGTGAAAATCACCTTTTATGAACATTGTAAGTTATAATTTAATTTATACATATAAGAAATCATTCATATTATAATATTGCAATATACAAAAATATTTATTATATCTATATAGATATGTATGTACATATGTATGTTAGGTTAGAAAAATTTACCAAATGTCCAGCTGGACGAATTGTAAAGTACAAATTAAATAAAAAAAAAAAAGAAAAGAAAAAAAAATATGTATCTATGTATATACGTACAGCAAATTCCCAATTGGATGAATTTTTTACTGTATATTCCATAAACAATATGTAAAACGATTTTAATGAATATTATCATTTGTCATTTTACATCTACCTATTTACAAAATTACTGTGGACTTGTCTAAAACCACCAGAAATGAATAACATAGAAAGTTAGGACTTTACCGTGTCGCTGCTGTTACTGCAAAAGCACATGACCACAAAGTATTAGTAGTAGTAGTTGGTAATATTAGTATTGCTAGCTACTATTACTAGCAATAAATATTAGTAATAGTGATTACGAAAACAATCAATCAGATTTTATGTAATTATTCTATTATACATATACAATTAGCGATATTCAATTTTATTACTAAATCTATACACATATTCATATCTACGAGTTATATTTATTTAAATATTTATACACAATTATTCTTCAACCTATTTGTTATTAGAAGTAAAAATATCTCTAGAATCTTCAGGTGACTCTTATCTTTTTAAATGGGACTAAATGTAACATTTAAACATGATAAATTATATATGAATTTTTTTCTAAAGCTCAAGAATTGCCTTTATTATAACGTATAGCCTAACTTATATTCTAATATTCTACAATTATGATATTTTAATGTATTCTAATATATTCTAATATTTTATAACTCTGGTATTCTCATATATTTTAATATTCTATAATTTTGGTATTTTAATATATTCTAATATTTATATAAAAGCATTGTTCTTTATTACTTAATGTACATAATACACTTCACTGTAATTCTTCAGGACTAACGTTACTCTATTAAACCAGCTGCACTACTAGTCAAATCTGCATTAACAGATTCTGCTATTAGCTTTTGTGAACAGGAAGGTTGCAGATTTGATATGGGATCAGTTTTATTCGGTTATGTTAGCGGACTGTCTAGAGAAGTATAAGAAAACCTGCTGCAGCGGATCTTCGCAGAAATCAAATAGATTCTGTTCATTAATCTAATCTATCTATTTGTAATCAAATACTGGAAAAAAATAATAAAAGATATACCAAAGGAAATAATAGAAGTAAAATAAGAAATATGATCACAGTTATAATAATAATTCGCCCGAATTTAGTTCTAAATTGTCTAAATGTCTAAATATTGGCAAATTTTCTTCGCATTCTTCATTATCAGCAGACTGGTCTTCTTCGTCCTTTGTTTGTTCTGGATTTATGTTACATGTTGATGGTTAATGGTTCTGATTGGATGTATGGGGTACATAATAATGACGGTACTTTTGATTTACTTAGATTTTTTAGTTGTTGCTTATGAATTCTGTTTTTAAGGCTAATGATGTTTCCATAGCTCTATTAAATGTATGTGTGCTGTAAATTGTTCTTACAACTATTTTTGCAAGCATGAAATTGTCTATCATATTTATAAAATTTGTTTTTAGATTCCGCTGCGTCTTCTGCTAAGTAGCCTTGAGAGTAAAATGCATTGTTGAAAATCTGCCTGCTATGTATTAAAATTTTGTGTATTGTTTGTGACATTGGATACCATGAGGATATCTTTTTAAATAATTTTGCATTGTGAAAACAATGTGATTTAAATTTCTTTAAATCTATAGGAAATTGGCAAGATATTGTTATTACAATCGTTCGTAAATTCTGGGGTAGATTGATGTTTACACCTGTTGTGTCTGCTAATATTTGTGTTTCTTGAAATGCTCGACGAGCTGCGTTGTCGTCATTTGAATTCTCGCTACCTGCAGGTTTAGGAATAACTGTTATATTTCTTTTTTTCAATGAAGAAGCTATTTTTCGTCGTCTTTTTGTTTTATTTACCATTTTTTCAGTTCTCATTCTGCGAGATATGTGAATGATGCATTCCAGAAATCGAATCCACGCATGAAGGGGACTGAAATCACGTTGTAAATTTTCATTTCTTTTTTTATTTAATTTGTACTTTACAATTTGTCCAGCTGGACATTCGGTAAATTTTTCTAGCTTTATTGCTAACTAACATGTGAATGGACAGCCCTAGCGGAATACCATCTTCTAGTTTGTCTATTTTATTTCTTTAGTGAGGTCAGGGGGCAGTTTTCTCTTTAGTCTTCTTTTTATGAGATTTCTGCTCGTTTCAACAGCCAGCTGGTTTGTATGTGTCGCCATTCTTTTCTTGTATTTTTTTGCGTATTTGCCGATTTCTTCTTTGATCATTGGTATTTTTAAGTATTTACGTAAATCCTTGTTTCTGACATACCATAGGGCGTTGACTATTGTTCTGAGTATTTTCGATTGTAGCGACTCTAATTTATTTATGTGGCTCATTGCTGCTGTCCCCATAGTGGTATTCCGTACGTCCAAATTGGTTTTGTAAATTGTAAAAAATGGTCCAATATAGTTTTGTAAATTTTTAGTTTATTTTCCATGCCGAGCTTAGAGTTTCGACTAGTTAACCAGCACATCTGTCTTCTTTTTATCCGTATTTTGTCTATAATTGACTTAGTTTGCTGCTTACATGTAAGTTAGGTGTCTAAGTGGAATCCTAGGTATTTAACTTGCCTTGTTTGCATTATGTGCGTGCCGTTCAATTGGATATTGGGCGGTTTCTGTTTTCGTAGTGTAACTGTAATATGGTTGCATTTACTGGGATTTGCTCTGTTTGTTTATCTTGCAGCCATTTTTCTATTTTTGTGATATGCTCTTGTAGTAATGTGACTGCTGTTTCTGAATTAGTGTGCCTGACTAGTACAACCGTGTTGTCCGCGAATGTCAGTATTTTGCTGTTTGTATGTTGGCCGTGTATAGTGTGTATAATATTTGTCCTAAGACGCTGCCTTGCTGTACCCTTGCCTCGATTCTTTAACTTCAGAATATGTGTCCTTTATTTTTACTACGAAGGTTCTGTTGCTTAGATATGATTTGAGTAAGTGATGGATTCGTTCTGGGAAATGTTTTTTGATTATTTGTAAGACGCTTTCATGATTTACTTTGTCAAATGCTTTATCGACGTCCATGAAGAGGGCTGTACAGTATTGTTCTTTTTCTATTGCTAGTAAAATTTCATTGACGAGCCTGTGCATATGCTGTATCATGGAGTGTTTGTTTCTGAATTCAAATTGGTAATTTGCTATTAACTTTTCTTCCTCTATTGTTGGTTTTAGCCGGTCGTATATTATTTTCTCTAGTATTTTGGAAAACGTACGAAGTAGCGATGTTAGCCTGTAAGATGCAGTTTGGTGTGGGTCTTTGCCTGGCTTAGGTAACATTATGATCTGCGCCAGTTTTCATAGATTAGGACATTATTGAGTTCTTAATATTGCATTAAATATTATTGTCATTAATCGTATTGCTTTTAGGGGAAGGTTTTTCAAGATTTTACCTCTGATTACATTGATTAATGGTGCTTTATTGTTTCTTGTTTCCTTCATTGTGATTCTAATTTCTAGTGCTGTTATATTAGATATGGTGTAGTGCTTGTCAGTTGAGGTACTAGTGTTTTGCACATCTAAGTCTGTATGACAGTTGGGGGGTTGCTGTTGTTAGTATTGTGTGGAGTAAATGTGTTACAAAGGTGGTTGTAAAATTCTTCAGCTTGCTCTTTATTGCTTCTGGCTCATGTGTTGTCTGTAAGTTCGAGATCATTGCTTTGTCCAACAGTTGGGTCAGTTCCGTGGGTCATTTCAGTTCAGGTGGACGGATTAAATCCAATTGAACAATTAAAATGATAAATTTAATATGCTTTCCCTTTTCATCAAAAATCAATGCGTAATCTTGGGGGAAGACTTGGCCAGAATATAAAATGTAGAAATTTAAACGTGAGTCCGGTTCTACTTAAACAACAGTGATGGTCATGTAGAAGTTGACACGCAGGTATGGCTATTACACAGATTCAAAAAGAAAGAAAAAGAGAAGAAATGGGATATCGAATGGTATATCTGGGATTCACATACGACAATAGTATATAATATATAATTTTATATATATATGTTTTACATAGAATTAATGAAACTTCAATATTTTTGTCCCATAAAACTGTCGAGTTGGAGCCCTTGGTTCCTCTGAGACTTTCATGCTACATGATAAGTAAAAGTACGATGCAACAAGAAGATTTTGAAATGACATTTCAAGATCAAGATCAAATTCAATGTTGCGACTATTTTTTTGATGATCTCCATCGATTCAAAGCTGTAGAATCACCTGCCAAAGTCTTGACAATTGATCTTATACTCTGTACTTTGGTCTGCTTTAACTAAAATTAAAGAGACAATGTAATACAAAGTTATACGATACAATTAGATTAATGTATGTAAACATTGGTAACACCGATCATTTATGGAACGTAACTCGTAATATTAGTAATAATTCTATATAAATGTTGCCATATGGTTCTTTTCTGTATAATATATGTCGGGTTAGCGTTATGATTAGAGTTGGGGTTAAGGGCGTGAAACGAATCTTCGTGGTGATTAGGCATTGTCGTTATGCAATAGAGGAGATATTGACTAGAGCAAATATGATTGTTACAGATATCGACAAGTAACCGTGTTAATTAGATACTCCAGACGCTAATGACAATGATTCTAGGTTCGATAACGAATCCGCGGTCAACGGGATAACAGATGTATGTTCTCACAAACTCTAAGTCCGAATCTTGGTTAGCAAACGCGAAATATTCACTGATCGTAAAGACGTTATTCTTTCTCGTCAATGAGATCGCACAAGAATGACTTTCCGTCGCGATGATGCCACAGAGGAAAACTATGACGGGGTGTGTCTAAGGGCACGAGATCATCGGATTCGTGGAGCGATGCCTTCGTTCAGAAGGTGAGGGAAATTGACGTTGCTGTTAATTGGTCAATTTCCATATCGGTGGTTAGAAAAGGATGCTAGCCACCCTTGAGGGAAAGTTGCTAGCGGGAAGCGTCGTTCGTGAGAAAAATAAATTTCCCCTGTCTCCCCGTAGTCGAGACAAAGTCTGTTTGTGTGTTTGAAGGATTTTAGTTAATTAAATCTTAAGATTCATAACGGACCCTCAAGCTAGCTGACCATGTACTGTGGAGATGCATCGACATCTGGTGATCATCTTACCCGGAGAATACGGTCTGCGTGTGGCGAGCCACGGGACAGAAACCGTTCGAATGTTTACTGTCGAATGACGCTACAACTATTTCTTTTTAATGAGAGCTATACTATTACTCCATACCTTTAGACAAAACGTTCATCCCTGGACCACGGCTACGTTTGGCGACTGGTTGTCGCCTCAAGCCCCTGCTCATTATCACAAATCTCGGACAAATACAATCGTATTGAATGACGACAATTGCTTAATTACGGCTATATGTAGAATCTAGATTACAGTGTTAAGGGATTTTCTCGAAGTTCCAAAGAAAGGGCTCCGGTGTCCTTTCATCTCCGACATATATATGAAAATACATGCACACGTGCCCGATTCTGACTGACCGGTGCTCTCACCCGGAACCGGAACTCGCAGTCAACCGTGTCGAGCAGCACATATATAAGCCTCAATTCTCAACTAGACCGTCAGTCGTGCTCGCGCAACAGTAGAAGCAACATGGAGTTTTTTAGATCTCTATTACGCGTCGTTGGTCTGTTCGTGCCAAGCAAGGTAGATATCATTTCCGAACTACCACTGGAGGTTTCGTAATTGATACTTCGAAAATTGGATCCCTCGTCCCTGCAGAGCGCCGCGCTTGTCTCGCACAAATGGTTGAACGTATGTAGATCAGACAAGTGTCTACGGCGGACAGCAAGAAGTCACATGCGACGTACAAGAAAGCGGGTCAGGATAGAGTTTCTCGGACCAGCAGCCGCTAAAGCTGCCGACCAAGAATCAAGAAGTAGGGTACATGGTGCGAGGAACCTGAAACACGAAGTAGGCTTGTCCGCTGCTCGTACGGCTATCGTCGTTGGAAGGTTACGTGGTCCTCCGAAAATGTCGATGCGAAATCGTCCCATCGACGTTGGACCGCTAAAATGTATTAGACTGTAATTGATAGTATGTACCTTAATTCGACTGCTTGCTTTCGCAAGAACAAGAAACGGTTTTGTCCGGCGAAAATAATTCAGAATTGTAGCGTAAAGCTTGAAATAAAATGGCTCCATTGAGACGGCAATTTATTTCGGCGGCGCCAAGTCTCCAGCGAAATATCGACAATGTCACTTACTATGACGCTGAGTCGTGCAAAGCATTACATTCATTCGGCTAAAGTGGAATACTACCTGTATCGTCGCAGACCCGTTATTGAATATTAAATACAAAGTATCACAGCTGCAATTAGAGATTTGACGCTAATTCGATGCGAGAAATACTCCTCATTTGCTTCCAAATACAACGCACATCATACGGTTTAGGCTATGACAAATCCAGCGTAATTGCAGTTTTTCATATTCAGGCTTACATATTCATATCAACGTATCTCCGTTTCTATATCAGATATGTCGACAATTCGATGCGCGTTAGACTCCACATTTGCTGCCAAGTACAGCGCACATCCTCCTGTTTACGTTGTGAAAACTCTGGTCCCGGATAAATCCAATGTAGTTCCAGTTTTGCATATTCAAGCTTTAAAATTCAATTGAACGTTTCTCAGCTGCTATTCGTTATATGTCTGCATTTCGAAGTGCGCTATAGTTGACATATACTGCCAAATACAGAGCACGACATCCGGGTTGCGCTACGTCAACTCTGGTCTAGGTTAGGGCCAGCGAATTGCCAGTTTTGCATATTCAAGCTTGAATATTTATCTGAACGTATCTCCGCTGCTATCGGTGACATGTCGATAATTCGATGAGCGTTATTCATCTCATATGCGGCCAAATACAGATCACGACATCCGCTTTGCGCTAAGTGAAGTCTGATCTAGGTCAAATCCTGTGCATTTGCACTTTTGCATATTCAGACTGCAATATTCAATTGAACGTTTCTCATCTGCTATTCGTCATATGTCGGCATTTCGATGCGAGTTATACTTCACATATGCTGCCAAATACAGAGTACGACATCCGGGTTGCGCTACGTCAACTCTGGTCTAGGTTAAGACCAGCGAATTGCCAGTTTTTCATATTCAAGCTTGAATATTCATCTGAACGTATCTCCGCTGCTATTGGTGATATGTCGATAATTCGATGAGCGTTATTCATCTCATATGCGGCCAAATACAGATCACGACATTCGGTAGGTGCTATGTCAACTCTGGGCAATGCCAAACCCAGCCTATTTGCAGTTTTTCACATTCAGTCTTCACTATTCATCTGAACGTATCTCCGCTGATATTGGTGATATGTCGATAAATCGATGCGCGTTATACTTTATATTTGCTGCCAAATACAGCGCTCATTCTGCTCTTTACGCTATGTCAACTCTGATTCCGGTCAAATCCAATGTAGTTACTGTCCTGCTTATTCAGGCTTGACTATTCCATTGAAGGTATCTCAGCTGCTATTGGTCATATGTCGCTATTTCGATGCGGGTTAGACTCCATTTAAGCTGACAAATACTGAGCATGGCATCCTGTTTGTCCTACGTCATTCCGCGGCATTGTCAATTCCAGCGGAATTGCAGTTTTTACACATTCTTTCTTAAATATTCAAATCAACGTATCTCCGCTTCTATTGAAGATATGTCAACAACTCCATGCTGATTATAGTCCATGTTTACTGCCAAATACACACCACGACATTCGGTTTGCGCTATGTCAACTCTGGTCTAGGTCAAGGCCAGCGTAGTTCCAGTTTTGCATATTCAAGCATGAATATTCATTTGAACGTATCTCCGCTGCAATTAGTGATATGTCGGTAATTCGACGTGCATTATACTGCACATTTGCTGCGAAATACGTGGACGACATCCGGTTTGAACTACGTCAACTCTGGTCGCTGTCGAATCCAGCGTAGTTGTAGTTTTGCATATTCATGCATGAATATTCATTTGAACGTATCTCTGCTTCTATTGTTGATATGTTGATGATTCGATGCGATTTATACTTCCCATACGCTGTGAAATACGGGGAACGACATCCGATTTGCGCTTCGTCGAATCTGGGCACTGCCAAACCCAGCGTACTTCCAGTATTGCATATTCATGCATAAATATTCATCTGAACGTATCTCCGCTGCTGTTGGAGACATGTCGTCAATTCGATGCACCTTGTACACAACATATGCTGCCAATAACAGGGCACATCCTCCTATTTCAGCTATGCCAACTCTGGTCCCTATTCGTGGTATGTCAACAAATCGATTGTGCCTTATACTATAACTTTATTGCCAAATACAGGGCACATCCTCCTATTTCAGCTATGCCAACTCTGGTCCCATGCAAGTCTAATGTAAGTAAAGTTATGCATATTCAGGCTTGAAGGTTCGATTGAATGTATCTCTGCTACTATTGTCGATATGTCGATAATTCGATGCGCGTTATACTTTACATTTGCGTCAAAGCCAGTGAGTAAACGCGTGAAGTACGCAAAAAGGGCATCATTATGCTTGAATTGCCTGAAGAATGGGCATACAGAGCGTGATTGTCACGCCGGTTCCTGTTGGGTGTGCGGAGGACGACACCATACGATATTACATCAAAAAAGACCGCCGTCGAGGTCGCACTCTTCCACCTCTAGCCGAAGTTCCTCCTCGTAGAGCAGGGCAACATCACCCCTGTCACCCACAGGTAAGCGAAAAACCTCAAGGAAGCACAATTCGAGGACACCACAGATGAGCTCGCCTCCAAGTCCAACCGCCAGTCCTAAACGGACACCAGCACACAGCAAGTGACGCCAGAAATCCAGAACTCCGACATGGACTGAAGATACCAAACCAGCAGTTTCCGAGGTACTGTGCAACGATTTAGTAATTACAGCGCAAGCTTACATGCTAAACGACAACCAGCAGCCGATTCGGTGCCGTGCGCTTCTCGACACCGGATCCAGCATGAACTTCATTACCGAAAAACTTGCAAAGTCCCTCGGAATAAGGCAAAGGAAGTGTTCGGTCCCAATTGGAGTCCTCGACACCTTAAGCACGACGGCGCGGCGATTCATAACGGCTACGATTACCTCTACAGACGGCAAGTATGAACAAACATTAACGTTCCTCATCATTCCAGCCATAACGACCCTGATCCCAAGCCAACACATCGATCGCGCGGCGCTTGATATACCCAAAAAGATCAAGCTGGCCGATCCACGATTTCATGTGCCTTCCCCGATCGATGTCTTGTTAAGCTCGGGTGCAACACTCGCTTCGATGTGCGCCGGACAAATCAATCTGACGCGACCGGACGAGGCGGAACTGCGTTTACAGAAGACACGATTCGGCTGGGTAATCGGGGGGAGTCCAACTTCCCAAACCGCAACGAACTCATTCCACGCATCCACAACGGCTCTTCAGGCAGATCTCTCGCGGTTTTGGGAGATCGACGAAGGATCTCCGATCCGACATATATCCGAAGCAGAGCGACGATGTGAGGAACATTTCAGAGCTCACGTTCGACGCACCAGCGAAGGACGATACAACGTCGCCCTTCCATTTAACGACCGGCTCCCGTCGCTTGGATCCTCCAAGGCGCTAGCGATGAAACGACTCGCATCACTCAACCGCCGATTCCAACGCGACAGACGTTTTGAAGCTGAGTATCGATCGGTATTACAAGATTACTTGGATCGGGGACATATGACAAGAATCAGTACCGACAACGCCGACGATAGCGGAAATTATTTACCACACCACGGCGTAATCAAGGCATCGAGTGAAACGACTAAGCTCCGTGTCGTGTTCGGCTGATCGGCGGCGAGCAGCACCGGAGTTTCATTAAACGATGCACTCTACACAGGTCCCAAACTACAGGAGGATCTAGTCAATATCCTTCTTAGATTCCGCCTACATCAGTATGTACTCACTGGGGACATTGAGAAGATGTACAGGCAATTCCTAGTGCGACCAGAGGACCGACGATATCAAAAAATCGTTTGGCGTAACGAGAATGGGGAAATCTAAGCCTACCAGCTCAACACCGTCACATTCGGGTTATCGGCAGCTCCATACCTGGCCCTGCGGTGTCTCAAGCAGTTGGCAGACGATGGAGGACATCGATTTCCACGAGCGTCATCGGCTTTGCAACGAGACTTCTACGTCGATGACGCCCTCACCGGAGCAGACACGAAGGAAGAGGTACTGTCTCTCAGAAAGGAACTTACCGAACTTCTCCAGTCAGCCGGCTTAACCATTCGGAAATGGGCTTCGAACGATCAGAGTATACTCCAAGGGCTATCCGAGCAAGATATAAGTCGAAGGTTACAATTAGGTGAGTCTCCAACCCTAAAAACACTCGGCATATTTTGGGATTCCAGGGAGGATGCGATACTTTACTCGGTCGAAGCCAACGCCAACACCTCTCGGATCACAAAGCGATCCATTAGTTCGGTGATCGCCAGGATTTACGACCCGTTAGGATTACTCGCGCCAGTAATCGTTCGAGCGAAGATTCTACTTCAGCGAGTCTGGTCGTTAAAGGTCGACTGGGATGAGTCCCTCCCAGCGGACTTGCATTCCGAGTGGGACCGATATTATACTCAACTGCCATTTCTTAATGAGATTCGATTCCCACGCAAGACCGTAATGAAATCAGCCATCGAGATCGAGCTCCACGGCTTCTGTGACGCCAGCGAGAGGGTGTACGGAGCCTGTGTGTATCTGAGGTCTCTCGATCCTCACGGACGCATCCAGACATGCTTACTCACGGCGAAATCGAAGGTAGCTCCACTCAAATCGCAAACCATCCCGCGACTTGAGCTGAGTGGCGCCCTTCTACTAACATCTCTACTTGCAACCACACAACAAGCATTACAGGTTGAAATAACTCGCACAGTTTACTGGACGGATTCCACGATTGTACTACATTGGATCAAAGCGTCCCCACATACCCTGAAGACCTTCGTCGCCCAGAGCAAAATAAGTGTCACCGATTGGCGTCATGTCCCCACCAATGACAATCCTGCGGACCTCATTTCTCGGGGACAATCACCCGAAGACTTTCTGCGCCCTACCATTTGGCAAACTGGACCACGTTGGCTGCAGCAATCAGAAGAATGTTGGCCTATGTGGAGTCCAACACCTCTAGCCAACTTACCAGAAAGGAAAGCAGCAGCTTGCCTCGCGTCAACTCCTGTCAACAGCAATCTGTTAGACAGGTTTTCATCCTGGACAAGTGTTACGTCGAGCGACACTCTACCTAGACCAGGCCACACACCGCGGGCAGGATGGCAACCAGATGTCCGTACGTCCTTATCTCGTCCCTCAATAGTCTTAAGAACCGACCATATATCTTACGACATTCTAGAAGGTCCGTCGGGCCGAACAACGATCTCTAAACTAAAATCGATATCTAAAGGCTATTGTTTATGGCAAGAAGATACTGAAAGTCCGTTATGCTCACGTACGACACTTTACACTAGCAACTATCTATCGAGGGCGGCTAAGACCCTTCCTAGTCCATCAACCTTTTTGTATCCAGTCAGAAACAATTCTACTGCCCTCACTTTTCCTAACCAAAATCGCCATGAACAAATCAGCTTTCTCACGTCTTTAGACACACCCATCACTAGCGTTCCTCCGACACAACATCGCCACTTTAACTTACTTATTCTTCACCGTTAGAATAGTCAACATGTCCTTACCGAGTTTCATAACTTAAATCAGTCACTTACATAACTTATACATACGCATCAGTGTAACTATTTTTCTATATAAAGTTGTTGGAATAAACATTAATTTATACCTATTAATTTAGTGTAAATTCAGTTGAACCACCCCTATTATCGTAACAGAAATCAGGGGATCGATCATTTCGTGGCGTCGATTATCTAATCGTAACGGTAATTTACGACTCCCGTTGACGTGCCCTCTCGCGATCGCGTCTCTCCGCGAATGGTCGACGAAACATGGTCCTTCGAGCCGGATCACGTGTCAGTGAAAAGTGCACTTGCCAGTGACCACACAGTGCTACGTGAATACATCAAAGCAGCAGCGGGAGTGTTATCACGACAGCGAAGCCAGTGACGTCAGACGTGTCACCTTCGAAGAAGCATAACCCATTTGCAAGGGAACGCAACCACGCAGCCTCCCGTCGCTGCTGGACAAGCATCAACGCAACGAAGTCCAACAACTTCAATCACACAACCAAACGAGCGGCCGTCGGGAAGAAACGCCTTCCTCACGAAGTATATACGCGACCTCACGCAGCACAGTAACGTGCAGCAACCGATACCCGGACCAACGTCCATTCCACAACAACGAAGGTAAGCTCGTTCCATATATCGACAATTCACGCGCCGTTGTAATCATGGCAGCGACAGACAGACTCACCGCCTTACGCCGAAGCCGCACCTATTATCGCAATCGATTCGCACTCTTAACAAAACAAATCGACGAGTACGAAGAATCCAACTTTCCGGAAAACGTTGATCTAACACATTACGAGGAACAGCTAAGAGACGATTTGACGAAACTCGAAACAATCCAACTCGAACTTGATCAGTTAGACGAAGAAGAACATACGCTCGGCCTCGAGATAACTGAACAGTATGACAAGTTAATAATGCGAATCTGGCGTCTAAAGCGATTACGACAAGCATCGAATCGAACGCCAATACCGTCGCATGACACACGGAATTCATCGCATGACACTCACAACGTGTCATCTAAACGCGACCTGGCGACAATAACATTCGCGTCGTCAGGATCTCAACAAGCTGATTCAACGCTACCAGACGCCTTGAATCAGGAAACGTTTCACATTCGCAACTCATCGCCTGCACGTGACTTGAAGACAACAAATCACGATCCGCTGGACCGGAAGGAACTGAATTCCGTCCAGGATCACAACGGTCATACTCCACCGACAGAAAATATCGCGACGAACCTAGCGCTGGTACCGTCGCCTGACACGCGGATCTCGTTGCATGACACGCGCGGCTCATTACATGATCCCTGTAGCTCGTCACCTACACGCGCCTCGACAACAACCAAATTCGCGTTCTCATGGTCTCAAACTGATTCAACGCGACCGAACGTCTCGAATCAGAAAACTTTTCGCATTCGCAACTCATCGCCTACACGCGACTCGAAGACAACCCTTCACGATTCTCTGGACCGGAAAGAACGAAATTCAGTCCAGGACAACAACGGTCATGCTCCGCCGACGGAGAACATCGTATCGAATCTAGCATCAATCCCGTCGCATGATAAACGGAGCTCATCGCACAACACTCGCCACGCGTCACCTACACGCGACCTGACGACAACCACGTTCGCATCAGCATCAAAACAATCTGATTCAATGCCACTAGAGGTCTTGAATCAACCAATCGCTCACCATCCTCTAGACCAGAAGAAAGAGGAAACCTCACCGAGCGACACGTCGTCGCAGACACTGATCTTTCCGAATTTTTTACAGGATGTGCGATACTCTGAAACTGTAACTCACGACGAAGAGAGTAACGGGTTAAAACCCGTCAATGACACCGAAGTCAATCCAGAATCGAAATCTACGGCAGATTCTCCGAAATTCACGACAATCGAATCATTCAGGAATAGGCTTTCCTCGATCAACGCATCGACGGTTAAAAACCCGTCCCGCATCACGTCACCTGTAACACTTGACATAAACGTTGTATCGGAACCTCATTCTCCGAGATATAACGTGAAGATTCCTCCTTCTCCATGGCCGAGACGGGCCGCACCTGCGAGTGACCCAAATCCGAACATCTACGTTATTAACACCGTGACTAATTTCTTCATTGATATCGATAGTTTTCAGGACATCCCTTCGAGCCATAACACTTGTCCACTGAGTCCACAGATCGCTGCGTCGGACAAATCTCTAACCATCACCTTCTCTCTGGACTCGCCCTTGGCTTCAACAATGCCGGAACATTCTCCAAGGTCGAAACGAGTTCCAATCACGACGCCCAACGCTCCTTCTCCACCAAGCGTCGTCCAGAAGGCGCGATACAGATGGGTCAGCGGGGGGAGTCCGTTCCTCCAATCAACCGTAGATTTCCTTCACGCATCCACAACGTATCTGCATGCGAATTTCACTTGCCTTTGTGAAATTGACAAGCTGTATAACGACACCTCCTGGGTCGAGGTGTTCCACGATACTTCATGGGCCGAGCTGTTTCACGACACTTCCTGGGTCGTGAACTTCAACGGCAAATCTCTCGGCAATGGCGAGAACCCCGGCGATCCAGACTACAAGGCAGACAACGTACCTTCAACGCAACGGCCTTTCGGTTGTATCACCGAATTCACCCTGGCGACGACGGCATCATCCAGACAGTCAGAATTCATACGGCAACGGGCATCTTGGATCGAGGTGCCACCCGGCTCACCCCACCATCCAACTGAATACGGACAACCAGCAATCGACCAGGACTTGGGCGGCAGCTCCAATTAATTTTACCTTTGCAGAACTTTTGATCGGTACCCTCTCAACGGGGGGAGGATGTTACGTCGAGCGACACTCTACCTAGACCAAGCCACACACCGCGGGCAGGATGGCAACCGGATGTCCGCACGTCCTTATCTCGTCCCTCAATAGTCTTAAGAACCGACCATAAATCCTATGACATTCTAGAAGGTCCGTCGGGCCGAACAAAGATCTCTAAACTAAAATCGATATCTAAAGGCTATTGTTTATGGCAAGAAGATACTGAAAGTTCGTTATGCTCACGTACGATACTTTACACTAGCAACTATCTATCGAGGGCGGCTAAGACCCTTCCTAGTCCATCAACCTTCTTGTATCCTATCAGAAACAAGTCTACTGCCCTCACTTTTCCTAAACAAAATCGCCATGAACAAATCAGCTTTCTCAAGTCTTTAGACACACACATCACTAGCGTTCCTCCGACACAACATCGCCACTTTAACTTACTTATTCTTCACCGTTAGAATAGTCAACATGTCCTTACCGAGTTTCATACCTTAAATCAGTCACTTACATAACTTATACATACGCATCAGTGTAACTATTTTTCTATATAAAGTTGTTGGAATAAACAATAATTTATACCTATTAATTCAGTGTAAATTCAGTTGAACCACCCCTATTATCGTAACACAAATCGGGGGATCGATCATTTCGTGGCGTCGATTATCTAATCGTAACGGGAATTTACGACTCCCATTGACGTGCCTTCTCGCGATCGCGTCTCTCCGCGAATGGTCGACGAAACATATTCTATTGTAGGTATCTCCGCTGCTATTGGTGATATGTCGATAATTCGATGCGCTTTATGCTACACATTTTCTACCAAATACAGTGCACGACATCCGGTTTGCGCTACGTCGAATGTGGGCACTGCAAAATCCACCGTAGTTGCAGCTTTGCACATTCGGGTTTCAATATTCATCTGAACTTATCTCTGCTGCTATTGGTGATATGTCGATAACTCGATGCGTATTATACACCACATATGCTGCCAAATACAGGGCACGACATCCTGCTCTGTGCTATGTCAAGTCTGGTCTAGGTCAAGACAGGCCTAGTTCCACTTTTGCATATTCTAGCATGAATATTCATCTGAACGTATCTCCGCTGCTATTGGTGACATCCGGTTTGCGCTCTGTCAATTCGGGGCACTGAGAAATCCAGCGTACTTGCACTATTGCGTATTCATGCTTCAATATTCAATTGATCGTGTATTTGCTGCGATTTACGGTATGTAGACAATTCTGTGCGGGTTATACTCCACGTGTACTACCAAATAAAGAGCACGAAATCCGGGTTGCGGCACGTCACCTCTGGTCTAGGTCCAGACCAGCGTATTTTTAGTTTTGCATATACAAGCATGTATATTCATCAGAATGTATTTCCGCTGCTATTAGTGAAATGTAGATAATTCGATGCGCATTATGCACCACATACGCTTCCAAATACAGGGCATGTCATCCTGTTTGTTCTACCTCAACCTTCGGCACTGTCAAATCCAGCGTATTTGCAGTTATGCATATTCGGGCTTCAATATTCAGTTGAACGTATCTCCGCTGCTATTGGTGATATGTCCATAATATGATGCGCGTTATGCTCCGCATATGCTGCCAAATACAGAGCACGTCCTCCGGTTTGCGCTATGTCAACTCTGGTCTAGGTCCAGACGTCCTAGTTGCAGTTTTGTATATTCATGCTTCAATATTCAATTGAAAGTATCTCCGCAGCTATTGCTGATATGTTGATAATTCTCTGCGAATTATACTCCACATATGCTGCGAAAGACGTGGAACGATATCTAGTTTGCGCTATATCAAGTCGGGTTTGGGTCAAGTCCCGCGTATTTGCACTTTTGCATATTCAGACTTCAATATTCAATTGAACGTATCGACTGTCACGAACATAAAGTATCATTTACGCATGTGCAATGAAATACATACGACAATCATATACACTATAATTAACACAAAATAATATTGATTTCAATTCAATAACACACTCCAAGAACTAAAATAAAATTACAAATAATTAACAAATGAATAATAAATTCAATATTAATAAAAGTCACTACATACTAGGGACATTCACAAGCGGCTATTTTGGAAGCGATGCTGATTAACACGTGCACGTAGTAACTTTTATATATTGCAAAATAAATAATATTTTCAATGAAGAAATAAATATTTAATAAAATGACAATAGAACAAATGGAAGATTGTAACGAGAGAATGAATAACAACTAATGCAAAATAATACAGCATTGTTATATAGCAACAGAAATATTAAAAATTAATAGAAATCAGCCGTGAAGAACAACCTTACAACTAATTAATCATTAATTATTTATAGTGGACGAACTAAGGAGGAATAATAAATAATAATTAATACGATATAATAGCAATAATCTGACAGCAATAATATTCTTTTTGTTGTAATGTTTATATATAATCTGCGTTATTTTAATGTAATAGCATTGTTGTTGAAATTTATAAATTATTAATGGCGCTGTTTCACTATTTTGTTTTGAGTGGTTATATTTATAGAGTGTTTGCTTAATTAATTTAATTTAATATATGCATAGTGTATTATCACCTGTCACTAACATAACATAACCTTAACCTTATTTCTTTACAACAATACAATAGTACAATCTTTAGTACAATATAACAATACTTTTATTTTAATTATGTCTGTCGTTAATACTCGGTTAACTTACCTTAATTAATTTCTAATCCATTTCTACATTCTGCGTAATATAACTTTATCCCTTTATACCAAACTTAGTACGATAATACTATAATAGTTTGGTACAATATAACAGTCTTTTATTTTGATTATATCTGTCGTCAATACTCGGTTAAATTACCTTAATTAATTTTTAACTTATTTCTACACTATTGGCTATTTCTGTTTCTTTCTTATGATGTTGTCGTTACCTCGTGCTTGTGTTTTGCCGGTTTTACCTATAATTTTGGAGCTAATCTATACATTGTCAGTAGGAAGTCATTATTGTTTATAGTTTCTTCAATTCTATTCCTTCAACGCTGCGTCCTTCGCTTGGAACAGTTAGAAGGTACGCGTTGGGTATCATCTGGTTCTTTGTCACATTGTTAATGCTTATTATAAATACCTTTACTTATCCTAGAACTGTAAGTATATATATAAAGAACATTTCGTAAGTATTTGCATAGTAAAATAGTCTATCCTTTTTTTATTCGCTAAAACCGCTTCGTTAACATTGAGTTATTTTATTATAATGTCACTAATTTTTCCTTGGTTTTTCAGTTTCCTGTTGCCATCTTGACCATTTCGGTAGTATCTGCTTCAGTACTCCGTAAGTATTTACTTAAATTTGGTAGTAAGCTTCTTATAACTGTGTCGGCTTTTGCGTATACCTTTTGATGTGAGTAATGAACTTCTTTACTATTATTAATTTCTATTACAATGTGGTTTACAACGTTCTTCCCCTTTTTAGGTTATGATTGCTTAATATTGAGATATTTATTACTTTTGGTATTCTTGTACCTGTGAGTAGAATGACCCCAAAATTTTTCATTGGACAACCGTAAGTCTCGTTACCTTGTAATTGTTGTTGTCGGGCATTAATTATTGATAGTTATTCTTGCTTCTTTTAGTTTAATTGTGATATTGTTGTAAATTTTTAATAGTATTATTTTCTCTCATATATATCAAGGCAATTGATACTAACGTTCATCCATTCGTTTCAGTCGCGTACTATGTTCTACGGAGTGGATCCATAATTTGTCTCTAGGGAATTCCTGTATGTACACTTTGTTCTACGATGATTAATTGTGCTCTAGGTACTTTTCACTTTCACTGCTTTTAATTAATTTATTCTCTAGCCAAGTGACACACGCAATTTAATTTCAAGTAAATTGTTGTTAGTCGGCGCCGGGAATTACACGGTTCATTCTGGCTTTGCGTCTTACGATTTCAGAATGATATAATTTTGGTAATTTTAGTATTATAAGTTTTCACGAAAATGGTAGCAGTAGGTGTCGTTCTTCTAATAATTAATCATCTTATTTTCGCTTATAAATCTCTCGTTTTCAGTTTTCATTAACATTAAAATAATCCTATATAATAAATTAATAATTTTTTTTATTTTTGATATTTATTCTTTACTTACTATAACATGATATAACATGTTGATTTATTAATTTCTACTAGCTTCTACCTTATATTTATTCAAAATAAAAAACTACGAGATCAAAATTATGTTCGAATATTTCCACGATCGACTATAATTAGAAATTTGGAAAATCGATGCGTGCTAATCTCTGCTTTTTCATGATATACCGATTCAAACGTTCATTCTCTCGTATTTCGAAAAAGAATTATACCGACATCGAATGAACGTACCTAGCTAGAAATCCCTTTAATAGCCAGACGTCGTCAAAAAGATGATTAGTTTGTGCAATTTTTATTTAACGGACTAACGTTCTTTGATTTTATATTTTACTACTTTTAATCTGATTAAATCTACTTTATTAATTTAATAGTAATCAAGTAACTCAACTTTATTAATTTAATAAATCAGAACAAAATTTTAATATTGCAAAAAAGGTAGCGTTATTTAGAAAAAACTGAGACTCGATCAAATGGAATAATTGACTCTAATATATTACTAAGAAAGAAATAATCTCAGGCGATCTCTTCATCAAAGCACATACTCGAAGGTGCAGAAGCACTGTTCAAAATGATTGTTTTGATCCAAAAATCTACCTGTCGCGAAGTGTTTTCTTGCACGTAAAATTTCACACATTCTTGTACGGGAAAAAATTAATTTTAACTCATATTTTAAATTCTAGCCAAAGTGAAATAAACGAACATGACTTAATATTGCCACGATTAATTCATTGCTTAAGGTCAAATATATTCATGTCAAACAGGTATATTCGTGTATGTATTTGCCATTTGCAAATATTCATACGGAATATTAACATGCATATTTATAAATAACACGAATATATTCTCAAGTGTATAAGTTTAACCTAATTATTAAAAAACTGATTATTATAATCGCGCTGTGCAAGAAGACCTATCCTAAACTAATAAATTTAAAAAAGGAATGTTACTACTCACGGGTATAAAAAATACCCGCGGTCACAATGCTCGCAAAGAATCCTACGTAATACAACCAGTCACCCGTGCCGATTCGGACCTTTCATCCTATGACATGATTGAGTGACCGGAGAAACAGAAATGCATGCGAATCACCGTTCGAAGCGGAGAAGTAGAGGACGTACCATGGATGCTGCTGCGCCATCCCAGCGAATATCATCAGGGAAACTAACATCAGGCAGGAACCGTGTAAGCTCCAGTGGTGGAAATGGAGGTCGCGAAAAATCTGTTACAGAACAAAACACGATGAGTAATTGCTGATTATTTAAAAAGTTGGAGACAATGAAAAACGATGGTTTATTAACTTTAGTAACTTTAGTGAATGAATTAACACGTTCTATATTTAAGTAATGGTTAGAACACACATAGTAATTTTCCTTTTTCTTTTAGGTTTTCACTATCTGCACTATTCGACACGCAGTTTCACACTTCCTTTGGTTTAACCACAATATTGTTATAAACATTTAGTAGTATTATATTTTGCATTGAGACAATTGAAGTTAATTCATCCATTTGTTTCAGCTGGCCGTCATACATTATGTTCCCATAACCTGTCTTTGCACATATACTTCTTTCTATGATGATTAATTGTTCACAAGGTACCTTTCACTTTCACTGTTATGTAATTATTTCATTGAATTAACACGTTTTATATTTAAATAATGGTTAGAACACACATAATAATTTTCCTTTTCTTTTTAGGTTTCAACTATCCGCAGTAGTCAACAGGCAGTGTTATACTACATACCACTGTTTTACGTTGCCTCTTAACATCGTTCTGACTATAATCTATTTCGATTATGTGCTAGTTTTAGCTTGTTCAAGTGCACTGTTCGCGGAATCCCTTTCACTTCAATCTTGACCTTTTGATTTTGCAAAATTTCTAACACTTTATGCGGTCCTGTATATTGATCAGAGAATTTTCGTTTGCTAGGTTCCTTTAGTAGATATACCAGATCTCCCATTTTGAAATTTTGCGGGTTGATAAGTCTGTCGTAATATTCTTTTGACTTTAGCTCAGATTTCATCAGATTTTCTCTTGCCATTTGCTGCACGGTGTTGATTTTATCGAACAGGTTTCTGAGATATTCTGCGTACGTTGGTTCCATGTCTTCTTCGATTATTACCTCACCGGTGGGTTCTCTAGCCAAGTGCCCGAAGACTAATTCGTGCGGGGTGAATTTTGTTCCTTTGTGTACAGAGATATTATAGGGAAATATGGCTAATTCCACCCATTCGTCCCAATTTCCGGAATTTTCAATGCATAACTTGAGATATTCCGTTAACACGTGGGTGTGACCTTTCGTGATCGACGTGATCAACAGTCGCGCAAGATGCAACGAGAACTCGACGACGAAACGTTATCATTGTACCGATATTAGTTTCTAGTGCGTTTTAATGAAATATATTGCGCCCATAAAAATACACGCAACAATACAATACAAATAATAGTAAATCTTAGACTAAATTTAAAAATTTGTATTTGTAACATCCTTACTATTTTGCACTTTTCTATAATGAAATCGACCGATGTGCCTTTTAAGGAATTCGTACCATTTAAAAATATTATTTTGTACTTAACGTGTTACTATATTTACCCTTTTACTATTATTTTACTATTATTCTATTAGAATGAGTTAGAATAATAGGATGGTAAACAGAATCTGGGTAACCTGTCGAGTAATCAGTAAAGAACTAATTATAATATTATCTTTAAAAACAGATCTGAATTAATGTCGAGCTTCGTGGATATTTTCCATTCAGTCATAAATATTTGAAACACGTGAATTCTCGGTTCTCATGCAGTCTGACAGGACGAAAGAAGGAAACATAACAGAAAAGAAAGAAATTAGTGTATGAACACGCGGTTCACTTACGATCGATCAAGGTCGAAAGTGATTACGGGACAGAGTGTAGGGCGACCGAAGAATGGTGGATAAAAATGGGAAACGAATTAGCCGAATGACTGGCAGTCAGAATAATAGGCCTGGCGAATTATAAGTGCGCCGCGTTTTCATGTCAAAAGCAATGCACGTAGCAAAAGGGTAAATAGAGAAACGACCTTATAAATGATTTTTTGTCGATTACACGCCTGTTAGGTTTGTTTACGAACAAAACTAGAGTAAGTGCTATTGTAGCAGAATACAAAAAAATGATGTGTGCCTATATGGGTGTCACGTTTAACTGCAGTTACGAAAATCTGAACTTTAGAAAGAGAATGTTGTGCGGAAGTAATGATAAGTAGAGTGCTGGTGTTTGTGTAAATTCATATTTTTATAAATTGAAAAAATGAAATTTGAGTAGACGGTTGTTTTATTATAAATGTTACAACGAGTACTATATCTTGTATGTTTCATACTTCGGTCTAATATTTCATATATAAAACCTATAGTAGTCACTGTTATCTATATTTATTTAATTAATATTTATTATTAATATTTATAATAAAACAGTTGTCTATGTATGAAGCATAAAAGTTTCAGCAACTATATCGTACGTGGAATTAGCATTATATTAGGCATTATTTTACATTAGTCTTTGATTCCCGCTCTCTCGCTTGCGTGAATGAGAAGGATTAGACTCTTACTTCGTTGGAATTAAAACTTAAATAACTCCATTTAATATTCCTTCGGAATTACTTAACTTGTGACTTAGAGAGTACACGTAGATACCCCGACTATTGCACTAAACAATTGTACGTCCCACTTTATGAAATATGTACGTTGTCATTTACTGTATAACATTTAAACCTGGCGACGTGGTAAATTTAAAGATTACAAATATTGATAAAGTGAATGGTTTCGTTAATATACAACCTGGTAAATTTAATGGTCAAATTGCACCAGATCATATATCTGATGAAGGCTTAAGTGCCTTAAAGAAGCTGAAAGTCGACAAAGAAGTAGAAGCAAGAGTCTTGTTCGTTCATATAGGCCGAAAAAAAGTATATCTCACTTTAAAAATGTCTTTAATAACGAGTGTCTTGCCCATTTTAGCAAACATACAAGACGCGAAAATTGACTCAAAGCACCACGCAACTATCATTCAAATACATAAGCGTGGAATATTGGTAAAGTGTTGCGGGGATGTTAAAGGTTGGATTCCACATACTGCTCTCGAGATGGAAACATCTAACATAAATTGGAACTATTCAATTGGACAAACAATTTTGGTAAAAATGCAAACAGAGAACGCAGATTCGGGGAAAATCACTCTAAATGTGACTAATGAAGACATAAAAGTTGAAAAAGCAACATTCGATATTGGTGAAGAAATAGTAGGCACAATAATAGAATCACCCACTCAGGGACTATATTTAAGAATCAGTAAATATGAAGGACAAACTGTTAGTACAGGAATTTTACCAGCTGGTCACATGTCACCTTGTATGAAGATTGCAGTTCTACTAGCACCAAAATATGTTCCTGATGATACGCTTCCAGCTCTTGTATTTGCTACAGTACCTAATTTAATTTTAACTAGAACTTTTGTAACTCAAGGAAGATACAGGAATTTTGAAAAATTGAAAATAGGAGACTGTATACTGTAATAGTATTAAGGGAATCTATTCTACGCGTATGGAACAAATATACAAATTTAGTAAAAGCATCCACCGTTATTAGCGACAGCGAAGTGTCCATGAGGATTTCTTCACGTGCAAAAAAAAATGAATAACTTGCTAGGTATAGTGTCTAAGGATCATTACTCTGAGGATAAAAAAATATGGGACAAAATTTCTGGGACGATTATATGGAAAAATTATGTATACGAGCTTGTGGAATTGATCACGTTATCGTCAATAATGCATAAAATAAGTGCCAAATAAAATAAGCAAATACAATTCCCTGACGGTAAATTGCTACGTGGTAGAATCTTAATGGTGACAAATTGGATTATCTTGATATTCCTACAGGCTATTGGTAACGGAACTTTAGCTGCGATACCTGTACGTCGTCACATAAATGATTTACTGCCAGATCTAACACTTTATACTATTCATTCTAAAATTAAATGTTACGTCTCATTAAATTCTAAAAACTCCGATATTATGCCTCTCTGCGTCATAAAATCTGCATTTGAAAAGAAGTATTCTGTGAGAGAGAAATCGGATGATAATAATAACTTAAAAAGAAAGAAACAAAATCAAGAAAACGTGGTACTCGTCAAAAAAATAAAAATTGAACAGTTACGGGAAGTACCAAAGACGGAAAACAAAGGGAAGCGAAACAAAGAAAAACCAGAGAAAGATTTAGAAAAGGAATATTCAAAGAGAATGTGTGTTGAACGAACAGGAGAAGAAAAGATTAAACTGGAAGACACCAAACATTCCGAAAAAGATTTGAAATATGCAGTTAGCAATGTTAATAATGATAAGAATAACGAGCAGAAGCCAAGATTATCTGCGTGTGGACTTTTCTGGGATGGCAACCCTAATTTAACTCTTCTTCAGGATAGTCATCTAGCGATAGTGAAGATGAAGTAGAGGAAAAACCAAATCTAAGAAATAAGAAATTAAGTGCCGCTGAACGCCGAGAACGAGAAAGACAGAAGGAACGTGAAATTCGTCAAAGAGAGGAAGCAATATAACCAGTTATAATCGCCAATAACCAGTTATCAAATTCTGTAGATCACTTCGACAGATTAGTTTTAGCTAGTTCAGACAGTTCAATAGTATGGTTACAGTATATGGCACACCATTTACAGGCAACAAAAATAGAGAAAGCAGGATCAGTTGCGAGAAGAGCGGCAAAAACGATTAATTTCAGGGGAGAGAAGGAAAAATTAAACGTTTGGAAGGCTTGGTTGAATTTAGAATTTAAATTTGGAATTCCTGAATCATTAAATGATGTTTTTCAAGAGTCAGTGAGATCTAACGACTCACTGAAAATATACAGTCACACGTTGATTGTTCATGCCGAGGCTGGCAGGCAGATGGAATTAGAGGAAACAATTAATACCATGATTGTGTGACATCAATCACATCTCAATCTACATTAGAGATATGACATCGACTCCGAGCTTCGGACTCCTTTGGACACATCACCACCTTATCATCATAGCCTACACCAAGGCTGTGACGCACCTTAGTCCACATCAAAGATAAGATATCGACCACCGAGCTTCGGACTTCTTTGGACACATCACCACCCTATCATCATAGCCTAGACAGAAG
Source organism: Bombus lapidarius (assembly GCA_936014575.1). Taxonomy (NCBI): domain Eukaryota; kingdom Metazoa; phylum Arthropoda; class Insecta; order Hymenoptera; family Apidae; genus Bombus; species Bombus lapidarius. The sequence continues at coordinate 178,021 of CAKXZU010000149.1, forward strand.
CTACGACACACTTTAGTCTACATCATAGATAAGACATCGACCCCCGACCTTCGGACACTTTTCCACATCATAACCCGTACCGAGCCCCTCAACATCCTCAAACCAAAACGCATATAAGCCGAGACTTCAGCAAGCTCAAGCAGTTCTTGTTCTAGTTCCTGTTTTTGCGCAGCCCTTTTCTCCGGTTCAGTGTCATTCAATTTCTTGTAAGTGCTAAATTTATAATAAAGTTCGATAAAAGAAAATTAATAGTTGGATTACGACTCAGCCTTCTTTTCTCTTATTACCCAACCCTGAGTGACATTTTGGCGATCCTGCCAGGATGCATTCGCTTCAGTGTAAACGAAATCACGATTTCGACATACGTGCATCATTGAAGATTGAAGGATCAACGGACCCTGCATAGATCAGCTCACTTTGCGTGAAAACGACTTCTACGGAAAGCGGACTACTGTCATCGCCAAAACTAAAACTGGTCAGAGCAACATTCACGAAAAGAAGAATATCCAGGTAAAGAACTGGATTATTTTAAACACTATCGTACTCGTCGCAACAGCTTCAATAGTACAGTACAGACGACAGTTTAACAACCACTATGAGCCAAAAATCAGAAGACACATCCTCTGTTAGCTCTATAGCTACAGGTGTGGATCCAAATATTGAGGTCATACTAGATATTATACAAAAACTAAACGAAAGACACGAACTCGGTTTGAATAACTTGCATAAACTAATACGCGATGAAAGTCAACAACGCGTTAGAGAAACTGAACACTTAGGTAAGAGTCCTGAGGCCATTGTTACTAGTGTCGCGAGTGCCCAATCGTCGCGGTTAATTGTCAAGACTGTAACATCTCCATCGTTGCATTAAACTTCATCTGTGTTGTACCGAATCAATGGCTAATTCTCGTGAAGATTCATTTGACGCCCACAACCTTAATCCTAGCGCTTATTCGACATATATTTAAACGATCCAACAACTTCGGTGTAATACAAGAGTGAATGTTTGATAAGACAATTACGAATGAGTACGACCTGAGACTTCGTTTGTGTTGCCATGTATAATCATATATTCTGTCGACTGACTGTATTTGACATGTTGACTTCTTGAGGTTCCTTTAACTGTCCTTTGATTAGAGGTGTTATAGACTGCCGCTTCGCTCTTATGTTACTATGGAGGAAAGCTTGGTGTGGCTGTGCACTTTGAAAGAAGAACGTGGATTCGTTGTACACACTTTTCGTCGGGGAAGTGAGGGTAACTATCCGCGATGCCGGTTGGTTATGACCCACGTTAATGAAACAAGGTATGAGGAAGCCTTCTACCAACGTGGATCGGGAGTGACCTTGTTCCTGGGAAGACTCGGCTTTTTTCGGTAGACATATGTTCGTTTTTCCTATTACGTGACTACCCGATTTCTTCGTGATTTTTAAGAGCGCCTAATAAACCCAAGGACTTTTCCAAAACCTATCCATAAACCAAAAACGCTTATAGGATTAGCAAATCCTTCAGGACAAGCAGTTTGACTGGCAAACATGTGAGGAGACAATGAAGTTAAAAGTTAAAGTTTTATGGTAAGTCCTTGGATTTATTGATGGTCGGGATGACTGTAGGTATGCCGTTGGCTGCCAGGTAACGAGGGATGGAGTGCAGATGTCTCACGCGACGTAACGAGATGGAAGCAGTCAAAGAATTCAAAATTCCTAAAAACCCAACCGACGTAAAATCATTCTTAGGACTTTTTTTATTATTTTATTGCAATTTTACAATTTGTCCAGTGGGACATTTGGTAAAATGTTATAACATGTGATTGAATAGCATGTGGATGGTTACCCCTAGCGGGGTACCATCTTCGTGTTTGTTAGGTTATATCCTTTGTGAGATCAGCTGGGTGTTTCCTTTTTAGTCTTCTTTCTATGCTTGTGTTGATCGTTTCCGCAGCCAGCCGGTTTGGGTGTGTTGTTATTATTTCTCTGTACCTTTTCGCGCATCTGGTAATCTCCTCCTCATGTGACTGCTGTTTCTGGGTTAGTGTGCCTGACTAGTACAGCTGTGTCGTCCGCGAATGTCAGTATTTTGCTATTGGTAGTTGTCGGTATGTTGGCCGTGTATAATGTGTATAGTATTGGTCCTAGGATGCTTCCTTGCGGAACCCCTGCCTTGATGTCTTTAACTTCAGAGTACATGTCCTTGATTTTTATTACGAAGGTTCTTCTGCTTAAGTAGGATTTTATTAATTAGTATATTTGCTCCGGGAATTGTTTTTTGATTGTTTGTAGCAGGCTTCCGTGGTTTATTTTGTCAAATGCTTTCTCGATGTCCATAAAGAGGGCTGTACAGTATTGTTTGTTTTCTAATGCTAGTATTATTTCATTGATGAGCCTGTGCATTTGCTCTATCGTGGAGTGTTCGTTTCTGAATCCAAATTGGTGATCTGGTATTAATTTTTCCTTCTCTATTATTGGTTTTAGGCGGACGTATATTATTTTTTCTAGTATTTTGGAAAACACAGGAAGTAGCGATATTGGTCTGTAAGATGCTGTTTGGTGTGGGTTTTTGCCTGGTTTAGGTAGCATTATGATCTGTGCTAGTTTCCATAGTTTAGGATAGTATTGGATTCTTAGTATTGCATTGTATATTATTGTCATTAGTCGTATCGCTTTTGGAGCAAGGTTTTTCAAGATTTTACCATTGATTAGGTCGATTCCTGGTGCTTTATTGTTTTTCGTTTTTTCGATTATGTTTCTAATTTCTTGAGCTGTTGTTTTAGGTATGGTGTATTGCTTGTCAGTTGAGATACTAGTGGTTGGCGCATCTTCGTCCGTATGACCATTGAAGTTGCTGTTGTTGATATTATGTGGTGTAAATGTGTTGCATAGATGCTTGGAAAATTTTTCAGCTTGCTCTTCGTTGCTTCTGGCCCATGTGTTATCTGCTTTTCTGATTGCTGGGGTTAGTTTAATTGGCTTCTTTATTTTTTTCGTGGCTTTCCATAGGGAGTAGTTGGAGTTCTCGTGTGCAGAGAGTGTCTCTATGAACTTTGTGAATTCGTTATCTTTTATTTTATTTTTTATTTCCTTTGCAAGTTTGAAGAAAATGGTGTCGCAGAAAGAGAAAATAGAACAATAGTAGAGGCAGGTCGGTCGATGCTATATTCGAAACCAAATCTACCGTTGTTTTTATGAGCCGAAGCGATGAACACAGCAGTGCATGTCATAAACAAGACCGGGCCGACAAGACAGGAAAATAATACACCATATGAACTGTGGTACGGGAAACCGCCAGATTTAGAAAAGTTTAGGGTTTTCGGTACTGAGTACTTTGCACACATACCTGCGGAAAAGAGAAGAAAGCTTGACAAAAAGGCTAACAATGGATATTTGGTCGGCTATCTGGATGACGGACGAGGGTACCGAGTGTACGTGCCGACCGTAAGGAATGTAATATTGTGCCATGACGTAATATTTAAGCCCGAATTAGAAACAGCGAAATTTTTTAATTTAAGTTTATCGAAAATTGTCGAGCGAGAAGATGTGTGTGCGCAGAGCGATAAAGCATGTACGTATGAAAGTGCAGGGAGTGAATATGAAAAACAACCTGTAACTAGTGAGAGTGTGAGACAATTGAGAGATAGGGGCGAGATCAAACGAACCAATTTTTATAGTAACCCAGTAACGTACGTAGCGGAAAAATTACCGGTGGATTTTAACGAAGCAGCGAGATCTGAAAAGAAAGAGTATGTCAGTGCAGCCTCAGGAGCGAAAGAAATTATGTGGCTAAAGAAAATATTTCGTAAATGTAAAATAGAGTTTTTTTAAGTATATGCTATGTGTAGACAATGCCAGTGCCGTGAAATTAATTAAGAACCCGGAATTCCAGCAAAGAAGCAAACATATTGACGTAAGATATCATGTCTTGCGAGATTTATACAATAGAGGCGAAATTGATGTAACGTATGTAACAAGCGAAGAGCAACTGGCAGATATATGTACAAAAGCATTGCCAAAATCAAGATTTAAATATTTAAGACAGAAGTTAGGTTTGAAAAATAAAAAAGATATTAAAAGGAAATTGTTTTTAGAGATGTAGAGTTTTAGGGATGGTGTTGAAGGTCACCACTTTTATGAAAACTCTACATCTGGTCTTTTTAGCTTTCAAAAGCACTGAAGCCATCGACTGCGTATAGACAAAAGACTGGAACGAAGGCAGACTATAAACAGCTGACAGGCGACGCTGGTGTAACGTCGCCTTAAAGCTAGGAATCTGCCGACCTCAGGATATGTAGATAACACCTGGTCATGCGATAGCGATGAGAACAGACGGTAGCCGCATTTCCACCCGTGGGATATGCGAATGATAGTGAGGAGGTAAAGATTCCAGTCCTTTAGTCAGTAAATCAATCTTGAACAGTCACGGCTAGAGCTCGGAAGTGTATTGCAAACAAAAAAAATAAAAGTTTCTTTTTTCTTAAATTTCTTTTGTTCTTTTTTATTTTACGTGACACTGGCTTCGGGGTTTTCAGTTATAGGGTAACATTGCTAGCGTGCGGATCTGGACCGGCTCAAATTATTATTTCATACTTGTATTTTTCACTTCTGTATTTAAAATATATTTTTCTACCTTATAATTTATCCACGCGTCTCTCTCTTTATACATCTAATAACCTCAACAAGCATAACACACGATAAGTTAATAAAATTGTTGCAAAACGTCCATTTCTCCGAGGAAATTCGTACGCTCCAAAAGGATCGAAACGCGGCGATAAAGGGTGAGCTCACGCGACTCAACCCGTCCATAGACAAGAAAGGAATATTGCGAGTCGGGGGTCGACTCAGTCAGTCATCGATGACTTTCGCCCAGAAACATCCCATAATATTACCTAAGTCATCCGTTACAACACGCATCATAGAACACGAACACAAGGTCCACATGTACTCCAGAACACAGGCTACGTTATACGCAGTAAGACAACGATACTGGCCCGTCGACGGCCGTTAGTAACACACTAACGTTAGTACTGCAACACCTTCCGCCCCTATAAACATTTACACACCGATGTTACCTGGAACAGAAAGAGAATCCAGAGTAAGTTTTGAATGATCAACACCGCCCAAGGCCAAATTTCATTCATCGATACTGAGGAAACACTAAGATTTTGGAGGACCAAAATCAATCTAAGGAGGGGGTATGTGACATCAATTACATCTCAACCTACATCAGAGATAAGACATCGACTCCGAGCTGCGGACTCCCTTGAACACATCACCACCCTATCATCATAGCCGATGATAACGCATATAAGCCGAGACCCCAGCCAGCTCGGGCAGTTCCAGTTCTAGTTCCTGTTCTTGCGCAGCCCTTTTCTCCGATTCAGTGTCATTCAATTTCTTGTAAGTGCTAAATTTATAATAAAGTTCGATAAAAGAAAATTAATAGTTGGATTACGACTCAGCCTTCTTTTCTCTTATTATCCAACCCTGAAGTTTACGTGACAATTGCGAAGTTGAGTTCTGCCCGAGCAGCCGAGCTAAAAGGACGTGTGAAACAGTGCTTCAGTGAAGGTGCGACAAGTGGGGAAAACAAAGGACTAACAACAGCTCCCATCGCCAATCGGTCGAAAATATAAAATGCAACAGCAAATACCAACAATAAATATAACAAACAAAGGAGAAACTTACTTCATAAACAAAACGACGGATTTAATAAATCTAAATCAAACAATAAACGATGATCAAGACTGCTCAGCTACAAATGAAATAGAAGTGGAAACTATACAAAAGAATGACGAGAAGAATAATATTAACAATGAACTATCACACCATGATGAACGCTGGAAAGTGGTAGCTTCCAATAAAAAACGAAAAATAACAACAAACACAAACTTTAGGAGGGCTGCAGAAACAAAAAAACAACAATGGCTACAAGAAATCACTCTCCGAAACTCCTTCAGCGCACTGCCAGAGGAGAAAGAAACAAATCCAGCCGAAAAACCAATAACCCGCATCGCCAAACCACCACCAATTTACATAGACGCTCAAATAATAGACCCCCTCATCGAACTACTAAACAACACGGCAGTAAATGAAAACTATAGTATAAAACAATTAAAACAGGACCAAGTAATAGTACAAACTAACAATCCAGAATCTTTTAGAAAAGTGACAAAAGCACTAAAAGAAAAAAACGCCGGGTATCACACTTACCAGCTCAAAACTGACAAAAGTTACAAAGCAGTAATGAGAAGATTACACCCAAAAACAAATACAAGCAACATATGCGAGGAATTAGCTAAAATGGGACTCCATGTAAGGACAATAAGCAATATAACCAATTATGATACCAAGCAACCATTACCTCTATTTATAATTGAACTTGAACCCAAAACAATAATGAAGAAATTTTTGAAATTAAAAAAGTTCTAAACACGATAATAACAGTGGACACAAAAAAGACATACCGCAATGCATACGGTGTCAGCAATCTGGACACACAAAAAATTATTGCAACAGAAACCCGGCGTGTGTCAACTGCGCAGAAAAGCACCTAACAACGAACTGCCCATACATGGGAAAAATAAATGATGTAAAATGCTACAATTGCAATGGAAACCACCCAGCTACCTACAAAGGCTGCATAGTCAGAAAACAACTGCAACGTAAACTGTTTCCGACGCTTGGAAACAGGTGTGGCGGCATTCGACAACACAAATACCGCCACTCGACACTAACCAGCAACGGACGACGGTAGCGCAGTGGTTAGCGCCTTAGGTTACGAACGTTCGGATCCCGGGATCGAATCCCGGCGACCGAAGTCCGATTTTTCTTCCACGATTCTTAAATAGGGAGAAAAATACTGCAGTACCCCACCAACAGCGACATCTACAGCCAGCAACCAACTAAATATCACCAACAGCCATTACCCACCTCACAGGACATACAATATCAATCACACACAACAGGACAGCACAGAAACTGTAACAACACCGAATGTACAGCACGTAACGAACATTAACCAAAATAATACCAACACCTTTGATAGGCGAAGCTACGCACAAGCAACCAACCAATCAGCATCCATAGACAACCAAAATCAGAGCAATAGCAACAACGACGCTACAGAAATCAAGGAACTGCTCAAGCAATCCATCAAACCTACCACAAAGGGTCCTAGAAACTAAAATATTCCTGTACAACAACAATATCGACATACTACTTGTTTCAGAAACACACTTCACTACAAAAAGCTACATAAAAGCTACCGTACTACACTATATATGATACCAAACACTCCTCAGGAAAAGCACACCGAGGGACCGCAGTGATAATAAGAAACGACATAAAACACCACTTACCACACCAGCCAAGTTAGTAAGGAATATATCCAAGCAACCACCGTTACAATACAAACTAGCAGCAATCATTTTCAGTTGTCAGCAGTATACCGCCGCGACACAAAATTACAACACAACTGTGGGAAGAGTACTTTCAACACTTAGATGACAAGCATATCGCAGCGGGAGACTACAACTCAAAGCACACACAATGGAGATCAAGAATTACTTCACCTCGAGGTAGAACCCTGGAAAAATACATTAGAAACAATAACCTCAATATATTATCCACAGGAAGACCGACATGCTGGCCGACAGACCTGAGCAAAATACCTGATCTACTAGATTTTGCAGTTACAAAGGGACTAAACGTAAATAAGCTAAAAATAGCACCCAGTCTAGAGCTTAGTTCCGATCATACACCCATAATAATTACATACAGAAACAAACCAATACTTTATAACAATCCAGATACACTATGCAATAAAACCACCAAATGGCAAACATTTAAAGAAATAATCGAGAGTAAGATCAACTGCAACATCCCATTAAAAACACCCGAACACATTGAACACGCAGTAACAACATTTACATAAACTATTCAAGAAGCAGCATGGGCAACCATTATACCTGAAGCAACTAAAAGCGACATCCTTGAAAAAATTAGAGAAAAAAGAAAAGCGAAAGCAAAATGGCAATAACATAGGTCACGAGAAAACAAAAAACACCTAAACAAACTTGCAAAGGAAATAAAAAACAAAATAAAAGAGCACAACAATAACGAATTCACAAAGTTTATGGAGACACTCTCTGCACACGAGAATTCCAACTACTCCCTATGGAAAGTCACGAAAAAAAATAAAGAAACGAATAAAACTAGTTCCAGCAATGAGAAAAGCAGATAACACGTGAGCAAGAAGCAACGAAGAGCAAGCTGAAGAATTTTCCAACTACCTATGCAACACATTTACACCACATAATATCAACAACAGCAATCTCAAATGTCATACGGATGAGGATGCACTAACCACTACTAGTACCTCAACTGGCAAGTACTACACCATACCTAAAGCAACAGCACAAGAAATTAGAAACATAATCGAAAAAACAAAAAACAATAAAGCACCAGGAATCGACCTAATCAATGGTAAAATCTTGAAAAACCTTGTTCCAAAAGCGATACGACTAATGACAATAATATACAATGCAATACTAAGAATCCAATACTATCCTAAACAATGGAAACTAGCACAGATCATAATGCTACCTAAACCAGGCAAAAACCCACACCAAACAGCATCTTACAGACCAATATCGCTACTTCCTGTGTTTTCCAAAATACTAGAAAAAATAATATACGTCCGCCTAAAACCAATAATAGAGAAGGAAAACTTAATACCAGATCACCAATTTGGATTCAGAAACGAACACTCCACGATAGAGCAAATGCACAGGCTCATCAATGAAATAATACTAGCATTAGAAAACAAACAATACTGTACTGCCCACTTTATGGACATCGAGAAAGCATTTGACAAAATAAACCACGAAGGCCTGCTACAAACAATCAGAAAGCAATTCTCGGATCAAATATACCAATTAATAAAATCCTACTTAAGCAGCAGAACCTTCGTAATAAAAATCAAGGACACGTACTCTGAAGTTAAAGACATCAAGGCAGGGGTCCGCAAGGAAGCATCCTAGGACCAATACTATACACATTATACACGGCCAACATACCGACAACTACCAATAGCAAAATACTGACATTCGCGGACGACACAGCTGTACTAGTCAGGCACACTAACCCAGAAACAGCAGTCACATGAGGAGGAGATTACCAGATGCGCGAAAAGGTACAGAGAAATAATAACAACACACCCAAACCGGCTGACTACGGAAACGATCAACACAAGCATAGAAAGAAGACTAAAAAGGAAACACCCAGCTGATCTCACAAAGGATATAACCTAACAAACACGAAGACGGTACCCCGCTGGGGGTAGCCGTCCACATGCTATGTATTTACAAGATATAACATTTTATCTAATGTCCTACTGGACAAATTGTAATATTAAAATGAAACAATAAAAAAAACCTTTTACCTTCTTTCCCGTTGAAGCAGTGTGTAACTCGATAATCCTATTCCATTGTTATTTATTACGTCATCGTAGCCTTACCTTCAGCAGAGTCAACTCGAATGATATCTTTCGCGTGTTTACTCGGGTATTTGACGTCTTTCCATACCATAAACCGTGCAATCTTTTACATGGATTACCCTTTCAATTCGCGTGAGGAACAACGTCGACGTGTTATCGGCCATGTACGAAAATACAGTAATCCACCGTTGCTTCCTGCATTCTCTGCTCAGTCGATGCATTACCGAATAGGAACATCTGCTTTGAAAGTACACCGACGAAAGCGACAAAGAGGATTTCCGTTCCAATACCAAAGAAACTTACCTGGACTTTTGACGGCAAGACAGCAGACGACCGAACGAAAGGCAAAAATCACGACTAGACAAGATTTCAAAAAGTCGACGAACACGCACACTCTGACTTCTTTGCAAAAGATGTGCCAGCCGCCGCGTTCCTCTATTTTCCCCTTTATCATTCAAATTTCTAGGCCAGTCAGACTTTGTTGAATTATGCGGGGGAGCAGGAGAAGTGCAAGTGTGAGAAAGGACGGAGCCGTGAACGTGGTCGAAATCTCTAGAAAACTAGAGAATCCGAGCAAGGAGGGCAGGCAGAGAGGAAGGCTGGTGCATGAGAGCAATAGGGGATATAAAATCCGAAGGAATTCGGTCGGGAAAGGCGCGACAGGCGAAATATAACCTCGTGAGAGGTTAGGATAGCGAGGAAGCCACATTGGGACGCGTGACAACAGCGCCGCGGCACGAGCCACTCAGGGAACCTCACGGGCGCAGCCATATTGGCACGCACGCCGAAGGTGCGCCGCGCGGGCTATTCGAAGGGGACAGCGACCGGTGACAGTGACGAGCGCGGGTACAGATGGCCGTCCTGCGCACCCCAAAGGGAAAAGAGGAAAGGAAGACGAGGAAAGACAAAGAAGAAAGGATGGGAAGAGAGGGGGAAGCGGAGCTGGCTGCCGGGCAGACGCAGGTCAGCACCAGAAGCATGAGGAAGGCGATACCCCCCAAGGAAGGGCTCGTATGCACCGCACCAAATGCGGGGAGCTCGCAGACGGAGGAAGCGACGAAGATAGAGGTGACCCCCGCCGACGAAGTCCCTCGCGCGAAGAAAAGGAAGACTGGCGGACCCACCGAGCTCCCCTCAGAACGCGCCAAAGAGATGGAAACATCTACAACGGCGGACATAGGAGCGGAATTGATCCACCAGTCGTCCGTACTAACCAAGATGGCCGAGACGGCCCGCAACCTCAAGAACACGCAGGTGAAGACACTGAGGGAAGTGGCGACGACCATAGTCCGCGGGGTAACGGAGATGGCTAAAAGGGCGGACCCCGCCTCTGGCGCGCTTGCGATAATGGAAGGACGCGTAGCGGCGCTGGAGGCGGAAAACGATGCGCTTCGAAAAGAGCTGGCTCTGCGCTCCACGATAGAGAAGAGCAGCGAGACAGCGCGCCTCGACGCGATCGAACGCAAGATAGAAGAACTGGGCCCCTCGCTGGCCCAACGGATGGAGGAACGCATCCAAGCCATCGAAAAGAGGATAGGAAAGGAGGCCGCCCCCGAGGAGACCGCGCGAAGAGACCTGGTGGAGCTGGAAGCACCAGCCACAACAACGAGGGAGGAAGGACAAGCGACCGCCGCGGAATGGCAGACGGTCGCAGGAAGAAGAAAGAAGAAAAAGGAGGCAGCCGGAAAGCAACCGGCGAAAATAACTCCCAGGGCAAGGGCAAAGAGCCCGAGGAAAGCCTTAGAGGGAGGATCGAAGAATACGCGAGGGGAGGGAAACACGCCGCCACCCACGTATACAACGCGAACCTCAGCAGTGACTATCACGCTGAAGGACAGGTCGAGCCAATCATATGCGGAGGTGTTGGCTGCGGCCAAGGACAACGTCTCGCTGGCCGAGGTCGGAATCAGCGCAGTAAAAATGCGCAAAGCATTAACAGGAGGCGTCATCCTGGAGGTCCCCGAGGACCAGAAAAGGGAGAAGGCCGCTGCTCTTGCAGCACGGCTGACCCAGATCCTGGACCCAAGCAAGGTCCGAGTGGCGACACCCTTCCGAGCTGCGGAAGCAAGGGTGACCTGGGTAGACATCTCGGCCACCAAAGAGGACATCAGGAACACCCTAGCGAAGGAAAGCGGCTGCAGGGCGGAGGACATCCGTCTGGGAGAGACCCGCCTTGCACGAAACGGCCTTGGATCTGTATGGATACGAGGCCCGGCCGGAGCGGTGAGAAAATTAGCACAGGCTGGCAAGATCGCTATAGGCTGGTCGATAGCGAAAGTCGAAGCCATCGAGAGAAGACCGCTGCAATGCTACAGGTGCCTGGAGACCGGGCACGTAAGCAGGATGTGCACTTCGAAGGAGGACAGGGGGCACCGATGCTACAGGTGCGGCGACCCGGGACACCAAGCCAGAGCGTGCACAGCAGCGAACCCGAAATGCCTGATCTGCGAGGCACTCGGGGCACCATCGGCACATAGGATGGGGGGACCGGCCTGCGCCCCCCCGAGGAAGGAAAGAAGAGGAATCACCCGCCGATCCACGGCCGCAAGTGGCAACGGGAAGGACTCGCTGCCGCAGGGAGCCGACCCTGAGCCGGCGAGCAGGGAGGCTGGCACGGGGGAGGCCATGGAGGCGATGACATTTAGTGATTGAGAATGCGCATCCTCCAGACCAACCTGGGACGGTCGAGACGAGCACAAGACCTGCTCTATCAAACAGTACGAGAGAGCGCGGTCGCCCTAGCAGTAGTGGCCGAACCATATAGAGTCCTGGATGCCCCGAACTGGACCGGAGATGCGGACGATATGGTAGCGGTCACCTGGACATCAACGCCGGGGGCGCTCACGTACGGAGTCCCACTGGAGCGCGGGAACGGATACGTCGCGGTCGAGTGGGCAGGGATGGTGGTGGTGGGCGTGTACGTATCACCCAACAGCGGATGGGCAGCGTTCGAGGAGTTCCTGGACGGAGTTGGCGACTGTGTCAGACGGCACTCTTCCCGGCAGATACTGGTGTTAGGAGACTTCAACGCGCACTCAGCGGAATGGGGAAACCCCAGGACCAACGCGCGCGGCCGCGCGCTGTCAGACTGGGCCGCGGGACTTGGGCTCCTGCTGGTGAACAGGGGCACGACCAGCACCTGCGTGACATGGAGGGGGAGCTCCGTCGTTGACATTACCTGGGCTTCCCCTGATACATCCAGACGAATCACAGGCTGGAGAGTAGCGGAGGGGATTGAGACACTCTCGGACCACCTCTACATCTTCATGGAGGTGAAGGGCATGCCTAGACCTGGAACAGTGACCACCGGTAATGGCTGTGACACACGGAGAAGAGGATGTGCGCGCCCACCACCAAGGTGGAAAATCAAGGAGAAGGACGGAGACCTACTCCGAGCGGCCGCGACAGTGGCTGCCTGGAACTGGGAGGCCCCGATGACCCAGACAGAAACAAGCGTGGAGGAAGAGGTCGAGAACCTCCGTCGAGACATGACGGCAATCTGCGACGCGTCCATGCCACGAACCACGCTGGGCACTGGGCGGAGCAGAGCCGTGCACTGGTGGACCCCCGACATCGCGGAAATGAGGGCGAGATGCGCCCGGGCACGAAGACGGTACCTGAGGGCCCGCTGTTGGAGACGACGGGACGAGGAGGAAGTCCCACGGCGATACCAAGCGTACCGCACGCTGCGGCGCTCGCTGCAGAAAGCCATTAAGGCCGCGAAGAACCGTGCGTGGCTGGAACTGGTTGAAGCGGTAGAGGCCGATCCATGGGGAAGGCCATACAAGACAGTGACGAGGAAACTTCGCGAAAAGGGACCCTTGGCAACGGCGGACATGGAACCAGAGCTGTTGCAGCAGATAGTTGAGACACTCTTCCCGTCGCAAGAGGACAGTGCAGCAGAACAGCTGCAGGACACAACCTGGACAGGGGAGTGGACGGATGACCGGGAAGTCACGGAAGAAGAACTACGTGAGGCGACCAGAAGAATGGCCTCCCGCGACGTGGCGCCGGGCCCGGATGGAATACCGGGCCGGATCTGGGGGGAAATAATGGGGATCGTGGCTCCCAAACTGCGGCGCCTCTACACAAAATGCCTGAAAGAGGGAGTCTACCCCCGGGCATGGCGAACAGCAAGGCTGGTCCTGCTCCGTAAAGAGGGACGACCAATGAATGCGCCGTCGGCGTACCGCCCGATATGCCTACTGGACGAGGTTGGTAAGATCCTCGAGAGAGTCGTCGCCGCCCGACTGGAACGTCACATGGCGGAGCAAGTACCAAGCTGGCAGGAAAGCCAGTACGGCTTCCGGAAGGGGCGCTCCACGATCGATGCGATCAGGCGCGTGCGGGCACGCACAGAATACACGACTTCCCGTGGCGGCGTGGCGTTGGCGGTATCCCTGGACATCGTCAACGCGTTCAACTCCTTAACATGGGACAGGATAGTGGCGGCCCTGGTACACTTCGAGGTTCCCAGCTACCTCGTCCGGCTGATCCGCGCCTGCCTCGACGACAGATGGGTATGCTACACCGGCAGGAAAGGAGAGGAAAGGCGGCCAGTCGAGCGCGGCGTGCCGCAGGGTTCGGTATTGGGGCCGATCTTATGGATCATTACGTATGACGAGGTACTGCGCTGCCCGATGCCTCCGGGCGCGACCATGGTGTGCTACGCGGACGACACTTTGGTCCTGGTCGGGGGCCGCGGGTGGCACGAGACGTTGCGCGTCGGCGAAGTCGCAACGGCATGCGCGATACGTGCGGTGCGCGGACTGGGCCTAAGAGTCTCCCCTGTGAAGTCGGAGGCCATCTGGTTCTACGACAAGAACAAGCGGGGGGCTCCCCCGCCCGGTCTGAGCATAAGCATGGAGGGAGAAACCGTCGGGGTGGGAACGCGAATGCGATACCTGGGCCTCGACATCGACAGCCAGTGGACGTTCGAGCCGCACTTCGACTCCCTGATCCCGAGGGCGACGGCGGCCGCTAACGCCTTGTGCGGCCTGCTGCCGAACATCGGGGGGGCGGGAGCCGCGGTGCGCCGATATACGAGGGCGTCGTCCGGTCCCGGGTGATGTACGGGGCCCCGATATGGGCGGGAGACCTGATGGCAAGACGCCGCAGCATCCTGCTTCTCAGGAGGCTGCACAGAGTAACTGCCATCAGGATCATCAGAGGATACCGAACAGTGTCGTACGCGTCGGCGAAAGTACTGGCCGCATTCCCGCCGTGGGAACTCCGGGCGCTGGCACTCAAGAGGAGGTATGAGCAAAGGAGACCGTGGGACCCGGGAGGGGACCCGGCCGAGCAGGCGGCCCCAGACGACCTAGGACCCGCCGAGGAGGACGCATGGGACCAGTGGCGATCCCAGCTGATCAACGAAGCAGGCGAACACCGGGGAGCGGCGGCAGTTCTCCCAAACTGGGGGACATGGAGAAACCGCCGCGGTCTCCCGCTCACCTTCAGGATGACCCAGATACTCACGGGACACGGTGTGTTTGGGGAGTACCTGAAGAAAATCGGACGGGAGACGACGGACATCTGTCACCATTGCGGGGAAGGCAGGGACACAGCGCAGCACACGCTGGAGGCCTGCCCGGCATGGGAACTACCCCGCTGCACCCTACGACAAGTCATAGACGAGAGGCTGACCGCCTCAGCGATCATAGCAGCGATGCTGAGCGGGCCGCAGGAATACGAAGCTGTCCGCCTCTTCTGCGAGCGAGTCATGCTCGCAAAGGAGCGAGCGGAAAGGGTGAGAAAGAGAAACTCGCACCCGTGCAGGATAACGCGATGGAGGAGGATGGCAGTCAGACGGCCCAGACCAAACTCACTGCCGCCATAACGATCCGCGACTAGAAGGAGGGCCGGCGCCGGGGGCGATGGCCCCCCAGCGCCAATTCAACAGATAAGGAATATCCAGGACGGGCCTGAAGAGAGGACGCGGGGGGGGGGTGCAACAGAAGTAATTCATCCGAGGTTCCTGGAGCACCCCCTGTTATACGCGCAGGATGGCCAACGTGGAGTTTTAGTCGGTAGGAGTCCGACACTACTCTGCTGCTACATAGCGGCAGCGGAGTGTCCATGAGGATTTCTCCACGTACAAAAAAAAAAAAAAAAAAAAAGTCAGACTTTGTTAAATTCTTTGAATTCCCCTCTTCTTCCTTTGTTCCTGTATCCTTTGTTCAGCGAGTTTGGGGCGATCCAACGATCTCAGCTTTTTCTGGAAATTCACTGGATAATTATCATCGAACTTTTGTTCTTTGACGCAGCCCTGGAAAGGTTTTGCTTGGCCGAATTCCAGAGTAGAAATCCTCCTCTTGTTCGAGTTTCCGCGGTGAATGACAGATATTGGGCGACTGAAGTTTTCGGCGTCGTCGACGGACGCAGAGAATAAACTCGTCTTCGAAAAGTGAAGCAGTACGTAACTGGTTTTTATGAAACGCGGAAAGCGTTTCGCCTTGATGCTTGACCATTGTTATTCGACGCCACTTCGAACGGCATCATACAACGGACTCGACGGTAAACACGAATTTGCATCGAGTCCCATAGAGAAAAGAAGAAAAGGAAAAAGGGAAGATTTGTCCAATATTTTGCGTTTTATAGATCTGACGAGGATTTCAAATTACAAGCGGTTATCTGGATTTCATCGGTTTCCCTTCGTGTCACTGGTCGACCGATTAATCCGACGAAGACGGTAGCGTTAATTTATTGCAAACGATCCGACGAAAAATCTATGTCGTCCCTCGTCGCGAAACGACGCGATGTAACACGTCGATGACTCGTGACCCGGCAGATTAGCAGCAGGCTATTGTATCGTTTGGGAAGAAAATCAGACGGGCACCGCGCTGTTTGTTTCGTTCGTAACTGTGAAATCAAGACGCAACGTTCTACGGCTGGCAATTTCGCGTGTTAAAGGCGATGACGCCTCTTCGCGGTTGCGGGTATTAGTATGCAGGAACGGGGCTGACTCACTTGCCTCGCGGGCTTGTTATTGACGATGAACGTCCCGGCGGATACGGAAACGCCCGGCTAGAATACGCTTATTCCGCGCCACGGACTCGAATTCACTGTTCTATTCGAAACTTAGACTAACTTTGTTAAGGGTTTTGCATGCCCGCAACCTTCAATACGTTAATTAGAGTTGCGATCTTATTAGAAATTCGTTCCGCGAAAAATCTACAGCGTTTTCTTCTAAAGCTACTTGTTAATCGTCTATCTCGGTGTGTTTAGAATTAGCGACTGTTATAGGAGAGCCGAGTAAAAGGGTAGGGGGAACGAGCGTGACGAGTTTGAAGCGATTGTCGCTACCGATCGAAAGAAAAAACGGCGAGTAATTTACGAGGTTATTAATTTTCGCTGACCATATAGTGGTTAAATCGAGGCCGTAGTTGTTTAAGCGGATTAAACTGTCTTCCATTGGAACTCAACGCAAGTTCCCATGCCGCGTATTCTGTCGTGCGTGTATGGACGTCGGCGGACGGTTTCGCTGGCCTCGTAGAAGATAAATTGGAAGGAAGACCGCTGACGACGAGCCGAACACGTATACGGATTCGCGAAAAATCCGCAAAATAATAAGAAAACGTGGACGTGATGGGTATGCGAATATAATTGCATCGTACGTGAAAGAGGAAATCTTCTTGCCGCTAACAAGATATCAAAAATTGTTGCCGACATTGTTGGACGATTCGTGGTCGAAACGAATTGAATTTTCTTCTATTATCGACGACGATCCCGCGCGTTGTCGATTACACATTCCCCATGTATTACTATCATAAGCTAGTACGCGAAATTTATTGTCGTTATCGAATAACGAACCGGAGCCGTGTCTCGTTCCAACTTGAACCAATTTTGCTTCTCGACGATTTGCAATTTGAATAACTGGCGAATTCTTTTCCATTTTTCCCTGTACCCCGTATAAACTGGCTACTCTTCCTAATTTGAAATTCCTAACGGCAAAGTTATAAGTTTCCACGATTGCAAACATAGCCGCGTAAGTCGTAAATCATTGCTTACTTCGGACATAGACTACTCGGCTGTAGATTCGGAGACAACGTCCTAGTTAAGAGCGCGTAATAACTTGATATGGAACTTCTGACAAAAACGCAAATATATTCCGGTTGTGCTGATTTCTGACCAAATAAGTGTAATTTCCATTACGGCTCTCTTCACGCTTGTGATTACGTATAACGAGGAAGAATGGTAATATATGGGAAAACGCGTTCGCATTTACCTTGCAATTTCATAAAATTCATCTCTACCTAATCGTATTTACGAATTTCCATAATTTATTCGTACCAATCATTTTCGTACGAATGACGGTATTGATGATGCAGTTTCGCAAGCCTGTTTCGCGCTTTACGCCTTAATTGTCTAACCAGTGGGGGACGATACGAAATCATCGAGGTCGTCTTACCATTTACTGTTTCGGAGGTGATTAGAGTTCAGTCATCGGTATGAGAAAATTGCGGGGAGCAGTAAATAATAACTACAGTCGGTGATAACTGGAAAACAAATATACGCGTCAGTCGGTTAATTTAAAATTATCACGTTCGCGAATCTCGATCGTTCCATCTATGCGAGGCAAATTACATTTTATCTCGGATGCTTTCATGCTGGGATCCGAACAATTTTAAGCGGCAGAAACGTTAGCGTATCGGAATTTTTAAATCGGATACAGTCGTTGGGTCTCTTGAACGTCCGGTGCTGCCAGTACGGAGGAAACTCGATTATTGGCGGATATAATTACACGAATAAATGATTCGCGTCGATCGAATGTCGTACAAGTTTTATCGCGTTAGAGGACCTTTTAATTATTCATTTCCTAGTGAGATGATTTTCGCTAGGAAAATCAAACATCGCGTGCGCTTGCACAAATAGCCGTCGCTTAAATAGATAGCAAGTTAAATCGATTCGTTGTATTCGCTGTAGTTGCGGTAAGTTTATACCTCACGTAAAACGGGCATAAATCGAAAATAGATTTTATTTTCATATGTAGCGGCACGTGAGTCAGAGGACAATTCAAATCATGTTGTTGTTTTTCCTCGGAGTATCAAGATTGTTAGGGCACAAGTAACGTAAGAACAAATACTCCGGGCAAAACAATGTCGCCGCTACGCATAACCGTCGAACAAAGACGAATTTGAATCTTCCAACTTCCCCCCGACCAGTATTAATAAACCGACACAACCGAAAAGAGTACAATATCTACGAGTATCTACGAGCATCTTTCTGTATCAACGAGCGATCTAAGTGTTATCACGGGTTAACTATCGAGTTACGTGACGAGCATTTATCGAGTATTTATCCGCGATTTTATTTTGCGATTTATACTTTGTACTAACGACTCAGCGAATATAGGCTGTACATTAATTTATTATTTTAAATAAATTCGACGGTTACGACAACAAACAATAACCTCCAATAAATCTCACGGTCAAACATCCATATATATCTGTCCTCTACACATACGCTCGGCTACCTCAGCCCTACTTTACGTACTATGATTCCGCCAAATTGTTTATTTATTGACCGGGCCAATAAACGGGCAAAGGCCTGCGGAAGTTCGAAAGGAGCGCAAATATGCGGAATTAACGATCGTTAAAACTACATTTTATCCGGTAAATAACTGATTTACCTTGTCGAATGTCTAGCCAGTTGTTATTACACTGGGAAATTTTGTTGCTTTCATTCGACGGTTCTACGAAAGGGGATCAATTTATTCGATCGATTCCCTGTTATCCTTGTCGACGTGGTTACGTATGTACGATATGGTTATATGTACGTGTGCAATCGTAGATTCTAAGTCGTACGACTGGATCCGTTCGTCGATAAGAAGCGTCCATTGTGTCTCGATTCATTGAAACAAATATTGAAATGCATCTCGACTACCGATTCTCTTCCATAAGACAGCCGTAAAGTCGTTCGAAATCGTGATATTTGGGAAAAATGGTGGATCGGCATAGAAATCGATTACTTTAATGAAAATATTTGAATGGGTACGATGGGAATGGTGGGAACAGCGGTGAGCAGAGGCTGAATTAGGAGATAGAAATTTAAACGGTAACGTTCTTCTCGATGACTGTGCGCTTCAGATCGGGCAAATTGTTAATGGAAACGGAATATTAATAACGCGTGCTGCGAGCCAGCGGTAACTTTTACGAGCAAGCAATTAACTTATCGAGTATAACCGACGATTTATCTGGATTCGTCTGTTAGCGTTGCGCCAAAACATTGGAGGACCGACGGAA
The DNA here is from genome assembly GCA_936014575.1 of Bombus lapidarius. Lineage (NCBI taxonomy): Eukaryota > Metazoa > Arthropoda > Insecta > Hymenoptera > Apidae > Bombus > Bombus lapidarius. Next base: position 197,752 of record CAKXZU010000149.1, read on the forward strand.
CACGGTTCGAGATAAACGTGCTTTGATTTGTCGAATCACGGTAGATACACGGGAGGAACGCAATTTGTTGGTAACGGCCGCGTGTCGAATAACAGATATCGAAACTGGCATTCCTCGCGTCGATTCGGTAAATTTTGAGAACGTTTCAAAGACTTACGCTGTCCTACCCTTATACGCAGTGTTGCGTTAATTCGATACTCCTCAACGCTTAACGGTCGACCTCATCCCAAAATGTGCGAACAACAAAAAATTCAGCAACAACGTGCTTCGCGTTCGCGGAATATCGAGCGAACAGAGAAAGGAAACAGAGGAAGCGCGAATGGAAAATGAAGGTAAAAAAGGTGAGAAAGGTTGTAACGTTTCATTTCGCAGCGCGTATCGACGATAGGGCAGTAATTCAGGTCGCAACGCTTTTTCTCTTTTGTGTGAGATCAAAATTTGCTGGTCGTGGTGGACTCTTCGCGCGATTCACGATAATTTGAGTTCCAATATTTGTCAGACCGAATTCAAGGTGGCGTTGGCGGCGCTAGCTGCGGCGCTAGCGACGTAATAGAGAAAATTTTCTGCTAGAAGCGAGAACCACGTTCATCGTGCTAAATTGACAGTGCTGCGCCAACTCGTCGTGCCAGCCGTGGGAAATGTTTAATATATTCGAATTCGAATTTCGACGTTCCACGCCGAGCATACGAAGAGATTTGGTTAAATTATACTCAGAGTCAAGCCACCCGGTCGTTGCACGCGTTTTTCTCTTGGGATCGCCACCATTAGAATATCTCACGCTTTGACGTTTCAATTTTTTATTAGATTTGTCGATCCCTCGCTCCCTCTTGCCCTCTCTTCCAATTTTCCGAAATATAAAGAAATTGCTGTTTCCATTGTTCGTTTTATCCCCACAATGCATCTGTGCCCCGATAGTTACGTCAAGCTGATGAAGTCGGAGCGCGTGTTTTAAAGGATTTCCAAGGGAATATATAAATATGTCGGAGATGAAATAACACCGAAGCCTCTCTTCGGAACTTGGGGATAATCCCGTAATATTGTAATCCAGATTTTATCATAGCCATAATTAAACAATTGTCATTCAATCCGATTGTGTTTATTCGAGATTTGTAACAATGAGTTTGGGCTCGAGGCGACACTCAGTCGCCAACGTAGCCGCGGTCAAGGGATGAACGTTTGTCTAACAAAGGTATGGAGTAATAGTATAGCTCTCCTTAAAAGAAATAGTTGTAGTGATACTTGACAGTAGACATTCCAACGGTCTCTGTCCCATGGCTCGCCACACGCAGACCCTATTCTCTAGGCAAGATGATTGCCAGATGTCGATGCGTCTCCGCAGTGCATGTTCGGCTAGCCTGAGGACCCGTTATAAATCTTAAGATTTAGTTAACTAAAGTCCTTCAAACGGACAAACAGTCTTTGTCCCAACTACGGGAAGATAAGGAAAACCTGCTTTCTCACGAACGACGCCTCCCGCTAGCAACTTTTCCTCAAGGGCGGCTAGCATCCTTTTCTAACCACCGATATGGAAATTGACCAATTAACAGCAACGTCAATTTCCCTCACCTTCTGAACGAAGGCATCGCTCCATGAATCCGATGATCTCGTGCCCTTAGACACACCCCGTCATAGTTTTCCTCTGTGGCATCACCGCGACGGAAAGTCATTCTGGTGCGATCTCATTGACGAGAAAGAATAACGTCTTTACGATCAGTGAATATTTCGCGCTTGCTAACCAAGATTCGGACTTAGAGTTTGTGAGAACATACATCTGTTATCCCGTTGACCGCGGATTCGTTATCGAACCTAGAATCATTGTCATTAGCGTCTGGAGTATCTAATTAACACGGTTACTTGTCGATATCTGTAACAATCATATTTGCTCTAGTCAATATCTCCTCTATTGCATAACGACAATGTCTAATCACTACGAAGAGTCGTTTCACGCCCTTAACCCCAACCCTAATCATAACGCCAACCCGACATATATGTTTCATGGATGATTAATTGAAGCTCATGTTGAAGTTTCATTTTTTAGATCAATAATTTTAGCTTCAATTATATTAAAAAATTACGCTTAATTTTAGTATTTAACGCAATATTTATAAGTGTATTTCAATTTGATGGAACGTTAATTATTGCTACATCTTCAGTTATTCACATAGGAATTATATATTTAGGAATATTGAGAGGAAGAAAAATAGGAATTTTAGGATGACTATTAATAATAATTTCTCACGGATTAGTATCTTCTGGTTTATTTTATTTAGTGAATATAATTTATGTTCAAACTAATATAATTATATATTTATTTTTATAATAATTATTTTTATTATATTTATAATTCTGGTGCTCCTGTTTCCTATTAATTAGTTGATATAAATATTTATTTATTATTTTAGTCGGGTTTGATACGAAAAATTCAAATTCGTCTTTGTTCGACGGTTGTTCGTAGCGGCGACTTTGTTTTTGCTCGGACTTTATTTATTACTATATTATGTGTGTCCTAACAATATTGGTTCTCCGAGGCAAAAAACAACAACATGATTCGAATTGTCCTCTAGCTCATGTGCCGCTACGTGTACCTTCAAGGAATCAAACTGGCCCAGTCTCGCTTCTGACACCAAGAGGTGATCATCGTTTTCTTTAATTTGACGAATTTTTCGATTCAAAGACACTCTTTCCTGTGACTTTCCTTATTTTCTGTCATAAAAGTTTATATTTAAAATTTGTTAGTTTTTATACAAAGGTAAAAGGTAAGTAAATATTAATAAATATGATAATAAAATAATATAATGCTATATAATAATATTAATAAATACTTTTACTTATTTTATTTCCATTAAGTACAGTAAATTTAGTAGCTTAATTGCTAATAGGGCACGTATCTGTAATTAAACTAGATTCTATTCTCAACGTTACTTCATTATTCTATTATTGTCTCATATAAATATTTTGTTTCGAAAAATAATTTACATATGCTTCCAAGTTAATAGAAGTAAACACTATGTGTTTGTATTAATTGCTATATATGTCGTAATTTCAACCATAATATTAAATTATGGTATATATTATTAAAAAGTATAGTTTTAAAAATATATATTAAATGCTTATAAAGAATTTATTTGTAGATTTTAAATATGGGCCGTAGATCGCAGATTGGAATCAGAGCACGAATTACTAAGAACTTATTAAATATATGTTGTGTATGTGCGGAAAAATCTACCACTGACAATTTTGAAGCTTCTTTGGAGTCTTCAAGTAGTATTGCTCAAATACCACAGTTTTCAACTGCATTTACGACGAAAATTTTAAAAAACCAAGCAGAAACAAAGACAATGGCACCTATTGGAAAATTACGTGCTCATTTAATTTCTGATGATGGCAGTAATGTAAAATGTTTGTATCATATTACGATGAAATCTAATACTTTTTTTTCTTACCGCAAATCTTATGTTACTAATCAATACTAACCTTTATATATACTAACTAATAATGTTTGATATCGGTTAATTAATATGTTAAAATCTAATTGATTAATGCAAGTACATAAATACTATAATATATATAAAACGTGGAAGCCGAGCTAAAAAAAGGAAAAGTGCTAAAAGTAATTCCGATGAAAAAGACATTCAAGTTGTTACAAAACAGAGTAAAACAGAAAAGAGTGTTTCAAGCGGGACAATTTCTAAAAAAATTCTAATTAAAAATAAAAGACTAGAAATAAGTAAAAATTCTGATATCATTGAAGATACAGTAATTGTACATACAGGAAATAATATTGAAGAACGTTCAATGTGCAAGAATGCAGCTGTGAAATTTACTCCTCTTATGAGTTTCACGATGAACACCAATTCTAATTATACGCAGCAGATGATGGACGCTATCGTAATTGTAGAACCTTTAACACCAATACAATTAAACGAAACTATGGTAAGTAATAAAAACTTGGCTAGTAGTATAGGAAAAAATAATGAACCTAAATTTACATCACGGTCGCCAATATTTTCACAGGAGAAGATTCAGCGGCTGAAAGAAGCGATGAGAAACAAAGAGTTTGATGAATTACTCACAGAAGAGGGGTCGTCCGCTGATGTGGAAAAATCTAAAGGAAATATTAAGATGCAAGAAATTAAAAAACGACAAAAACGGCAGAACAAATTTGCGAGATCGAGCGAAGATGCAGCACTCGATGCTTCATCAAAACCATCTAAATTTACATCACGGTCGTCGACAACTTTGCAGAAGAAGATTCAGCAGTTGAAAGAAGCGATGAGAAACAAAGAGTTTGATGAATTACTCGCAGAAAAGGGGTCGTTGGCTGATGTGGAAAAACCTAAAGGAAATATTAAGATACAAGAAATTAAAGAACGACAAAAGCGGCAGAACAAATCTGCGAGATCGAGCGAAGATGCAGCACTCGATGCTTCAACAAAACCATCTTCGAACAAAAAGGGATACAACTACAGAATACCAGGAAATAAAATCCGCGTATCAATCAAATTGTTTATTCGAACCAGATGCCAGGGTATCTTTAAAGAAAAGAGTTAAGGCATTTGAACAGGCAGGCATGAACTCAACGGCAAGCTGCAGATGAAGTAATGAAAACCAAGCATCAGACGATTATATCACAGGTAACATTACAAACAATATCAAAGTATTCTTCTGTTATAAAAGCACAAGCTATTATTCATTCAATATTTTAGCCAAAATATGGCTGCAAACAGCAAGGTCCAACCACTTACGTTTTGGATAGTAAACCTGACGATGATGAATCAGATGACGAATCGAGGCCAAAGCATACATTTCCACATTGGTCACAATGTAAGTATTGTTTTACTTAATGAGTTAATAAACATTAGAATGCATAGAGTACTCGAATTTTTATCAATTTTAGCGCACATACGTGAAAACCAACTAGCGATGCAGAGATACATTCCGAAGAAAGCAGTCTGTAAATTCTTTGGTAGCAGAAAATGCACACCAAATTTAAGTGAAATGTTTGAAAACATAGATTTAAGTTCATTGCAACGCACGTCCAGTGCAGTATGGGAGACACCACCGCGTTATTTCAAGATGGAAAACGAAGAAGAAGTATAATTTGTTAAACTAGATGTTATTGATTTTATATTATACCTAAGAATAAGAATACTTAGCCTACCTTTTTATTAGCAATTAATAAATAATTAATATGTAACAAGTAATTGTTCTGCTGCGACTTTTGAATAAATAAAGTAAGAAAGTAAAGTTTAATAGATTTGACTTATTATCACTATTGTGTAATATTTCGCGAGATACCAAACTTTAATGTATCCAGCATTCTGTTCTAAATTTTTTTTAAATGGATTTACTCTCCAATCATATTTCCTGGCCTTATCTTTCCTTTCATATTAAATATTTTGTCGCAATGAAGTATCACGTTACATACAAAAGGTAATCTTATAATAAATAAATAATATTGTAGAAATTGAATGAATTCCTTTTTTACCTGTTACAAGAAAATGATTTTTAGGATCAGTTGCTAATGTTAATGCACAATCACGTATAGAATGAATAACTGCGAAAGCTTGTAGAAATCCAGCATCGGGGTAATGAGTCCACACTTGTCCCCCTCAGAGTATCGGGGCTTCGTAAAAGTTCATTCTTGTCCACGAGATCGATTTTGTTATCGCGCAACAGTTGACAAGTCGTTTTCCTGAGTTCGGCTGCTATTCGCCTAGCCTCGTCTATATCTGAATCCACTTGAATATGTCTGGGCATTTGCCTGGAAATTGGATTCACGTCCAAACTTTGATATTGTTTGTAATGTTACATCTGTGATATAATAATCATCTGATGCTTAGTTTTCATTACTTCATCTGCAGCTTGTCGTTGAATTCATATGCCTGCCTGTTCAAATGCCGTTTTTTAAAATCTTGTATTTTAATATTTGCTTGAAACTTTTTCATTTCAAGGGATGACTCATCTTCGTCTTTTAGCTGCTGCATCTTCGTGTTTGCACTCCGTGAAAAAATTCTCGTTCTCTTACTTACTTATCTTGTTGTCATTGAAGCCTTTTTTCGCTATATTGCATCTTCTCTTATAGAAAGATGATCCTGTGAATGTGTCTGTGAAGTACCCGCGATCTTTCTTGAAATCAAATAAAGAAATGTTTCCGTGTGCGTTTGCGAGAAGATTCGACATCTGCGGATTTGTCGTTTCGCTGCGGGATAAAGTGTCGATCGCGTGTAGTCAAACCCGTGCAAATGTTGCGCGAGGTCTTCGATGCGACGATGGATATTTGTCGCTACGGCATGTGTCGTCGTTCCGCGTTCATCGTAGCGATAGAGGTCCAGTTTTTCACAGTCGTAGGTTCGCGGCTGGAAGTCTCGGTAGCGCTACCACGGTCACACCTCTGTTTCGAAGTCGATCACATCACGTCGGGGTCACCAATTGAGGCGGATATATCGTATTAATAGTGATAGCTCCTGGCGGTAGATGTCGCTGCAGAGGTACTGTCGCATTTTCTTCCTATTTAAGTATCCTGGAAGAAAAATATCGGAACAGTTATTAATTGTCAGTCAACAAGTTATACGATTAATTTTACAGTAAATATTTAACGAGCGATCGAAGTCTTATTAATAGACAAGAGATATTCACCATCAAGTAGTTATATTTGGACACTTTAATCAGTATATCACATAGTACAATATTCCTGAAGTGAGATCGACAATACATATAAAAGAAATGCCAAAAGCAAGAAGGAATCGTAGAGGTAGAGGCTATAGCAGCAGGAAACGTGCAGAACGTTTAAACGTTTGCCGAAATTAGAAGAGAAGAAGAAAAAATTGGAAAGAAATTAGGAATAACCACGGAACAAGCAGAAATGAGTTTTCTCCATCGAACTCAACTATATCCATACCGATCTAGGGCTGCGTCGCCAATAGTTTACAATAACGATAATTATCCTCGTTTTATAAACTAGAGAGTTTTATGGACGGTTAAGATCAGAATTTTGTTGATAAATATATAACTAAATAAAAATTACTAGTTACGAGACAAAGAAATTTTTTATTCATTCCAAGAAAACTTTAATCCTTCCCGCGCTAGTACTCTCCTGCCCACAGCACCTAAGCTGAAACGTGCAGTTTATTTACCAGTCGCATTAATACGCTAGTTAACGCTACTTCTAAGGTCATATCAACGAATTAGAATATCAAGAATATGACAGTTTGAAAATTCAAAATAGTGTTGCGCTTAGTTTATACCTTAAATTTACAACTTGTACTATCCCGAGAAACTCGAACTTAAATATACAATAGACCAAGCGTATACCCCCCTTTTTCGATACTATATATATGTCGGGTAGCCATCGTAATGAGGGCTCGAGTCGTCATCGGAGGAAAGGTATTGGGCACTCAATGATTCTTCACTGGAACTAGGCATCTTTCTTGTACAATCGAAGTGGCGTTTATTAGCACAAGTATGGATTTTACAGAGTTTGATAAGCAATCGCGGGGATTTGACACAGGTGACAATGGCCTAAGGTCCGATAACGAATCCGCGGTCAACGGGATAATAGGTGTATGTTCTCGCAAACTCTAAGTCCGATTCTTGGTTAACAAAACGTGAAAAACTCGTAAAGACGTTATTCTTTCTCGCCGACGAGGTCGCACAAGAGAATGACTTTCCGTCGCGATGATGCTACAGAGGAAAACTATGACGGGGTGTGTCTAAGGGCACCAGATCATCGGATTCGTGGAGCGATGCCTTCGTTCAGAAGGTGAGGGAAATTGACGTTGCTTTTAATTGGTCAATTTCCATATCGGTGGTTAGAAAAGGACGCTAGCCACCCTTGAGGGAGGGAGTTGCTGGCGAAAGCGTTGTACGTGAGAAAAGAAGGTTTCTCGTATCTTTCCGCAGTAGGTGACAAATTTAGGGGCTGCGAAGACTAAGACTATTTGTCAGTTTGAAGAACTTCAGCTAAATAAATTCTAAGATTTATAGCGGGTCTTTCGGCTAGCTGAATATGTACTGTGGAGATGCATCGACATCTGGTAATCATCTTGTCCAAAGAATGCGGTCTTTGTGTAGCGAGCCACGGGACAGAGTCCGTTGGAGTGTTTGCTGCCGCGTGCCGCTGCTATATTTTTTCAAGGAGAGCTATACGGTTACTCTATGCCTTTGTTTAGGTAAACGTTTATCCCTTGACCGCGGCTACGTTGGCGACTGATTGTCGCCTCGAGCCCAAGCTCATTGTTACAAATCTCGAATAAACACAATCGGATTGAATGACAATTGTTTAATTATGGCTATGGTAGAATCTAGATTACAATATTACGGGATTTTCCCAAAGTTCCAAAGGGAGGCTTCGGTGTTCTTTCATCTCCGACACGGCCATTCTGACTATCACACGTCCTCGGGTGTAACTAAAATATTGAGTCTTATAACATTAGACTTGATACAACTAACATTATTTACAATTTAATTAAATGTCCAAATAAGCTAAGGATCCAGTTCAACAACAAAATTTTGTTCGGAGATTTGGCAACGAAAAATAAAAGAGAACAAAAATTAATAATGCTATAATTAGTATTCAGAGGGCTAGTTGCATCCTGTGGGTTGTCAGTCAGATCGTAATGACATGATGGACCATTTCTCGATTTCGTACACAAGTGAGTCTCGTTTTTATAGATCGTGCGAGCACATAGAGTTTTGTTCCACGTTCTCGCTGAGCTTTACCATACTATCGCCCCAAGATGCATGTGAATTACATCACACGTTCTCGTCGAGCTTCACCATACTGTGGTCTCAAGATGCATGTGAACTGCATTATACGTTTTCATCAAACTTTACCATACTGTGGTCTCAAGGTGCATGTGAACTGCATGACACGTTTTCATCGAACTTTACCATACTGTGCATGTGAATTGAATTACACGTTTTCATCAAACTCTACCATACTGTGGTCTCAAGATGCATGTGAATTGCATTACACGTTTTCATCAAACTCTACCATACTGTGATCTCAAGGTGCATGTGAACTACATCGCACGTTCTCATCAAACTTCATTATACTGTGATCTCAAGGTGCATGTGAACTATATCGCACGTTCTCATCAAACTTTACCATAATGTGATCTCAAGGTGCATGTGAACTACATCGCACGTTCTCATCAAACTTTACCATAATGTGATCTCAAGGTGCATGTGAACTACATCGCACGTTCTCATCAAACTTTACCATAATATTGCCCCGAAATGCATGTGAGCAGTATCACACGTTCTCACTGAGCTTTACTATATTATTGCCCCAGAATGCATGTGAACAGCATCACACGTTCTCACTGAGCTTTACTATATTATTGCCCCGAAATGCATGTGAGCAGTATCACACATTCTCATTGAGCTTGACTATAGTATTGCCCCGAAATGCATGTGAACAGCATCACACGTTCTCACTGAGCTTTACTATATTATTGCCCCGGAATGCATGTGAACAGCATCACACGTTCTCACTGAGCTTTATTACATTGTCGCCCCGAGATGCGTATGAACTACGCTCCGCCAGGTGTTATAGCCAGTGCTACTGATCTTCCGAGATCGAGGTACTCATATCGTCATGGTCACTGTGGTTGCCATCACTACAGACGTCCAACTCAGCAGGAATGCAACTATCTGGCATTTTTCTCAATCTATCGTGACTGTATTTATACGACCGTTTACCGTCTAATGTCTTTAAGATATACCTGTCTCCTTCCAAAACTTCTGCTATTACAAATGGACCTCGGAATTTTTGGTCTAGTTTAGTTTGATTTCTTTCCTCGTTTTTTTTCGTAATACAAAATCACCGAGATTAAACCTAACCACTATAACTTTAGTTTTGTCGAATCTATCTTTATCATACTTAGCGCTATTCTCTATGTCCTCTATTGCCTGCTGTCTTACATTGGAGATATCTACTTCTCTTCCTTCAATATTGTCGGGTAGCAATAAATCTTATGGTCTTACCGGTTAGTAATTCTAACGAACTCGATTTAGTCACGCGGTTGGTGGTGCAATTCAAGGACAATTGTATTTCCCCAATCGCGTCTTGTCATGACCGCCGGGTCATTTCTATTGTTGTACACATGTTCTTCAGCGTGCCCATAATACGCTCTATCTGTCCATTGACTCTACTAGCACTGGTTGCTATTAAGTGGAGTTTAATAATTTTTACTTTGACAAAATCTTGGAATTCTTTGACCGTAAAACATCTTCCTTGATCTGCTATTATCCGGCAGGGACTGTCGAATAAAAATATAGCGGACTTGAGCGCTTTAGTGGTATTAAGGTAATCTATTTTACGGATACAATGCAGGTACGCGAATTTAGTGAAAGCATCGACCAAAATAATAACATATTCTTTCAATTCACTTTTACCGCTTAGTTTGCCCGATACGTCCATGTGCACTGTATGCCAAGGTATGCTGGTCTTAGGTATAGGATGTAGTTCGGCTTGTATCTTACCTGAACTTGCCTTAGAAACTGGACGAGCATGACAGCTCTCTACGAATTTACGAACATATTTCGCTATTCCTTCGAACCAGTAATACCCGTACAGCTTCTCGAGCGTTTTACCCCAACCTAAGTGCATAATTGACTGATGCACGCGACTAATAACGGACCACCTAAAAAGTACCGGAACACTGAACAAGCAGAGAGTTCTGCCTTTTCTTCGTATTCTACAATAAAGGGTATCGGATCGTAATTCATACGTATTTGCGACACCTTCCGCAATCTCATCGTTTTGTAATTTATTGACGGTTTATGGAATTTGGGGGATCGCGACGTCGTTCAGCTAATCTCCTGAGATTTCGACCAGATTAATTTCTTTATCCGCGACTTCGTTAGTTATACTGTGATCCACGTCTATGGGATTCCGCTAGAAGAAATCTACGTGAGCCATTCGTTTGCCTTCTCAATACATAATATCAAAATTAAAAGTTCGTAAGCAAGCCCACTACCTGTAAACTCTGTCATTTAAATTCACTCTATTGCTAGATGCCTACGAAGAATTACAGTCGATAACGAAAAGTTCTCGTCCATGTAGATACTGGTGAAAACGTTTAACGGCGTTTACAACTGCTAACGTCTCTCGTTCATACGGATGATACTTGGATTCCGCGGGACTAGTTTGCTTACTACAGTATTCTGCTACTCTGTTTTACCGTCAATCTTATTCATTAAAATGGCCCTATATCCATCCGGACTAGCGTCAGTGTGTATTGCTGTCGGATAATTGGGGTCGAATATCATTAACACCGGCTCGTCAGTCAGAACAGAAATGATTTTTCGCCTTATTTTTCATGCCTATCTGTCCAAGTTATGTTTTTGTTGCCGGAAGTAAGTGCATACAGGGGTTTCATTACCCGTGAAAATTTAGGGACGAATTTTCGGAAGTGGGAGGCTAAACCCATGAATTGCCTAAGCTGTGTGATGCTCGTTAGCGCAGGTAAAGAATTCAATGCGTGTGTTTTACCCGGGTTGGGACGAACTTCTCCGTTATGAATCACATATCCCAAGATAGAGTATCAATGTCTTTAAAAAAGAGCATTTGGAAAAATTAAAAGAGAATCCGGCTTTTACGTAGGTATTTAAACCATGTCCAATCTTTCTATGGCTTGATCTATCGAGTCGGCGATAATTAGGACGTTATCCAGTAAACAATAACGTACGAGTAGGCGAGGTCGTCCAAGACATTGAGAATGGCCTTATGAAAAACGAACGGTACATTTTTTTTTCAATCCAAACGGCATCGTCATATACTTGTATTTCCCGTCGGGGGTAACAAATGTTGTATGCTCCGTAGAATTAAAAATGAATAAAAGCACCTCGCTTTTTGCAACCTCGCGATTTGATCCGCAATGAGAGTTGGGGGATACCGATCCGCGACCGTAACTTCTCTTAGTCCTCGAAAATCTACACATAATCTATCTGAGGAGTCTTTCTTCCCCACGAGTAACATAGGGCTCGCGAACGGTGAATTACTAGGCCTTATGATTATTACTTGAATTGATTCGCTTATTCTCTCACGTGCTATTCTGCGCTCCTCCTCGCTAAATCTATAAGGACTTCTTTGTACGGTGATGTTAGTGCCAATTAATCGTATTTCCAACTAGCTTTTATTTACGCAAGTACGTAGGAAACCCGTAACGAATGAATCTTTGTATTTTCGAGAAGAGAAATTAATCGACTTTTATCATTCCCATATACGTCAGTGTCAACTTCAATAATATCGATCTCGTTTTCAGCGGTTTTATTACAGACGTTAGTTAATTTGGTTTTACACATAACGAGGCTATTTTGTGCAATATTACGTAAAAAATATTGGAATTAAAATTTCACGGTCAATCACGATATCATATTTTAAATAATCATCGGTAAGAACATGAGAATTTATCTATAATGTAAAACCATTAGTACATACGATGGAAAAGGTTTGGGATGTACATTTAATACAAACATTTCTTATTCCTCGCTTTGCTGCTATATCAATCGTTCTTTTGCCAGAAAATCTCAAGACCACGGATTCTTTAATCAGTGAACACTCTGTTCCAAAATCGGAGTAAAATGGAAACGACTCACCCAGGTGACTTGATCTACCAGTTGACGCATCCACTAGGTAGAAATCGACTCGACGCTCGTCATCGAAATTATAGTTTCCTTTCGGAGCACTGCTTTGTAAAGGATTTTCCTCCATAATCAGATTGATAGCCGCGAACCATGCAGCGCGATCGGAGCTCGAGGTTTCAGGGTTGAAACGCAGTAGCGAAAAATTGTTAGATTCCGCACTCGATTTTGCACTAGCGACTGAATTAACTCGCGCACAATGGTCGTAAGCTCTTTCTCTGTTATAACCGGCACTGATCCCACTTCTGATGTCGGGTTGGCGTTATAATTAGGGTTGGGGTTGAGGGCGTGAAACGAATCTTCGTTGTGATTAGACGTCGTCGTTATGCAACAGAGAAGATATTGACTAGAGCAAAAATGATTGTTACAGATATCGACAAGTAACCGTGGTAATTAGATACTCGAGACGCCAATGACAATGGTCCTGGGTTCGATAACGAATCCGCGGTCAAGGGGATAATAGATGTATGTTCTCACAAACTCTAAGTCCGACTCTTGGTTAGCAAGCGTGAAATATTCACTGATCGTAAAGACGTTATTCTTTCTCGTCAATGAGATCGCGAAAAGAAGTGACTTTCCGTCGCGATGATGCCACAGAGGATAACTATGACGGGGTGTGTCTAAGGGCACGAGATCATCGGATTCGTGGAGCGATGCCTTCGTTCAGAAGGTGAGGGAAATTGACGTTGCTGTTAATTGGTCAATTTCTATATCGGTGGTTAGAAAAGGATGCTAGCCGTCCTTGAGGAAAAGTTGCTAGCGGGAGGCGTCGTTCGTGATAGAGTAGGTTTCCCCTATCTTCCCGTAGTTGGGACAAAGACTGTTTGTCCGTTTGAAGGACTTTAGTTAACTAAATCTTAAGATTTATAACGGGTCCTCAGGCTAACTGAACATGCACTGCGGAGACGCATCGACATCTGGCAATCTTCTTACCCAGAGAATAGGGTCTGCGTGTGGCGAGCCACGGGACAGAGACCGTTGGAATGTCTACTGTCAAGTATCGCTACAACTATTTCTTTTAAGGAGAGCTATACTATTACTCCATACCTTTGTTAGACAAACGTTCATCCCTTGACCGCGGCTGCGTTGGCGACTGGTTGTCGCCTCGAGCCCAAGCTCACTGTTACAAATCTCGGATAAATGCAATCGGATTGAATGACAATTGTTTAATTACGGCTATGGTAGAATCTAGATTACAATATTACGGGATTTTCCCAAAGTTCCAAAGGGAGGCTCCGGTGTTCTTTCATCTCCGACATATATATATAAATATAATTCGTGACATCTTTTTAAAATCTAGACATGATTCTTTTTTTAGATTTTCATAATTGTATCACAATTTTAAGATTAATTAAACGAATATTTCATAATGATTTTAACATCGAAAATAACGATTATTATACTGCGAATTTTTATATGAATACAGTATGTTAGAATATGTGAAACATAAGGTCCGGTCAAATAACATCAACAAACGAAAAACAGTTTTGTACGAAGAAAAACAAGAAAGACATAAAGAATAACAGACTTTGTTTTCGAGAAAATTGATCTTGGACATTTGTTTGAAACATATAAATTTGCTTAGTTACCGATTAAGCAGACGTAAGTTATTCAACGTGCAAAAATAAGAGAAAAATGTGGAATAAAATCTTGCCGTATAAAGCTTCATTTTCAAGAAAATCGAATTTCTTCGTGCTCGCTTGATAACACTGTTCGACACGTATTTAATTTTCCAACCTTCAATAAGCGACTCTTGTAGATTTTTGCGAGCTACACTCGAATTTGCAAATCGTTTTTCCCTATAACTCACAATTTTCGAAAAAATCAATTTTGAAGAAAATTGCAAATTTTCAACTTTGGAAATATTTTATGTTCTTATAGTAGCAGCTATTGAGTTGCGGTTGAGACGAAAAAATTCTGTGCCCCCCCCTCCGAATAAAATGATATGTATTCTTATTGTATTATGAACATTTAAACATGTTTAAATAATGATTAGAGCGAAAAGGCATCTCAAACGCAACATTTCTTCTTACGTTTCTCAGTTTATTGAAAAAACTAAAGATCTAGGAGAAAATATAACTACAATACGCGATATAACAAACATTTCTGTTAAGGCAAGCATCATCTACCGTATTTAATTTGCGATATAGAAGCACAACTCACGATGTCGTGTCCGTCATTCGGTAGAACGGAACCGCTAAACGCACGCAGTTTTACTTTCATCGAAAGTATTAACATTATCAAGATTTTTAGATTTCTTATATCGCTGCTTAGCATTGATAGTGGCACAACTAAAAAGAATTTCGAATTTGCTTTTATTGAATAGCAAATCTACATTACGCTTTTCTTTCTATCATATAAAACGGTAAATTTACAATTCCGTCAGTTTTGCGCCACAGGACAAAGTTATTACGTATCGCCCTGACCTTAGTTTTACGACAATATTTTCATATCTTCAGTTGTTTGCGACACTATAAGTGGAAGGTCATACTGCTTTCGCGAATAATGGTATATCTTGTGTTTAGTCAGCCTTATAATGTTATTGAAATGACTTGTTGAAAATCTCTTTGTAAATTTGAAAAAGCCTCTCCTCTAAAATTTACCTTTTTGCGAATTGCACCACTATCAATGTCAAGCAGCGATATACGGTTTCAATATCTTTCTGTTTCTGCCTCATCGATTGAAAAATATTTACTGAAAAATATTCCGTCAATTTTGGAACTTTATTTTCAAACTCATTTTTCTCATTAATTTAAAAATTCCCTTTTTCGAGCTCTGCATTCAAATCTCTCCGACGCTTTGAAATTTCACAAATAATAATTTGTGAATCATATACTTGTAAATAATAATTTGTCACGACACTCGTAGTTTTCTGACAGTTCTGAGGTAAGTATTGAGAATCATAGTCTTTTGAACCAGAAGGTTCATCGTCTTCTCTGCCCCGTGGCTGGTTTTTTCTAGAGCATCTTTAAGCCACTTTGAGGATTTCTTGTGACATTTGCTCTCGAAAGTGTTCTGAAATTGTGCATCCATTTGAGAGTTTAAGTACAGATTAAATATAAAAAAAATTTTTTTTTTGAGAGCAGCTTGAAAGCTTACTATCACAGAGTACTCGCAGAATCGTTCATTTGAGATTCGTTCGTGGTCTTATTATTGCGTACAATTGCATACTATTGGGTGTAGAGATAAAGTAGGTACATATTCGACCCTGACAAAGGAACTTCACATTGACGATAGCTAGCAATTTCAATTTGTAGTAAAAGTTCAATTTATAATAAAAATAATTGGAATAACAATTGCCGGAAGAGATACAAACCGAAGATGTGACATTACACTTTTTATATTTAGATTGGGTTAGGAATGAAATAATTAAATGCAAAAGTAATATAAAGCTACTAATCGGTTTGAAAGGTCAGTAGTCTTCAAAATTTACTTCCTATACCGAAGTGCACGAGACGAATATTTTCAGGAAGTAATATCGGACTTTTTTTCAACTTTTTTCATATCCGTAATTCGAATATTTAAGTAACATGGCTATTTGATTTTATTTACTTTATTATATATACTTTATCCGGTTCCTTAATTGCGAATTTTCCGCTGAATTTTTCCAACGGAATATCGAAAATCTTTTGCAACAACCTAAGCCCAATTTTAATTGAATTATTGTCACGTCCCGCGACCCGCACGATCCGTAGCGCGAATGTAAAATTGATCATTTGTTTCAAATCAAGGCAATTTAAAACGTTTATTTGAAACCGTATTTACAGTATTTGAAGTGAAAGGCAGTTAAAGTCGCTAAAAGCTATATCTTGCGAAAACTTATCTAACTATGTCTTTATATTTACCTAGTTACCTATAACGATATTAAGACAATTTAAATTGTAAACAAAGTCGGCAGTTGAACAGACGTTGGGCATCTTCCCAAACATTTTCAAAAGAAAGACCCCTACGTTTTTTCATCTCCGACAGATATAAATAAATGTAGCGACTCAGAGAAGTCAGTAAGAACAATAATTACCGTTCGTTTATCGACTAAGAAGAACAATAATTATCATTCGTTTATCGAATAGTATACAATAATCGTTCGTCTATCGAGCATATTAATTAATTACCGTTCGTCAACCGAATAATTACCATTGTCTATCGAAGAGTTAGTTATCGTTTTGTCTATCAAAGAATTAGTTATCATTTTGTCAACGGAAGAATTTTATACCCGTCAGTCTGTCAGTCAATTGTCAATATCGAAATCAAGTAAGATATACGTGACGCAAGCTTATTATTATGATTGCATTGAGAGTGGCAGTAAATGGGAGTATGGGTAACTTTTCCTCGCTTAGCCGATCCTTCTTATAACTGATAAACATTTCTTACACCTTCGTATATATAATTGACAGTTTAACCCTTTGCGTTCGAGGACTTTTTCGGTACTTTAAGCGATAGGTAGCTTAAAATGATTTTATATACAAATTAACTTTACATTCTAAAAAAGTTACCACAGTTAAATGTTATCAAAATATAGCAAAAAGTTACCAAAGTTACCCATACTCCCATTCACAAGAACATTATATTCTAATAATTTATCTATATTTACATCTTTGAAGATATGATTTTGTAATATTAATTTCTGTATTCTTGCGTATGATAATTTATAAAGCATTCACCAAGATGCATTCTAGAATATAACTAATCTCATTTCTCAACAGGTTAGAACGAAGTTCATCTTCATTTCAGCTAATTTCATTTGAGAAAACCATTTTTTTAGCGTTTCTAAACTATAATACTTTTGCCATGATCGTCGAATCCGAACTGACGTCGGAGACGTTGTCAGACCCATAGTTTCGGAGGAATTTGGGATTAATCATTTTATTTCCATTTTAAAGTCTAGCTTTACACTTCCTAACAAAGAACATAAAGAGCTGACGAACCTATTTACGAACCAATACTGCACTCTTATCAACTGAAGATGTCGAAATCTAGCATAACCGTTTGAGTCCCAGGGGTTATTGAAAAAACAGAGTCGAAAAATTTAGAACAGCGCCATACCGTTTGTCTTAATCGATTGCGAAGAGAAACAAGCGGCCCAATAGCGCTGGTCATATTTATTATTTTATGAAATACATTTATATTATTATATATGAGTACTATTAGTTTCTAAATATTTCAAGTTTTGTTCAATAAAAATTATTAACATATGGGAAAACGATAACTCAATACTAAATAAATAACACATGTTTCATAATAAAATAACTCTGATTCTTAGATACTTGTTGACACGTTTTCAAACTTTATACATCTTTTTACACTTGTATTAGTTACCATATATACTGCTGCGAATAATTATAAACTCAACCCTATTTTCAGATTCTTCGTGATATTAAAACAAAAAATGGAAAGAATCGTTTGTATAATTTCATATTATAATATAAAATAAAACTGAAGATAGAACAAACAAAAATTGTCTTCCTTCGAACTCTGGAAGAAATTAAATTTTCCCTTAAAATCGTGTTTTTGGCTGTGAAACATTATAAATTCAATGTTAATTTTGTTTCATCCTTTCATTTAATATTTAGTGGATTTTCCCTTATATTTTATTACTTCTATCCATCTGTGAGGTACACTATCCACTAATTTATTTAAAAAACAGGAGAGATATTATCCAAAAAAGTTATTGCTTTTTTTATAATTTGATATATATATTAATTTATAAGTTAATATATGTATTAAAGAATGATACTGTCGTACTCAAATGGAGAGATTCGTGAGATTTATCAACAAAGCACTCCCATTATGGTACCAAGTACAAGAAATATTCGTAACATTCATGCTGCTTTTACAAGCCAACACAGACATCTGGAAAATTGAAACCACTAGCTGTTCTTGCACACTATCAGCAAGTTGGCAAAAACCATCGACGAATGCAGAACTATGTATAAAAGATGTAGAACGTGCATAAATGTTAGAATGTAAGATGTTCAATACACACTCGCACACATGTCGCAGACACACGTCTGTACAAAATGGACCTTTTGAACGTGATAAATAAACGTGTTAAAGTTTCGTTTTCAGTCCTGCCCGGGCAACCGAGGCAAACAGACGTGTGCTCCGGAGTAGTGATTTGAGAATTATCTCAGTGCTAAGTAAAATTAGTGATTAGTGATAGTGAGGAGAAGCCCAACAATGCAACAACAAATACCAGCAATTAAAATTGCAACTAAAGGAGAAAGATATTATATAAATAGGTCGGAAGATTTACCAGCCCCAAAGCAACAACAACAAGTTAATAGCAATCAAAATATGGACACAGAAGAAACTAAGGAGCAGCGAAGACAGGAGGAGTACAGTCAAGATAATGGAAAACATTATCAGGATGAAAATTGGAAGATACCAAAAAACAACAAAAAGCGTAAAATAATACCAGGCACAAGTGCCGCAGGAAACCCAGATACAGAAAAGCAGCGATGGCTGCAAGAATTACCGTTAAGAAATTCCTTTAGTTCATTAACAGAAGAAACAGACGTTGATCCGACAAACAAAGCCACAACCCACTCAAGTCATATTCCAAAACCACCACCGATATTTGTTGAGGCCCAAGTAATCGACCCACTTATTGAATTACTAAATAATATAGTCGGAAATGACAATTATGTAATTAAACAAATAAAATTAGACCAAGTAAAGATTCAAACAAACACCCCTGACATTTATAGAAATGTGATAAAAGCATTAAAAGAAAAAAATGCTATATACCACACGTATCAGTTAAAAACGGAAAGAAGCTACAAGATAGTAATAAGAGGATTACATCCGAAAATCAGTACAAAAAAGCTAAGTGATGAACTAACAAAAATTGGACATCCAACTAGAGCAATAAATAACATTACAAGATATGATACAAAACAACCATTACCATTATTCCTAATAGAACTGGGACCAAGAAACAATAATAAGGAAATCTACGAAATCAAAAAAATCCTAAACACAATAGTAACTGTAGAACCACCACGTTATAAAAAAGATATACCGCAATGCATGCGGTGTCAACAATACGGTCATACAAAAAATTATTGTAACAGAAGCCCGGCATGTGTCAAATGTGCAGAAAATCATTTAACAGTACACTGCCCATACACAGGAAAAATAGAAGAAGCCAAGTGCTATAACTGCAATGGAAACCACCCAGCCAGCTACAAAGGATGTGTAATTAGGAAACAATTACAACGCAAACTGTTTCCACCACTTCGCAATAGATCAACCAATAACTACAAACCTCAACAAGGTACAACGGAGAATGATACAACATTGATAGCACATAACGAAACAAACATTATAAGCGGAAATGTTAATCAGCAAGGTTACCGAAGCTATGCGCAAGTAACCCAAAACATTAGCCAAGCAACACTCAATCAGAATCAAAGCAAAAATATCGAAGATGTTTCAGAAATCAAAGAAATGCTAAAACAATCCATTAAAAGTACAGAGATGCTAGGAAAAATGGTAAGTGAATTAAACACAACACTAAGGCAACAAGTACAACGAACAACAATTATGTTACAACTACTCACAAACTTGCTAAATAAAAAATAGAGTGGAACATGCTGAAAATAGCAGCCTGGAACTCCAATGGCTTGCAACAGCGAGCCCACGAAACTAAAACATTCTTGTATAAAAATAATATTGATATACTACTTGTCTCAGAAACACATTTCACTCTAAAAAGTTACGTGAAAATACCGTACTACACCATCTACGACACCAAACACCCCTCAGGTAATGCACATGGAGGAACTGCAGTAATAATTAAAAATGACATCAAGCATCACCTACATAGTCAAACAAATCAAGAACATCTACAAGCAACCACTGTCACAATACAAACAAATGACAATTACTTTCAGATATCAGCAGTATATGCACCACCGAGACACAAAATGACGATTAAAAAATGGGAAGAGTACTTCCAATCCATAGGCGACAAATATATCACAGCAGGAGACTTTAATGCAAAGCACACGTTATGGGGCTCGAGAATTAACACACCGAGAGGCAGAACACTAGAAAAATATATTAGAAATAGCAACCTCAACGTGCTATCTACAGGAAGACCAACGTACTGGCCGACAGACCTCAATAAAACACCTGACCTGTTGGATTTTGCAATAACAAAAGGATTAAATGTAAGTAAATTAAAAATAACAACCAACCTTGAGCTTAACTCCGACCACACACCAATTATATTAGAATATACAGGCAAACCACTACTTTATAACAAGTCAGAGTCGCTTTACAATAAAACCACCAATTGGCAAATTTTTAAAGAGCTAATCGAAAACAAAATCAATTGCAATATCCCATTGAAAACACCTGAACACATTGAGCAGGCAGTAGCAACTCTAACAGAAATAATACAGGAAGCAGCGTGGGCAACCACCACTTATAAGTTAAATAGCAGGCAAACAAAAATTATTCCGCAGGACATCCTAGATAAAATTAGGGAAAAAAGAAGAGCGAAATCAAAATGGCAAAAACAGAGAACACGAGAAAACAAGAAAAACTTAAATAAACTTACAAAGGAATTAAAGAATAAAATAAAGGAACTTCACAATAGCGAATTCTCAAAATTCATCGAATCACTATCCGCGCATGAGAATACCAACTACTCCCTATGGAAAGTCACCAACAAAGCGAAGAAAACAATAAAATCAATCCCAGCAATCAAAAAAATGGACAACTCATGGGCCAGAAGTAACGAAGAGCAGGCAAAAGAATTTTCGAAGCACTTGCAAAATACATTTTCACCGTGGGAAATTAATAACAGCATTCCCGGAGGGCAAACACATGAAGAAGTGGAAAATGCCAACAACACAATTGACAAACGCTGCACCATACTCAGCACAACAGCGCAAGAAGTTACAAACTTAATAAGGACAACAAAGACAAGTAAAGCACCAGGATTTGACTTGATCAATGGAAAAATCCTAAAAAACCTCCCCCCAAAGGCAATAAGACTAACAACGATAATATTTAACGCAATTCTAAGAATACAGTATTTTCCTGCGCTATGGAAAATAGCACAGATCGTAATGTTACCTAAACCAAACAAAAACCCACATTTAACTGCATCTTACAGGCCAATATCATTGCTACCTGCGTTTTCCAAACTACTTGAAAAAATAATATATAACCGCCTAAAACCAACAATAGAAAAAGAAAAACTAATACCGGACCATCAATTTGGATTCAGGAATAAACACTCCACAATAGAACAAATGCATAGACTGGTCAATGAAATTTTGCAGGCATTGGAAACAAAACAATATTGCACGGCACTATTTATTGACATCGAAAAAGCATTTGACAAAGTTAACCATGAAAAACTTCTTCAAACTATCAAAAAACAATTTCCAGAACAAATCTACAAATTACTTAAATCTTACTTAAACAATAGAACCTTTGTAGTAAAAATAAATGACGCATATTCTGAAATTAAGGATATCAAGGCAGGAGTACCGCAAGGAAGCGTCCTAGGACCAATATTATACACACTCTATACAGCAGACATACCAACAACTGTCAACAGCAAAACTCTAACGTTCGCGGACGATACGGTCTTACTAGCGAGGCACGCAAATCCAGAAACGGCTGCCGCACTATTACAAGAACACATTACAAAAATAGAAAAGTGGCTGCAAAGTAAACAAATAAAAGTGAACACCAGTAAGTGCAATCACATAACATTTACGCTTAGAAAAAGAAAAACACCAGACATCCAACTAAATGGCGCCCACATAGCGCAAACAAAGTATGTCAAATATCTAGGAATACAATTAGACACACGCCTTACATGGAAGCATCACATAAAATCAATAACAAGCAGAATACGTGAAAAAAGGAAGCAGATGTACTGGTTAATCAATAGAAAATCTAAATTAAGCCTAATGACTAAATTATATATATACAAAACAATAATCAAACCAATCTGGACATACGGAGTTCCACTATGGGGGATGGCAGCAATGAGTCACATAAATAAAATAGAAACAGAGCAGGCAAAAGTCTTAAGAACAATAGTTAACGCTCCATGGTACGTCAGAAATGAAGACATACGAAAAGATTTAAAAATTCCAACAGTTAAAGAGGAAATCGCCAGATATGCAAAAAAGTATAAAGAAAGGCTTGCAACACACCCAAATCAGCTGGTTGCTGAAACGAATAAAACAATAATAGAAAGAAGACTGAAGAAGAAGCACCCTGCAGACCTCATAATACAACAATAAACAACCTGGAAGATGGAGTCCCGCTGGGGGTAACCATCCACATGCTATATTTATCCAATATTAAACTATAACATTTTACCAAATGTCCTAATGGACAAATTGTAAAATAAACAATAAATAAATAAAAAAAAAAAAAAAAAGTTTCGTTTTGAATAGCCGCCCGCGTGGATTCTATCCTTTTTTTTTAAGTTTCACGATATCTCCTATAGGTAGTCCTCCCTTCCTGATGGTAAACTATGCTTATTAGAATTTCTCGCAGAAAGTCACTTTTCTGGTTATTAAAAGCAATAATTCACTATGTAACATCTCCTGATATCCTATAATCTTCAATTTACCCTTTAATATAAAACAATTTCATTTAACATGTCGATGCATGACCGATGGCTTCTTGAGAATATTCAGAAAATAATACTGAAAATGTGTTTGTGTTTAGAATTATCCAAAGCACTGTATTATGTATTATTTATTACACCTTGCATCTCCTATTACAATTTAAGGTCATGTAAAGGTATTACAGTACATTACACTTTCTCCGCCTTTTATACCAGCCTTTTACTTCTTAAATTTTATATACAGATAGATATATTTAAATTGCCGAAATTGCAATCCGAAGCACTGTAAAATCTTCAGA
This sequence comes from Bombus lapidarius, assembly GCA_936014575.1. NCBI lineage: Eukaryota > Metazoa > Arthropoda > Insecta > Hymenoptera > Apidae > Bombus > Bombus lapidarius. The sequence goes on from CAKXZU010000149.1 coordinate 221,308, forward strand.
TTCTCAAAACTGGAAACTCTTGAACTCCCGGAATGCCTATCCTTCTCTTCTTTGTTCTGTAGCGGCACATGAGCGTCATAAGACGATGCGAATCAGGAATGACTCAAATTTTTTGCCTCGGGGCATTGACAACGTTTCGATATACGTGATATAAAAGTAAACAAACTCCGGACAAAACAATTTCGCCACTACGTGCAACCGTCAACAGGAGTCGAATTCAAACTTTCCGGTACTCGGTAACATTCGTATTTTTGTGCATAATAATTAATGAAACAATAGGAACATAATTTTGGCAAATTTACCACAATAAGGCATTATAGATATTAGTGCAAAATCCAAACACGACTGCTTATCCCAAAAAGCCAATATCAAAATATTAAACAAAACTATTAGATTTTCAAACAATAATAAGTAATATTTAATAATATTAATAATAAAACAACGAAATATGATTTGACATACTCTGAAAACTTATTATTAAAATCTTCACTTTCGTGAAATAGAATTAATAATAAAAATATAAGAAGTGAAAATACAAAAATGAAAATGAATAAATAAACTAAATAATAAATAATAAATTAATAAAACTCTTTTAACATATTGAAAAAGGTAAGTTAAATACATATAAAAACTAATGTTTTAAGGAAGGTCAAATTAAGAACACTGATTGAAAATTTAGTTTCTATTAAAAGTTTTTAATTCGCACATTTAGAAGTTATATCTGCGTGCATCTCTAACGGATCATTATTTATAGTTTTCATATAATCATTTAATAGACCATCTCTTTAATAGACCAAACCTAATTCTCATCTTCCGTTTACATGCAATATATAAACGAAGACTGGACGAACTTGGTTATTCCATGGATCCTTCGAATTATAGCCGCTTGCAGAACTGCCTAACAAAAATTATTATTATTAATGATATGAGTTAGGTTTAGAATAATCCAAGTCTTTTAAATTATAGTTTATATTGAGCTTCATATTTTATTGTTATTATTTCAAGTTAAATACATTTCAGACAATATCAGCAATGATTCTTACAGTCTCGAATACGCAGTTGTAAATAATTAATTATTGTTAGATTCGAAAAGTAGAGTTCGAAGACAAAAGCATCAATGTCTAATGGATGTAAATAAACAAATCGTCAAGCAATACGACGAACAAAGGGGCGAACGTGTCAGCTATGCTTGCGACTCTGTTAGAGGTATACATGTAGTGTTACCGACAGTTTTTTGTGAATATCTCGGAAACTAAGACCGAGCGGTGATAAAATGCCAAGGAAGAAGTGTTGAAAATGTTGATTTTTACAGCATATCATGGAAATTCAAGCTGCCGGCAACTTCTTAAATAATTTATTATCTAAAATTTTATTCTCATTCTTATTCATTGTTCATTAATTTTTTCTTTAAAAAGAACATTTATTCGTCCGTTTTTTTCTAAATAATTATGTTCGATACATTATACAGAAACATTTTATTCGTCTTTATGCAGTAAAAAATTCTTCTCTCTAATGAATTGATTTCAATGTATCGTTCTACAAATGGTAAAGACGAATAATAGCAAAATAAACCATAAATAACTCGAAAATAATATCACATCGCGTATATGTATATTTATATAAACTTCTTTTCTTGTTTGCTAAATCTGTTCCTGCTATATTCGTCACGTACAACAAAATATCCTGTAGAATTCTGATATTATCTCCTCTAACTGAAGTATTGAGATACAAAAATTGCTTTTAAAATATTGTTGTGGAGATACGTAAAAGTACCCTCCCTTCTTGTATCCTCCCTATTGTTGACAGTGAGCAAAATATGTACATATACATGGTCATGGTTTGGTCATGTGGAGGTTAGAGAATTGTTACGTATAGAATATCTTCTTCGATATAGCTATAAGCATTGTAGCGGTTTATGCCATGTATTATACTTACGTATGTGCGTAGCAGTTACACAATTTTCAGTGGCGATTGCAGATATAGCTTCCATTTTTTGCCAAATATCTCTAGCATTACTTATGCTTTACAGGAGAACAATCATTAAATTAACTATTTTCTTCTTAGGTTGTACAATGCAAAATATTGTACAATTATTACATAGGTTGAATATATTTTGCATTTACATATTTTATACACTTTGATATATAATATCTATATAAAAATCAGCAGCGTAACAGTGACAAATTTCAAGATGTAAAGTCGTTATTGTATTGTAGTAAAATTGAAATATTAGGTCGCCCGGAAAATTTGTTTCGTTTTATAAGGAAATAATGGATGCGCAACATGTTTCGTTTTATATTATTTTATCGAATTACGTACGATCCATTTTGTCTTATCACGATAAAAATCACAACGTTTGAGACATTAGGTTTCATGTTTATATAAAGATGCGTTGTTGTAAAAGACGTGTCTGTAAAAGAAAGATACTTCTCGGACAATCTTGTATAATCGGCGCAGAGACATTTGCGCAGCGTACAGGATTCGCTTATAATCCAGAAGCGTAGCCAATGAACAAGCAGTACGAATCTGCCTTTGTTAGGGACGGTATTGTTCTACAGCTTTTCATATTCGAAATGCGGTAGTGTGGACGTGCTACAGAATAGTTACCTATTTAAACGTTACAATTTTCGTGTTTATCAAGTGTGAACAATTGGTAAGAAGTTCTAGTTGCTAAGTAAAATATAAAATCAATTTTCTATAAAAAGAATTTATTCAGGATAAATACTTTATACTTGTAAATTTTATGAATTAAAAGGTTTCTGTAAATGATTTTAATCTGACAACTTTGTTCTGTCTCTAGGACGGGTCATACGGCAACCAGATAGACTATTCCACATGTGGAAGTAAGACGTAGAAACCAACGTAGTTGTCTTATTTATTTTTTTTTTTTCTTCTGATTTTTATTACATTTTTCGTCTTTAATGTATTACTTGCATTTATACATTTATATTAACGCAAGAGTGATGATATACATATTTATATTTTGGTTTTAATTAAACATATTGATTATATTTTTGTTATATAAAAGTTAGGTCGTTCTTCCTGTTGAGATATGTATAATTTTCTGTGCTGGACTAGGTTAAACGTATAATAAGAATGCTTGTATGCGAGTGTTAGTGTGTGAGAGTATTTGTGTGCGCAGCGTCTCAAAAACAGTTGACTGTAAACAGTCCGGTCGCTAGAAGCATCTAGAAAGGTCGTCAGTTATTAGTCGTCGACAAAGGAAGAAAGTGCTGAGACGCGTGCGGATATGTATCAATAAATATAAGAGAGATATTAAATAGAGAGTCAATTAAATAAATGTATAATTATTCAGGCATTAATTAAAGGTATAAATTTTATGTTCCATAACATTATTTCGGCTTCAAAGATCCAAAATTCTCAACATGGTAGCAAAAATCGTGGTTGCCGAGATTTAAGGTTATGGAACCACGTGTAACCGGGAGTGAATAGATAAAAGTCGATTTTATAAATATTGGAAATAAGTTCTGAAGAGGTAAAAAGGCTATTGGCGGAGCTAATAAAGAGAATTATTTTTGAAAAAGCAAAAGAAAAGGTGTGAAAATAAAAAACGAATCAAGATGCCAAGGGACGATGAGTTTAAACTTCAAATATTCGATGGACGTGATTACGCAATGTGGAAGAAAAGAATATTATTGTATTTAAAGTGTAAGAAATGTTATGAACCGGCTACACGAGAGAAAATGGACACGGATGCGCAAGATAACTGGGATGAAAAGAATCAATGGGCGATGAACTACATCTATGGTAGTATAACAAATGAATAATTAGAATTTGTTGGTGATCAAGATACTGCTTTCAAAATAATGAAAAAATTCGACCAAATGTATATGATGGAATCGACAGCATTACAAATTTGTATAAGAAGGAAACTAGACATGATGAGGCTGAAAGACTTTGAGGAATCAAGTTCATTTTTCGCGGAATTCGAAAAAACAATAAACGAATTAAAGAGTGCTGGTGCATACGTGAGTGAACGTGAAAAATTCGATTACATGATCAAAACACTACCAGAATCATTGAGCTATATTGGTGACTTACTCGACTCATTGAAAGAAAGTGATCGAACGTGCGAATTCTTAAAAAATAAAATTACAATGTGGGAAACGCGTAGCGATAGGGAAAGTGATAGAAAAAAGGTCAAGTGCATTCAAAGTTGAAAAAAGGGACATAAAGTGCCATGGCTGTGGAAAGTACGGCCACATGGTAAGAAATTGTACAAACACGTGCAGAGGCGGAAAAAATGGCGGAAACAATGGAGGAGCGCAATGGCAAGGAGGTGCGTACCAGCCGCAGCAGAATAGGGGTCGCGGCGGACGAAGTTTTGGCCAAAGAGGACGAGGATACGGCCAGCGAGGACTTAGCCAACGAGGACGAAGCAGAAGCTGGCAACAACGCTACAACGGGGCAAGTCAACACGACGCAAATTACTCACACAACGAGGGCTACGATGACCAAGAAATTGGATCCTTCCTAACACGAGTAGAGAGCGAGAATAGTAAGAACGACATCACGGTATATACTAGCGATACGCGAAAGATAGATTGGATATTGGATAGTGGATGTTCAGATCACATTATAAATGATGACTCTTATTTTGTAAAGTACGAATATTTAAAAAATCCGACAAATGTAAAAGTAGGAGACGGTAGAATTCTAAAAGGAACAAAAGTAGGAAAAATTTTAACTTATTTTGAAGTAAACAAAAGAAGGATTAAAATCACAATGTCTAATGTATTTTACGTGAAAGAAATGGATAATAACTTGATTAGCTACGCGAGAGTAACCAATGAAAATAAGATAGTCTCAGCAGGAAATACTTCAAAGATATATAACAAATACAGAAAGTTGATAGGAATAGCATTCAAAGATCATGGTTTATATAAAATAAATAGTTACATTGAAAGGCAAGAATCTCACGCAAAAAATGTAGAAAATATGACAAATAAGGAAAAATTTCACAGGGCCCTAGGGCATGTAAACTTTAATTATTTAGATACAATGTGTAAGAAAAAATTAGTTGAGGGAATGCCAGAAAAATTTGAACAAGTACAATTAAAATGTGGTACGTGTATCCAAAATAAAATGCACAATTTAACCTTCCAAAATAACCGTAGTAGAGCACGCGAGATTTTAGAAGTAGTACATACCGATTTAAATGGACCTCATAAAAATACCGGGTTTGATGGATCTAAATATTTCTTAACATTTATAGACGACTACAGTAAGTGCGCATTGATTTATACTTTGAAATCAAAAGGTGAAGTTTACGATTGCTTCCTTGATTATATAAACAAAGTTGAGAATCTTACTGGTAAAAGGATAAAGAGACTAAGATGCGATAACGGAAAAGAATACATGAACAAAGACATGTACAAACTAGTTAGGGAAAAGGGAATTTTCGTAGAACCATGTCCACCTTATGTTCATGAGTTAAATGGAACAGCTGAGCGTTACAATAGAACAATTATGAATTCCGCTAGATGCTTACTACAGGATTCAAAGTTAAATATTAAATATTGGCCAGAAATAGTCAGAGCCGCAGCGTATTTAAAAAATAGAACCATTACGAATACATATGAAAATAAAACACCATTTGAAATCTTTTTTAAAAGGAAACCAAACATAAGTAATTTAAGATTGTACGGTAGTAGAGTTTTCGTAAGAATACCAGAAATTAAAAGAAATTCGAAATGGGACAGAAAAGCAGATACTGGGATACTTGTAGGTTATGAAAACGTTGGATATAGGATCTTAGTTAATAATAAAATCATAATTGCAAGACACGTAGAATTTATAGGTGAAAATGATAAGTTAGTAGGATTTCAAGGAGAAGAAGAATCAGATAATGAAACGGATTCTGACGAACATTCGGATTCAAACGAAATTCATGAAAGTCAAACAAATAACGAGAAAATCGAGCAGGCTGAAATTAAAAAGGAAAAAAGTTTAAGTAACGAATCAGAAGAGAAACTTGAGGACATAGAAAATAATTTGAGAAGGTCAACACGGGAAAGAAAGAAACCTCAAAGATATGGCCAAACGAGCTCATATTTCATTTATGTAAATGTAGTTAGCGCAGACAGTCCTCAAACCTATGAAGAAGCCTTAAGGTGTGATGACAGCGATTCATGGAAAGAAGCAATGGATCGAGAAATTAATAGTTTAATAAAAAATAAGACCTGGAAATTAGTAGAGAAACCAAAAGACAAAAGGGTATTAGATCTGAAATGGATATATACGAATAAATCTGATAATCGTAAGAAAGCGCGACTAGTTGTTCGAGGATTCCAACAAAAGGAAATACTGGAAGATTTATACTCACCAGTGGCAAAAATGCAAACGTTAAAATTATTACTATCTTATTGTTGTCAATACGGTTTGATGGTTATGCAAATGGATGTAGAAACAGCATTCTTAAACGGAACTATAAAATCGGAAGTATTCGTAAAACAACCTATGGGTTACGACGATAAAAGCGGGAAAGTATGTAAATTATCAAAGGCGTTATATGGATTGCGTGAAAGTTCAAGAGCTTGGTACGAATGTTTCGATGAATATATGAAAAAATTAGGATTCCGAAGAAGTGAGAGTGATTATTGTCTGTATGTGAAGCATGAGAGCAATGATGTTATATACTTAATTCTATTCGTGGACGACTTATTAATATGTGGAAAAAACGAAAGAAAAATCGATGAAATTAAAACCAAATTGTCAAACAAATTTGCGATGAAGGACTTAGGTGAAGTAAAGACTTACTTAGGGATAAACATCGAATACGATCATAAGAAATGTGAGATGAAATTAGATCAAAGTAGTTATATAGAGTCATTAGCGAAACAATATAATATAGAAAATAGCAAACTATATTCTACACCAATGGAACAAAACCTAAATTTAGAACCCGCACAATCAGTATCAGACGATTTAAGATATAGAAATCTCATAGGAGCTTTATTGTATATTAGTACTGGAACAAGATTAGACGTTAGCTATAGTGTAAACTATTTAAGTCGATTTCAAAACAGTTACGACAGAACCCATTATAAATATGCATTGAGAATTCTGAAATACTTGTATTTGACTAGGAAATTAAAATTAACTTATAAAAGAAATTTAAATGCTGAAGCTATCGATTGTTTTGTTGACGCTGATTGGGCTGGAGATAAAGTAGATAGAAAGTCCACCACGGGATTTATCATAAGATTATTCGGAAACGCAATTTACTGGAAATCAAGAAAGCAAAGTAGCGTGACAAAGTCATCAACAGCCGCCGAGTATGTAGCTTTATCAGAAGCTGTGAGCGAAATTAAATTTGTAAGAAAATTGTTAAAAGATTTCAGAATAGTGATAGAGACACCAATAAAAATTTACGAAGATAATTCTGGAGCGATTGCAATATCAAAATTTGGAAACTTAACAAAAAATTCTAAATACATTGAGGTTCACTTCCATTTTGTGAATGAAAGTTACGAAAATAAAGAGATTGACATTATAAAAGTAGACTCAGAAAATAATGTAGCTGATATTTTAACGAAGGCTCTAGGGAGAAATAAATTTGAAAATTTTAGATTACTTTTAAGAATGGTTTGATTGACTCGTAAAAGGAAATGAATATGCAGCACAAAAAATTAAGGAGGTGTGTTGAGATATGTATAATTTTCTGTGCTGGACTAGGTTAAACGTATAATAAGAATGCTTGTATGCGAGTGTTAGTGTGTGAGAGTATTTGTGTGCGCAGCGTCTCAAAAACAGTTGACTGTAAACAGTCCGGTCGCTAGAAGCATCTAGAAAGGTCGTCAGTTATTAGTCGTCGACAAAGGAAGAAAGTGCTGAGACGCGTGCGGATATGTATCAATAAATATAAGAGAGATATTAAATAGAGAGTCAATTAAATAAATGTATAATTATTCAGGCATTAATTAAAGGTATAAATTTTATGTTCCATAACATTATTTCGGCTTCAAAGATCCAAAATTCTCAACACTTCCTATTTCATTTTCTTTCGCTAAAAAATGTTTTCATCAAAGATAATGTTTATTCAGAACCAAAAATAAATTCGGTCATCGATAATGGTTACTAATAACAGAACTTAACGTATAATTATTTCTATAATAGAATATTATGTTCTTATAAAATAATTATGTTTTCGTTAATATTAATTATTTTTCGAATCTCGTATTGTATTTATCTGATAGTAATTTTTTTTTTTTTTTTTTTTTTTTGATTATCTACTACTACTGTATTATTTGCTATAATGTCTGCATTTTAATCGCAAAATGCACTGTTTCATTTAAGAAAAGTGACACCGTATATTCATTCGTTATCTTAACTATTTATTAAGCAAAAATTATGAATGAAAAAAAAGAACAAATCTCAGATCTCAGATTCTGTTACAAGTCATTACAATTAGATATGGGGTTAGGTTGGGGTTAGGTTGGGGTTAGGTTGGGGAGCACGAGGCGGGTATGGGTTCTCAGGACGTAGGACCACGCCCTGGGAAACCCCGATGGATCTGATGTTCCCCTATAGTCGGGTGGCGGCTGGTCGGTGCCTCTGGTACCCGTCAGTTCGCTGATCCGGTGCGGAGAACTTCGGAGAAGTTGGTGGGCCCATACCGGTCAAGACCACTCACCTCACCTTCTCGTGGGGCTCCCTGTCACCCTGCATCGGCCTTGTCCGGGGCAGGGTGCGAAAGAGTGAGTGGCACCAGGATGGATACTTTCGAGGACGACCCGGCGACATTCAAAATAAAGAAACATGGACTTGAGTACTAACGAGAAGAATGTTTACGGTGCAGGGGAGGGATACCCCAGTACCGGCGTAGTTGTGGGTAGTCAAGTGGGCCCCACTGCGTCGTCATCTTACGACCACGGCCGTTCGAGGGTGGACCGCCAGGCTCCCGGACGTGTTTCTGCGCCTGGCGAGGCGACAACTATGGACAGGAGGACAACCGCGGAGGATACGGAGCCTCCGCGGAGAACAACCAGAGGTTCGTACAGAACCGCAAACAGGCCGGACAGCGTCTTTCTCGCTCCGGCCTCGGTAGCAGACGCCATGTCACCAATGGCAGGAGGACCGCGGACGCGAGCGAGGTCCGACGACGAAGAGTCGGTAGCATCGTTCGCGTCTCGCTCATCGCTGGCCTCGACGATGTCCAGGGGCAAGAGGAGGAAGTTGATAACAACGACCCCGGACGTCTCCGAAGAGCTGGCGATCCAAGTGAGGACGAGCTCGGCCGCGGACGTCAGCGCCGAGCTAACGAGACACGTATCCGAGGTGATGCGCGTCGCGATGACGTCGTCCAACCTGAAGGGGACGTACGTCAAAGCTCTGAAAGATGCGGCGTGCTACATAACCGCCGTGTGGAAGAACGATGCCCCGCAGAGGATGGGACTAGCGGGTGGCGGCAGCAGCGCGGCCTCGAGGCTCGCGGAGACAAGGATGTCCGCGCTGGAAGAGGAAAACGCGGCTCTTCGCAGGGAGCTGTCGAGAAGAGGCCCGTGCGCTATCGAGTGCCCGCGGTGCGGCGGCTTCGACGCGGACCGCCCCCCGCGGGAGGCTGCGAGCCAGAATATGCGGCTCGACGCCCTGGAGAGGAAGGTGGACGAGCTCGGACCCTCCATAGTAAGGATGTTCGAGGATCGATTCGGAAGTCTGCTGCAGCAGCAGCAGCAGCAACAACAACGAAGCGCCCCCGCAGCCCGGCGGAACGCGGATCACTCCGCCACCCGCCGCACCGCCCCACCAAACCCGCCGCTCCCGAGGGAGCAAGAGGTTGGCGAGTGGAAGACGGTCGAGAGGAAAGGAAGAAGGAACGCCAAGAAGAAGACGGACGCCCCGGAAGAAGAGGCGAAGAACCGGGCCTCCGTAACGGCACCCGGAAGCGGAGCTCAACAACCGCGACCAACCAGAAGGACAGGCGCGCCGAAGTCGAGCGCCGCCGTTACAACCGGAAAAGGACCGACGCCGACATCGCTGTCGGCCACGCTCCCGCGCACGCCGCGAACATCCGCGGTGACCTTAACGCTGAACGAGGGAGCGGCGATGTCGTACGCCGATGTACTATCGACGGCCAGGCGGACTATCCCCCTTGGCGAGATCGGCGTGCAAGCGGTCGCGATGAAGAAGGCCGTGACCGGTGCTATCATAATAAGAGTCCCCGGCGACAAAGGCAGAGAGAAGGCGTCCCTTCTCGCCACTCGCCTGGCCGGCGTGCTGGACCCGACCAAGGTAAGAGTCGCGGCTCCCACGATCAAGGCGGAGCTGAGGGTGCTCGGCATCGACATCTCGATGGACAAGGAGGAACTGCGCCAAGCACTGGCCTCGGCGGCGGGATGCAGCAGCGCGGAGGTGCAAGTCGGAGAGATCGGCGCCTCCAGAGGCGGGCTCGGATCGGCGTGGATCAAGTGCCCGGTGGCCGGAGCCCGGAAACTAGCCCAGGCAGGGAAGGTCGCCCTGGGCTGGTCCATCGCGAGGGTCGTAGCAATACCGAAGAGGCCCCTACAGTGCTTCAAGTGTCTGGGGCTGGGACACGTGCGGGCAACCTGCACATCTACGGAAGACCGCGGACATCTGTGCTACAGGTGCGGCGGGGGCGGACACCGCGCCAGAGGCTGTCCCGCATCTACACCCAGGTGCCCTCTGTGCGAGTCGCTCGGGGCACCCGCCGGCCACAGGATGGGCGGAGCGGCATGCGCTCCGCCGAGAGTCAAGAGGAGGCGACCCGCCCGCCAGCAAGCCGCCACCATCACAGGCAGCAGCAACAACAACAACAGCAGCAGCAGCATTAACCAAGGGGGCACCGCCGACCAAGCAGCAGCGGTAGATGGCCAGGGGGAGGCCATGGAGTTGAGCCAGTAGTTTCAAGCGTCTCCTCCAATGTAACATCGGAAGAGCCAGACGGGCGCAAGACCTGCTCTTCCAGACCATCCGGGAGAACAGAGTCGCGCTCGCGGTGGTGGCCGAACCGTACCGCGTCCCCAACGCCCCCAACTGGGTCGGGGACCTAGACGGATCGACGGTCATAACGTGGACGCCGGCGCTGAGCTCCCCCGGCGCCTTGCTGGACCGCGGCAGCGGCTACGTCGCGGTCGAGTGGTACGGTATAGCAGTGGTGGGCGCCTACGTCTCCCCCAACAGCGGCGTGGTCGCGTTCGGGGACTTTCTGGACGGGGTCGGCGAATGCGTCCGAAGATGCCTCCCCCGCCAGGTAATCGTCCTCGGGGACTTTAACGCCCACTCCTCGCAATGGGGAAACACCAGGACAGACACCCGAGGCAGGATGCTGACCGACTGGGCCGCGGGTCTCGGACTCCTACTGGCAAACAGGGGTTCGACGAGCACCTGCGTGGCATGGAGAGGATCATCCGTCGTCGACGTCACCTGGGCTACCGCCGAGGTGTTCCGGAGGATTCACGGTTGGAGAGTGGCCGATAGGATGGAGACTCTGTCCGACCACCTCTACATAATCATGGAGGTGGACCTCGAGGCCAGGCACGATCGCGGTGCCCGACGAGAAGCTAACCGTTCCCGCCTACCACCGAGATGGCGCCTCAAGGAAAGGGACAAGGACATGCTGAGGGCGGCGATCACCGTCTCCGCCTGGAGCTGGGACGCGCGAAGGACCACCGCGTTGGGAAGCATCGACGACGAGGAGGAGAACCTCCGAAGATACATGAGCGCGGCGTGCGACGCCTCGATGCCGCGCTCCGTCCCGGGCGGTAGACGCGACCGCTGCGTATACTGGTGGACACCGGAAATCGCGGAGACGCGAGCGAGCTGCGTTCGGGCCCGGAGAAGATTCCTAAGGGCGCGTCGCCGCAGACGGACCCGCGACGAGGAAGAGATATCCCGCTGCTACGAAGAGTACAGAGAGACGAGGCGCGCTCTCCAGCGGGAGATCAAGATCGCGAAAGCCCGGTCCTGGTCGGAATTGATAGAATCGGTCGAATCCGATCCGTGGGGGAGGCCCTATCGCATAGTGACGAAGAAGCTGCGACCTTCGGCCCCCCCGCTGACCGAAAACATGGATCCGGTGTTGCTCGACAACGTGATCGGGACTCTGTTCCCGCGTCAGGACAACGACGAGTCATCCTTCCCCACCGCCGACGGGACGACATCGAGGACGACGGATTGGAGCGAGGAGCTACGAGTCACCGAGGAAGAGCTCTTCGAGGCCGCGAAGAGGATGGCATCCCGCGACGTTGCACCGGGTCCGGATGGAATACCAGGCCGAGTTTGGGCGGAGTCGATCGACACCCTGGCTCCCCGGCTGCGGCATTTGTTCACCAGATGCCTGAAGGAGGGCGTCTACCCTCGGACATGGCGCACGGCAAGATTGGTGCTGCTGCGAAAGGAGGGTCGTCCGTTGGACTCGCCGTCCGCGTACAGGCCTGTGTGCCTTCTGGACGAGGTCGGCAAACTGTTCGAGAGAGTGATAGCCGCCCGTCTGGAGGCCCATATGTCGGAGCGGATGCCCGGATGGCACGACAGCCAATACGGATTTCGCCGAGGACGCTCGACGGTGGACGCGGTGAAGAGGGTGAGGTCCATCGCGGAGGACATGGTTTCCAGAGAAGGGGTGGCGCTGGCCGTCTCCTTGGACGTTACGAACGCCTTCAACGCCATACCCTGGGCCAGGATCGTGGAAGCTCTGCAGCAGTTCGAGGTGCCTCCGTACCTCGTCGGGGTCATTCGGGCGTACCTGAGTGACAGGTGGATAACGTACACCGGCAAGAACGGCGAAGAAGAGAGGAGGCCGGTCGAGCGCGGCGTGCCGCAGGGTTCAGTGTTGGGACCCATCCTGTGGATCACGGCCTACGACTCGGTCCTTCGATGCCCCATGCCGCCAGGCACGGGCATGGTATGCTACGCGGACGACACGCTGGTACTGGCCGGCGGACGATGGTGGAACGAGACCGTGAGCATTACCGAGACCGCCGTGGCGTGCGCGGTACACGCCATCCGGAGGCTCGGCTTGAGCGTGTCGCCGGCCAAATCCGAGGCCTTGTGGTTCTTCGATCAACGACGCAGAGGAACCCCTCCGGATGGACTGTCGGTGCGTATCAACGGAGAGGAAGTCCCAGCGAGACTCCAGATGAAGTACCTGGGCCTGACGATCGACAGTCGATGGACGTTCGGGCCGCATTTCGAGCACCTGGTCCCAAGGGTGACGGCCGCAGCCAACGCCTTATGCGGCCTACTACCGAACATCGGCGGAGCAGGACTGGGAGTTCGCCGCCTCTACGAGGGAGTGGTCCGGTCGCGAGTCCTCTACGGAGCCCCCGTCTGGGCCGAAGATCTGTCGGCGAATCGTCGCAGCTTGATCCTGTTGAGGAGATTGCAGAGGACAACCGCCATCCGCATAGTGAGGGGATACAGGACCGTATCCTACGCAGCGGCGACCGTGCTGGCGGCGTCCCCTCCGTTCGAGTTGCAGGCCCTCGCACTCCGTCGGGTGTACGAACACCGGAGGGCCCTGGTCTCGGACGGGCGTACGACGCCGCCGTCCGCCGTGGACGTCCGGGAGGAAGCGAAGCTGGAGACCTGGGAGCGGTGGCGCTCTCGGCTGCTGGAAGAGGACACCGTGCGGCCGCATCGGGCCGTCCGCGCCGTTCTTCCCAACTGGGAAGAGTGGAGGGACCGAGGCGGGGTCCCGCTGACTTTCAGGACGACGCAGGTGCTCACCGGTCACGGAGTATTCGGCGAGTATCTGCTGAAGATTCGGCGAGAGGTGACGTCCATCTGTCACCACTGCGAGGAAGAGGAAGACACGGCGCAGCACACGTTGGAGTTTTGTCCAGCGTGGGAGGTACCGCGACGCGTCCTACGACTCGACATCGGCGAGAGTTTGGCCCCCGAAGCGATCATCGAGGCTATGCTCAGAGGGCGTCAGGAGCTCGTCGCCGTCCGCACCTACTGCGAGCAAGTGATGCTGACGAAGGAGCGGGCGGAAAGAAACAGAGAGAAAACGCGCGATCCGAGCAGAGCGCAACAGCAAGGAGTATCCGCGCGCCGCGGTGCGACGGCACCGCCGCCATCGCCCTAGGCGCGCCAAAAGGAGCCGTCACTACGATCCAAGAAGAACGTGGCGCTAGGGGGCGTGGTCTCCCCCTAGCGGCCCGAGTTTGACAAGGAAGCCTCCCGTCGATACCGACAGGGGGATAGACGACGAGAAGCACCCGGTAGAATTCGCAAGAGACCCCGGGTGCATCTTGTTAAGGCGTCGAGAGGACCACCGTGGAGTTTTAGTCGGTAAGAGTCCGACACTACTCGGCTGTTGCCACGCCAGGCAACGGCGAGTGTCCATGAGGATTTCTCCACGAAAAAAAAAAAAAAAAAAAAAAGGTTGGGGTTAGGTTGGGGTTAGGTTGGGGTTAGGTTGGGGTTAGGTTGGGGTTAGGTTGGGGTTAGGTTGGGGTTAGGTTGGGGTTAGGTTAGGTTGGGGTTAGGTTAGGTTAGGTTGGGGTTAGGTTGGGGTTAGGTTAGGTTGGGGTTAGGTTGGGGTTAGGTTAGGTTGGGGTTAGGTTAGGTTGGGGTTAGGTTGGGGTTAGGTTGGGGTTAGGTTGTGTAGTATGAAAGGAGAGACGTTTAGCAATCCCCTAGACAAGGATGAATTACATAAATGGTAAGGCACTGTCGCCTTTCGGCGGCACTTACCAGATTTTGGGGAGCACGAGGCGGGTATGGGTTCTCAGGACGTAGGACCACGCCCTGGGAAACCCCGATGGATCTGATGTTCCCCTATAGTCGGGTGGCGGCTGGTCGGTGCCTCTGGTACCCGTCAGTTCGCTGATCCGGTGCGGAGAACTTCGGAGAAGTTGGTGGGCCCATACCGGTCAAGACCACTCACCTCACCTTCTCGTGGGGCTCCCTGTCACCCTGCATCGGCCTTGTCCGGGGCAGGGTGCGAAAGAGTGAGTGGCACCAGGATGGATACTTTCGAGGACGACCCGGCGACATTCAAAATAAAGAAACATGGACTTGAGTACTAACGAGAAGAATGTTTACGGTGCAGGGGAGGGATACCCCAGTACCGGCGTAGTTGTGGGTAGTCAAGTGGGCCCCACTGCGTCGTCATCTTACGACCACGGCCGTTCGAGGGTGGACCGCCAGGCCCCCGGACGTGTTTCTGCGCCTGGCGAGGCGACAACTATGGACAGGAAGACAACCGCGGAGGATACGGAGCCTCCGCGGAGAACAACCAGAGGTTCGTACAGAACCGCAAACAGGCCGGACAGCGTCTTTCTCGCTCCGGCCTCGGTAGCAGACGCCATGTCACCAATGGCAGGAGGACCGCGGACGCGAGCGAGGTCCGACGACGAAGAGTCGGTAGCATCGTTCGCGTCTCGCTCATCGCTGGCCTCGACGATGTCCAGGGGCAAGAGGAGGAAGTTGATAACAACGACCCCGGACGTCTCCGAAGAGCTGGCGATCCAAGTGAGGACGAGCTCGGCCGCGGACGTCAGCGCCGAGCTAACGAGACACGTATCCGAGGTGATGCGTGTCGCGATGACGTCGTCCAACCTGAAGGGGACGTACGTCAAAGCTCTGAAAGATGCGGCGTGCTACATAACCGCCGTGTGGAAGAACGATGCCCCGCAGAGGATGGGACTAGCGGGTGGCGGCAGCAGCGCGGCCTCGAGGCTCGCGGAGACGAGGATGTCCGCGCTGGAAGAGGAAAACGCGGCTCTTCGCAGGGAGCTGTCGAGAAGAGGCCCGTGCGCTATCGAGTGCCCGCGGTGCGGCGGCTTCGACGCGGACCGCCCCCCGCGGGAGGCTGCGAGAGAGAATATGCGGCTCGACGCCCTGGAGAGGAAGGTGGACGAGCTCGGACCCTCCATAGTAAGGATGTTCGAGGATCGATTCGGAAGCCTGCTGCAGCAGCAGCAGCAGCAACAACAACGAAGCGCCCCCGCAGCCCGGCGGAACGCGGATCACTCCGCCACCCGCCGCACCGCCCCACCAAACCCGCCGCTCCCGAGGGAGCAAGAGGTTGGCGAGTGGAAGACGGTCGAGAGGAAAGGAAGAAGGAACGCCAAGAAGAAGACGAACGCCCCGGAAGAAGAGGCGAAGAACCGGGCGTCCGTGACGGCACCCGGAAGCGGAGCTCAACAACCGCGACCAACCAGGAGGACAGGTGCGACGAAGTCGAGCGCCGCCGCTACAACCGGTAAAGGACCGACGCCGACATCGCTGTCGGCCACGCTCCCGCGCACGCCGCGAACATCCGCGGTGACCTTAACGCTGAACGAGGGAGCAGCGATGTCGTACGCCGATGTACTATCGACGGCCAGGCGGACTATCCCCCTTGGCGAGATCGGCGTGCAAGCGGTCGCGATGAAGAAGGCCGTGACCGGTGCTATCATAATAAGAGTCCCCGGCGACAAAGGCAGAGAGAAGGCGTCCCTTCTCGCCACTCGCCTGGCCGGGGTGCTGGACCCGACCAAAGTGAGAGTCGCGGCTCCCACGATCAAGGCGGAGCTGAGGGTGCTCGGCATCGACATCTCGATGGACAAGGAGGAACTGCGCCAAGCACTGGCCTCGGCGGCGGGATGCAGCGGCGCGGAGGTGCAAGTCGGAGAGATCGGCGCCTCCAGAGGCGGGCTCGGATCGGCGTGGATCAAGTGCCCGGTGGCCGGAGCCCGGAAACTAGCCCAGGCAGGGAAGGTCGCCCTGGGCTGGTCCATCGCGAGGGTCGTAGCAATACCGAAGAGGCCCCTACAGTGCTTCAAGTGTCTGGGGCTGGGACACGTGCGGGCAACCTGCACGTCTACGGAAGACCGCGGACATCTGTGCTACAGGTGCGGCGGGGGCGGACACCGCGCCAGAGGCTGTCCCGCATCTACACCCAGGTGCCCGCTGTGCGAGTCGCTCGGGGCACCCGCCGGCCACAGGATGGGCGGAGCGGCATGCGCTCCGCCGAGAGTCAAGAGGAGGCGACCCGCCCGCCAGCAAGCCGCCACCATCACAGGCAGCAGCAACAACAACAACAACAGCAGCAGCAGCATTAACCAAGGGGGCACCGCCGACCAAGCAGCAGCGGTAGATGGCCAGGGGGAGGCCATGGAGTTGACCGAGTAGCTTCAAGCGTCTTCTCCAATGTAACATCGGAAGAGCCAGACGGGCGCAAGACCTGCTCTTCCAGACGATCCGGGAGAACAGAGTCGCGCTCGCGGTGGTGGCCGAACCGTACCGCGTCCCCAACGCCCCCAACTGGGTCGGGGACCTAGACGGATCGACGGTCATAACATGGACGCCGGCGCTGAGCTCCCCCGGCGCCTTGCTGGACCGCGGCAGCGGCTACGTCGCGGTCGAGTGGTACGGGATAGCAGTGGTGGGCGTCTACGTCTCCCCCAACAGCGGGGTGGCCGCGTTCGGGGACTTTCTGGACGGGGTCGGCGAATGCGTCCGAAGATGCCTCCCCCGCCAGGTAATCGTCCTCGGGGACTTTAACGCCCACTCCTCGCAATGGGGAAACACCAGGACAGACACCCGAGGCAGGATGCTGACCGACTGGGCCGCGGGTCTCGGACTCCTACTGGCAAACAGGGGTTCGGCGAGCACCTGCGTGGCATGGAGAGGATCATCCGTCGTCGACGTCACCTGGGCTACCGCCGAGGTGTTCCGGAGGATCCACGGTTGGAGAGTGGCCGATAGGATGGAGACTCTGTCCGACCACCTCTACATAATCATGGAGGTGGACCTCGAGGCCAGGCACGATCGCGGTGCCCGACGAGAAGCTAACCGTTCCCGCCTACCACCGAGATGGCGCCTGAAGGAAAGGGACAAGGACATGCTGCGGGCGGCGATCACCGTCTCCGCCTGGAGCTGGGACGCGCGAAGGACCACCGCGTTGGGAAGCATCGACGACGAGGAGGAGAATCTCCGAAGATACACGAGCGCGGCGTGCGACGCCTCGATGCCGCGCTCCGTCCCGGGCGGTAGACGCGATCGCTGCGTATACTGGTGGACACCGGAAATCGCGGAGACGCGAGCGAGCTGCGTTCGGGCCCGGAGAAGATTCCTAAGGGCGCGTCGCCGCAGACGGACCCGCGACGAGGAAGAGATATCCCGCTGCTACGAAGAGTACAGAGAGACGAGGCGCGCTCTCCAGCGGGAGATCAAGATCGCGAAAGCCCGGTCCTGGTCGGAATTGATAGAATCGGTCGAATCCGATCCGTGGGGGAGGCCCTATCGCATAGTGACGAAGAAGCTGCGACCTTCGGCCCCCCCGCTGACCGAAAACATGGATCCGGTGTTGCTCGACAACGTGATCGGGACCCTGTTCCCGCGCCAGGACAACGACGAGTCATCCTTCCCCACCGCCGACGGGACGACATCGAGGACGACGGATTGGAGCGAGGAGCTACGAGTCACCGAGGAAGAGCTCTTCGAGGCCGCGAAGAGGATGGCATCCCGCGACGTTGCACCGGGTCCGGATGGAATACCAGGCCGAGTTTGGGCGGAGTCGATCGACACCCTGGCTCCCCGGCTGCGGCATTTGTTCACCAGATGCCTGAAGGAGGGCGTCTACCCTCGGACATGGCGCACGGCGAGATTGGTGCTGCTGCGAAAGGAGGGTCGTCCGTTGGACTCGCCGTCCGCGTACAGGCCGGTGTGCCTTCTGGACGAGGTCGGCAAACTGTTCGAGAGAGTGATAGCCGCCCGTCTGGAGGCCCATATGTCGGAGCGGATGCCCGGATGGCACGACAGCCAATACGGATTTCGCCGAGGACGCTCGACGGTGGACGCGGTGAAGAGGGTGAGGTCCATCGCGGAGGACATGGTTTCCAGAGAAGGGGTGGCGCTGGCCGTCTCCTTGGACGTTACGAACGCCTTCAACGCCATACCCTGGGCCAGGATCGTGGAAGCTCTGCAGCAGTTCGAGGTGCCTCCGTACCTCGTCGGGGTCATCCGGGCGTACCTGAGTGACAGGTGGATAACGTACACCGGCAAGAACGGCGAAGAAGCGAGGAGGCCGGTCGAGCGCGGCGTGCCGCAGGGTTCAGTGTTGGGACCCATCCTGTGGATCACGGCCTACGACTCGGTCCTTCGATGCCCCATGCCGCCAGGCACGGGCATGGTATGCTACGCGGACGACACGCTGGTACTGGCCGGCGGACGATGGTGGAACGAGACGGTGAGCTTTGCCGAGGCCGCCGTGGCGTGCGCGGTACGCGCCATCCGGAGGCTCGGCCTGAGCGTGTCGCCGGCCAAATCCGAGGCCTTGTGGTTCTTCGATCAACGACGCAGAGGAACCCCTCCGGATGGACTGTCGGTTCGTATCAACGGAGAGGAAGTCCCAGCGAGACTCCAGATGAAGTACCTGGGCCTGACGATCGACAGTCGATGGACGTTCGGGCC
Source organism: Bombus lapidarius (assembly GCA_936014575.1). Taxonomy (NCBI): domain Eukaryota; kingdom Metazoa; phylum Arthropoda; class Insecta; order Hymenoptera; family Apidae; genus Bombus; species Bombus lapidarius. Next base: position 240,697 of record CAKXZU010000149.1, read on the forward strand.
GCATTTCGAGCACCTGGTCCCAAGGGTGACGGCCGCAGCCAACGCCTTATGCGGCCTACTACCGAACATCGGCGGAGCAGGACTGGGAGTTCGCCGCCTCTACGAGGGAGTGGTCCGGTCGCGAGTCCTCTACGGAGCCCCCGTCTGGGCCGAAGATCTGTCGGCGAATCGTCGCAGCTTGATCCTGTTGAGGAGATTGCAGAGGACAACCGCCATCCGCATAGTGAGGGGATACAGGACCGTATCCTACGCAGCGGCGACCGTGCTGGCGGCGTCCCCTCCGTTCGAGCTGCAGGCCCTCGCACTCCGTCGGGTGTACGAACACCGGAGGGCCCTGGTCTCGGACGGGCGTACGACGCCGCCGTCCGCCGTGGACGTCCGGGAGGAAGCGAAGCTGGAGACCTGGGAGCGGTGGCGCTCTCGGCTGCTGGAAGAGGACACCGTGCGGCCGCATCGGGCCGTCCGTGCTGTTCTTCCCAACTGGGAAGAGTGGAGGGACCGAGGCGGGGTCCCGCTGACTTTCAGGACGACGCAGGTGCTCACCGGTCACGGAGTATTCGGCGAGTACCTGATGAAGATTCGGCGAGAGGTGACGTCCATCTGTCACCACTGCGAGGAAGAGGAAGACACGGCGCAGCACACGTTGGAGTTTTGTCCAGCGTGGGAGGTACCGCGACGCGTTCTACGACTCGACATCGGCGAGAGTTTGGCCCCCGAAGCGATCATCGAGGCTATGCTCAGGGGGCGTCAGGAGTTCGTCGCCGTCCGCACCTACTGCGAGCAAGTGATGCTGACGAAGGAGCGGGCGGAAAGAAACAGAGAGAAAACGCGCGATCCTAGCAGAGCGCAACAGCAAGGAGTATCCACGCGCCGCGGTGCGACGGCACCGCCGCCATCGCCCTAGGCGCGCCAAAAGGAGCCGTCACTACGATCCAAGAAGAACGTGGCGCTAGGGGGCGTGGTCTCCCCCTAGCGGCCCGAGTTTGACAAGGAAGCCTCCCGTCGATACCGACAGGGAGATAGACGACGAGAAGCACCCGGTAGAATTCGCAAGAGACCCCGGGTGCATCTTGTTAAGGCGTCGAGAGGACCACCGTGGAGTTTTAGTCGGTAAGAGTCCGACACTACTCGGCTGTTGCCACGCCAGGCAACGGCGAGTGTCCATGAGGATTTCTCCACGAAAAAAAAAAAAAAAAAAAAAAAAAAAGGTTGGGGTTAGGTTGGGGTTAGGTTGGGGTTAGGTTAGGTTGGGGTTAGGTTGGGGTTAGGTTGGGTTAGGTTGGGGTTAGGTTGGGGTTAGGTTGGGGTTAGGTTGGGGTTAGGTTGGGGAGCACGAGGCGGGTATGGGTTCTCAGGACGTAGGACCACGCCCTGGGAAACCCCGATGGATCTGATGTTCCCCTATAGTCGGGTGGCGGCTGGTCGGTGCCTCTGGTACCCGTCAGTTCGCTGATCCGGTGCGGAGAACTTCGGAGAAGTTGGTGGGCCCATACCGGTCAAGACCACTCACCTCACCTTCTCGTGGGGCTCCCTGTCACCCTGCATCGGCCTTGTCCGGGGCAGGGTGCGAAAGAGTGAGTGGCACCAGGATGGATACTTTCGAGGACGACCCGGCGACATTCAAAATAAAGAAACATGGACTTGAGTACTAACGAGAAGAATGTTTACGGTGCAGGGGAGGGATACCCCAGTACCGGCGTAGTTGTGGGTAGTCAAGTGGGCCCCACTGCGTCGTCATCTTACGACCACGGCCGTTCGAGGGTGGACCGCCAGGCCCCCGGACGTGTTTCTGCGCCTGGCGAGGCGACAACTATGGACAGGAAGACAACCGCGGAGGATACGGAGCCTCCGCGGAGAACAACCAGAGGTTCGTACAGAACCGCAAACAGGCCGGACAGCGTCTTTCTCGCTCCGGCCTCGGTAGCAGACGCCATGTCACCAATGGCAGGAGGACCGCGGACGCGAGCGAGGTCCGACGACGAAGAGTCGGTAGCATCGTTCGCGTCTCGCTCATCGCTGGCCTCGACGATGTCCAGGGGCAAGAGGAGGAAGTTGATAACAACGACCCCGGACGTCTCCGAAGAGCTGGCGATCCAAGTGAGGACGAGCTCGGCCGCGGACGTCAGCGCCGAGCTAACGAGACACGTATCCGAGGTGATGCGTGTCGCGATGACGTCGTCCAACCTGAAGGGGACGTACGTCAAAGCTCTGAAAGACGCGGCGTGCTACATAACCGCCGTGTGGAAGAACGATGCCCCGCAGAGGATGGGACTAGCGGGTGGCGGCAGCAGCGCGGCCTCGAGGCTCGCGGAGACAAGGATGTCCGCGCTGGAAGAGGAAAACGCGGCTCTTCGCAGGGAGCTGTCGAGAAGAGGCCCGTGTATCGAGTGCCCGCGGTGCGGCGGCTTCGACGCGGACCGCCCCCCGCGGGAGGTTGCGAGCCAGAATATGCGGCTCGACGCCCTGGAGAGGAAGGTGGACGAGCTCGGACCCTCCATAGTAAGGATGTTCGAGGATCGATTCGGAAGCCTGCTGCAGCAGCAGCAGCAGCAGCAGCAACAACAACGAAGCGCCCCCGCAGCCCGGCGGAACGCGGATCACTCCGCCACCCGCCGCACCGCCCCCCCAAACCCGCCGCTCCCGAGGGAGCAAGAGGTTGGCGAGTGGAAGACGGTCGAGAGGAAAGGAAGAAGGAACGCCAAGAAGAAGACGAACGCCCCGGAAGAAGAGGCGAAGAACCGGGCGTCCGTGACGGCACCCGGAAGCGGAGCTCAACAACCGCGACCAACCAGGAGGACAGGTGCGACGAAGTCGAGCGCCGCCGCTACAACCGGTAAAGGACCGACGCCGACATCGCTGTCGGCCACGCTCCCGCGCACGCCGCGAACATCCGCGGTGACCTTAACGCTGAACGAGGGAGCGGCGATGTCGTACGCCGATGTACTATCGACGGCCAGGCGGACTATCCCCCTTGGCGAGATCGGCGTGCAAGCGGTCGCGATGAAGAAGGCCGTGACCGGTGCTATCATAATAAGAGTCCCCGGCGACAAAGGCAGAGAGAAGGCGTCCCTTCTCGCCACTCGCCTGGCCGGGGTGCTGGACCCGGCCAAGGTAAGAGTCGCGGCTCCCACGATCAAGGCGGAGCTGAGGGTGCTCGGCATCGACATCTCGATGGACAAGGAGGAACTGCGCCAAGCACTGGCCTCGGCGGCGGGATGCAGCAGCGCGGAGGTGCAAGTCGGAGAGATCGGCGCCTCCAGAGGCGGGCTCGGATCGGCGTGGATCAAGTGCCCGGTGGCCGGAGCCCGGAAACTAGCCCAGGCAGGGAAGGTCGCCCTGGGCTGGTCCATCGCGAGGGTCGTAGCAATACCGAAGAGGCCCCTACAGTGCTTCAAGTGTCTGGGGCTGGGACACGTGCGGGCAACCTGCACGTCTACGGAAGACCGCGGACATCTGTGCTACAGGTGCGGCGGGGGCGGACACCGCGCCAGAGGCTGTCCCGCATCTACACCCAGGTGCCCTCTGTGCGAGTCGCTCGGGGCACCCGCCGGCCACAGGATGGGCGGAGCGGCATGCGCTCCGCCGAGAGTCAAGAGGAGGCGACCCGCCCGCCAGCAAGCCGCCGCCATCACAGGCAGCAGCAACAACAACAACAGCAGCAGCAGCAGCATTAACCAAGGGGGCACCGCCGACCAAGCAGCAGCGGTAGATGGCCAGGGGGAGGCCATGGAGTTGACCGAGTAGTTTCAAGCGTCTCCTCCAATGTAACATCGGAAGAGCCAGACGGGCGCAAGACCTGCTCTTCCAGACCATCCGGGAGAACAGAGTCGCGCTCGCGGTGGTGGCCGAACCGTACCGCGTCCCCAACGCCCCCAACTGGGTCGGGGACCTAGACGGATCGACGGTCATAACATGGACGCCGGCGCTGAGCTCCCCCGGCGCCTTGCTGGACCGCGGCAGCGGCTACGTCGCGGTCGAGTGGTACGGGATAGCAGTGGTGGGCGCCTACGTCTCCCCCAACAGCGGGGTGGCCGCGTTCGGGGACTTTCTGGACGGGGTCGGCGAATGCGTCCGAAGATGCCTCCCCCGCCAGGTAATCGTCCTCGGGGACTTTAACGCCCACTCCTCGCAATGGGGAAACACCAGGACAGACACCCGAGGCAGGATGCTGACCGACTGGGCCGCGGGTCTCGGACTCCTACTGGCAAACAGGGGTTCGGCGAGCACCTGCGTGGCATGGAGAGGATCATCCGTCGTCGACGTCACCTGGGCTACCGCCGAGGTGTTCCGGAGGATCCACGGTTGGAGAGTGGCCGATAGGATAGAGACTCTGTCCGACCACCTCTACATAATCATGGAGGTGGACCTCGAGGCCAGGCACGATCGCGGTGCCCGACGAGAAGCTAACCGTTCCCGCCTACCACCGAGATGGCGCCTCAAGGAAAGGGACAAGGACATGCTGCGGGCGGCGATCACCGTCTCCGCCTGGAGCTGGGACGCGCGAAGGACCACCGCGTTGGGAAGCATCGACGACGAGGAGGAGAATCTCCGAAGATACATGAGCGCGGCGTGCGACGCCTCGATGCCGCGCTCCGTCCCGGGCGGTAGACGCGACCGCTGCGTATACTGGTGGACACCGGAAATCGCGGAGAAGCGAGCGAGCTGCGTTCGGGCCCGGAGAAGATTCCTAAGGGCGCGTCGCCGCAGACGGACCCGCGACGAGGAAGAGATATCCCGCTGCTACGAAGAGTACAGAGAGACGAGGCGCGCTCTCCAGCGGGAGATCAAGATCGCGAAAGCCCGGTCCTGGTCGGAATTGATAGAATCGGTCGAATCCGATCCGTGGGGGAGGCCCTATCGCATAGTGACGAAGAAGCTGCGACCTTCGGCCCCCCCGCTGACCGAAAACATGGATCCGGTGTTGCTCGACAACGTGATCGGGACTCTGTTCCCGCGTCAGGACAACGACGAGTCATCCTTCCCCACCGCCGACGGGACGACATCGAGGACGACGGATTGGAGCGAGGAGCTGCGAGTCACCGAGGAAGAGCTCTTCGAAGCCGCGAAGAGGATGGCATCCCGCGACGTTGCACCGGGTCCGGATGGAATACCAGGCCGAGTTTGGGCGGAGTCGATCGACACCCTGGCTCCCCGGCTGCGGCATTTGTTCACCAGATGCCTGAAGGAGGGCGTCTACCCTCGGACATGGCGCACGGCGAGATTGGTGCTGCTGCGGAAGGAGGGTCGTCCGTTGGACTCGCCGTCCGCGTACAGGCCGGTGTGCCTTCTGGACGAGGTCGGCAAACTGTTCGAGAGAGTGATAGCCGCCCGTCTGGAGGCCCATATGTCGGAGCGGATGCCCGGATGGCACGACAGCCAATACGGATTTCGCCGGGGACGCTCGACGGTGGACGCGGTGAAGAGGGTGAGGTCCATCGCGGAGGACATGGTTTCCAGAGAAGGGGTGGCGCTGGCCGTCTCCTTGGACGTTACGAACGCCTTCAACGCCATACCCTGGGCCAGGATCGTGGAAGCTCTGCAGCAGTTCGAGGTGCCTCCGTACCTCGTCGGGGTCATTCGGGCGTACCTGAGCGACAGGTGGATAACGTACACCGGCAAGAACGGCGAAGAAGAGAGGAGGCCGGTCGAGCGCGGCGTGCCGCAGGGTTCAGTGTTGGGACCCATCCTGTGGATCACGGCCTACGACTCGGTCCTTCGATGCCCCATGCCGCCAGGCACGGGCATGGTATGCTACGCGGACGACACGCTGGTACTGGCCGGCGGACGATGGTGGAACGACACCGTGAGCATTACCGAGGCCGCCGTGGCGTGCGCGGTACACGCCATCCGGAGGCTCGGCTTGAGCGTGTCGCCGGCCAAATCCGAGGCCTTGTGGTTCTTCGATCAACGACGCAGAGGAACCCCTCCGGATGGACTGTCGGTGCGTATCAACGGAGAGGAAGTCCCAGCGAGACTCCAGATGAAGTACCTGGGCCTGACGATCGACAGTCGATGGACGTTCGGGCCTCATTTCGAGCACCTGGTCCCAAGGGTGACGGCCGCAGCCAACGCCTTATGCGGCCTACTACCGAACATCGGCGGAGCAGGACTGGGAGTTCGCCGCCTCTACGAGGGAGTGGTCCGGTCGCGAGTCCTCTACGGAGCCCCCGTCTGGGCCGAAGATCTGTCGGCGAATCGTCGCAGCTTGATCCTGTTGAGGAGATTGCAGAGGACAACCGCCATCCGCATAGTGAGGGGATACAGGACCGTATCCTACGCAGCGGCGACCGTGCTGGCGGCGTCCCCTCCGTTCGAGCTGCAGGCCCTCGCACTCCGTCGGGTGTACGAACACCGGAGGGCCCTGGTCTCGGACGGGCGTACGACGCCGCCGTCCGCCGTGGACGTTCGGGAGGAAGCGAAGCTGGAGACCTGGGAGCGGTGGCGCTCTCGGCTGCTGGAAGAGGACACCGTGCGGCCGCATCGGGCCGTCCGCGCCGTTCTTCCCAACTGGGAAGAGTGGAGGGACCAAGGCGGGGTCCCGCTGACTTTCAGGACGACGCAGGTGCTCACCGGTCACGGAGTATTCGGCGAGTACCTGCTGAAGATTCGGCGAGAGGTGACGTCCATCTGTCACCACTGCGAGGAAGAGGAAGACACGGCGCAGCACACGTTGGAGTTTTGTCCAGCGTGGGAGGTACCGCGACGCGTCCTACGACTCGACATCGGCGAGAGTTTGGCCCCCGAAGCGATCATCGAGGCTATGCTCAGGGGGCGTCAGGAGTTCGTCGCCGTCCGCACCTATTGCGAGCAAGTGATGCTGACGAAGGAGCGGGCGGAAAGAAACAGAGAGAAAACGCGCGATCCTAGCAGAGCGCAACAGCAAGGAGTATCCACGCGCCGCGGTGCGACGGCACCGCCGCCATCGCCCTAGGCGCGCCAAAAGGAGCCGTCACTACGATCCAAGAAGAACGCGGCGCTAGGGGGCGTGGTCTCCCCCTAGCGGCCCGAGTTTGACAAGGAAGCCTCCCGTCGATACCGACAGGGAGATAGACGACGAGAAGCACCCGGTAGAATTCGCAAGAGACCCCGGGTGCATCTTGTTAAGGCGTCGAGAGGACCACCGTGGAGTTTTAGTCGGTAAGAGTCCGACACTACTCGGCTGTTGCCACGCCAGGCAACGGCGAGTGTCCATGAGGATTTCTCCACGTAAAAAAAAAAAAAAAAAAAAAGGTTGGGGTTAGGTTGTCAACGCCCGTTGGCCACGTTGGAAACACTCGTTCCCGGCGATCACGAAAGTTAAGCAACGGTGGGCGCAGTGCGGTCTGGGATGGGTGACCGCTCTGCGTGGGCGTTGATGAAGAGTACCCGAGCTGCCGCCACCCGTTTTTTCGGGCACGGGGGGCAACAGGCAGTGGAGGCAACACAGGAGGCAGTCAATGGACCAACCAGGATGCGGTCAAAAATTGGCAGAAGCGAAGAATAGGAGGTATCGCCGCCGAGGCCCGGCGGCGCCATCCGCCGCCGCCCGAGGCGCGCCCAACGGAGCCGTCACACCGACCAAGCGGTATTGCACGACGATCCAAGAAGAGCGGGGCGTTGGGGGGGTGGTCCCCCTGGCGACCCGAGCCCGACTAGGAAGACTCCCACCAACACCAGCAGGGAGATAGACGCAGAGGGGCACCCGGTAGAATTCGAAAGAGACCCCGGGTGCACCTCGACCAAGGCGTCAAGAGGACCACCGTGGAGTTTTAGTCGGTAAGAGTCCGACACTACTCGGCTGTTGCGGGGGCAGCAGCGAGTGTCCATGAGGATTTCTCCACGTAAAAAAAAAAAAAAAAAAAAAAAAAAAAAAAAAAAAAAAAAGGTTGGGGTTAGGTTGGGGTTAGGTTGGGGTTAGGTTGGGGTTAGGTTGGGGTTAGGTTAGGTTGGGGTTAGGTTAGGTTGGGGTTAGGTTGGGGTTAGGTTGGGGTTAGGTTGGGGTTAGGTTAGGTTGGGGTTAGGTTAGGTTGGGGTTAGGTTGGGGTTAGGTTGGGGTTAGGTTAGGTTGGGGTTAGGTTAGGTTGGGGTTAGGTTAGGTTAGGTTGGGGTTAGGTTGGGGTTAGGTTGGGGTTAGGTTGGGGTTAGGTTGGGGTTAGGTTGTCAACGCCCGTTGGCCACGTTGGAAACACTCGTTCCCGGCGATCACGAAAGTTAAGCAACGGTGGGCGCAGTGCGGTCTGGGATGGGTGACCGCTCTGCGTGGGCGTTGATGAAGAGTACCCGAGCTGCCGCCACCCGTTTTTTCGGGCACGGGGGGCAACAGGCAGTGGAGGCAACACAGGAGGCAGTCAATGGACCAACCAGGATGCGGTCAAAATTGGCAAAGCGAAGAATAGGAGGTATCGCCGCCGAGGCCCGGCGGCACCATCCGCCGCCGCCCGAGGCGCGCCCAACGGAGCCGTCACACCGACCAAACGGTATTGCACGACGATCCAAGAAGAACGGGGCGTTAGGGGGGTGGTCCCCCTGGCGACCCGAGCCCGACTAGGAAGACTCCCACCAACACCAGCAGGGAGATAGACGCAGAGGAGCACCCGGTAGAATTCGAAAGAGACCCCGGGTGCACCTCGATCAAGGCGTCAAGAGGACCACCGTGGAGTTTTAGTCGGTAAGAGTCCGACACTACTCGGCTGTTGCGGGGCAGCAGCGAGTGTCCATGAGGATTTCTCCACGTAAAAAAAAAAAAAAAAAAAAAAGGTTGGGGTTAGGTTGGGGTTAGGTTGGGGTTAGGTTGGGGTTAGGTTGGGGTTAGGTTGGGGTTAGGTTGGGGTTAGGTTGGGGTTAGGTTGGGGTTAGGTTGGGGTTAGGTTGGGGTTAGGTTGGGGTTAGGTTGGGGTTAGGTTGGGGTTAGGTTGGGGTTAGGTTGGGGTTAGGTTGGGGTTAGGTTGGGGTTAGGTTGGGGTTAGGTTGGGGTTAGGTTGGGGTTAGGTTGGGGTTAGGTTGGGGTTAGGTTGGGGTTAGGTTGGGGTTAGGTTGGGGTTAGGTTGGGGTTAGGTTGGGGTTAGGTTGGGGTTAGGTTGGGGTTAGGTTGGGGTTAGGTTGGGGTTAGGTTGGGGTTAGGTTGGGGTTAGGTTGGGGTTAGGTTGGGGTTAGGTTAGGTTGGGGTTAGGTTGGGGTTAGGTTGGGGTTAGGTTGGGGTTAGGTTGGGGTTAGGTTAGGTTGGGGTTAGGTTGGGGTTAGGTTGGGGTTAGGTTGGGGTTAGGTTAGGTTGGGGTTAGGTTGGGGTTAGGTTGGGGTTAGGTTGGGGTTAGGTTGGGGTTAGGTTGGGGTTAGGTTGGGGTTAGGTTGGGGTTAGGTTGGGGTTAGGTTGGGGTTAGGTTGGGGTTAGGTTGGGGTTAGGTTGGGGTTAGGTTGGGGTTAGGTTGGGGTTAGGTTGGGGTTAGGTTGGGGTTAGGTTGGGGTTAGGTTGGGTTAGGTTGGGGTTAGGTTGGGGTTAGGTTAGGTTGGGGTTAGGTTGGGGTTAGGTTAGGTTGGGGTTAGGTTGGGGTTAGGTTGGGGTTAGGTTGGGGTTAGGTTGGGGTTAGGTTGGGGTTAGGTTGGGGTTAGGTTGGGGTTAGGTTGGGGTTAGGTTGGGGTTAGGTTAGGTTGGGGTTAGGTTGGGGTTAGGTTGGGGTTAGGTTGGGGTTAGGTTGGGGTTAGGTTGGGGTTAGGTTGGGGTTAGGTTGGGGTTAGGTTGGGGTTAGGTTAGGTTGGGGTTAGGTTGGGGTTAGGTTAGGTTGGGGTTAGGTTAGGTTAGGTTGGGGTTAGGTTGGGGTTAGGTTGGGGTTAGGTTGGGGTTAGGTTAGGTTGGGGTTAGGTTGGGGTTAGGTTGGGGTTAGGTTGGGGTTAGGTTGGGGTTAGGTTGGGGTTAGGTTGGGGTTAGGTTGGGGTTAGGTTGGGGTTAGGTTGGGGAGCACGAGGCGGGTATGGGTTCTCAGGACGTAGGACCACGCCCTGGGAAACCCCGATGGATCTGATGTTCCCCTATAGTCGGGTGGCGGCTGGTCGGTGCCTCTGGTACCCGTCAGTTCGCTGATCCGGTGCGGAGAACTTCGGAGAAGTTGGTGGGCCCATACCGGTCAAGACCACTCACCTCACCTTCTCGTGGGGCTCCCTGTCACCCTGCATCGGCCTTGTCCGGGGCAGGGTGCGAAAGAGTGAGTGGCACCAGGATGGATACTTTCGAGGACGACCCGGCGACATTCAAAATAAAGAAACATGGACTTGAGTACTAACGAGAAGAATGTTTACGGTGCAGGGGAGGGATACCCCAGTACCGGCGTAGTTGTGGGTAGTCAAGTGGGCCCCACTGCGTCGTCATCTTACGACCACGGCCGTTCGAGGGTGGACCGCCAGGCCCCCGGACGTGTTTCTGCGCCTGGCGAGGCGACAACTATGGACAGGAAGACAACCACGGAGGATACGGAGCCTCCGCGGAGAACAACCAGAGGTTCGTACAGAACCGCAAACAGGCCGGACAGCGTCTTTCTCGCTCCGGCCTCGGTAGCAGACGCCATGTCACCAATGGCAGGAGGACCGCGGACGCGAGCGAGGTCCGACGACGAAGAGTCGGTAGCATCGTTCGCGTCTCGCTCATCGCTGGCCTCGACGATGTCCAGGGGCAAGAGGAGGAAGTTGATAACAACGACCCCGGACGTCTCCGAAGAGCTGGCGATCCAAGTGAGGACGAGCTCGGCCGCGGACGTCAGCGCCGAGCTAACGAGACACGTATCCGAGGTGATGCGCGTCGCGATGACGTCGTCCAACCTGAAGGGGACGTACGTCAAAGCTCTGAAAGATGCGGCGTGCTACATAACCGCCGTGTGGAAGAACGATGCCCCGCAGAGGATGGGACTAGCGGGTGGCGGCAGCAGCGCGGCCTCGAGGCTCGCGGAGACGAGGATGTCCGCGCTGGAAGAGGAAAACGCGGCTCTTCGCAGGGAGCTGTCGAGAAGAGGCCCGTGTATCGAGTGCCCGCGGTGCGGCGGCTTCGACGCGGACCGCCCCCCGCGGGAGGTTGCGAGCCAGAATATGCGGCTCGACGCCCTGGAGAGGAAGGTGGACGAGCTCGGACCCTCCATAGTAAGGATGTTCGAGGATCGATTCGGAAGCCTGCTGCAGCAGCAGCAGCAGCAGCAGCAACAACAACGAAGCGCCCCCGCAGCCCGGCGAAACGCGGATCACTCCGCCACCCGCCGCACCGCCCCCCCGAACCCGCCGCTCCCGAGGGAGCAAGAGGTCGGCGAGTGGAAGACGGTCGAGAGGAGAGGAAGAAGGAACGCCAAGAAGAAGACGAACGCCCCGGAAGAAGAGGCGAAGAACCGGGCGTCCGTGACGGCACCCGGAAGCGGAGCTCAACAACCGCGACCAACCAGGAGGACAGGTGCGACGAAGTCGAGCGCCGCCGCTACAACCGGTAAAGGACCGACGCCGACATCGCTGTCGGCCACGCTCCCGCGCACGCCGCGAACATCCGCGGTGACCTTAACGCTGAACGAGGGAGCAGCGATGTCGTACGCCGATGTACTATCGACGGCCAGGCGGACTATCCCCCTTGGCGAGATCGGCGTGCAAGCGGTCGCGATGAAGAAGGCCGTGACCGGTGCTATTATAATAAGAGTCCCCGGCGACAAAGGCAGAGAGAAGGCGTCCCTTCTCGCCACTCGCCTGGCCGGGGTGCTGGACCCGGCCAAGGTAAGAGTCGCGGCTCCCACGATCAAGGCGGAGCTGAGGGTGCTCGGCATCGACATCTCGATGGACAAGGAGGAACTGCGCCAAGCACTGGCCTCGGCGGCGGGATGCAGCAGCGCGGAGGTGCAAGTCGGAGAGATCGGCGCCTCCAGAGGCGGGCTCGGATCGGCGTGGATCAAGTGCCCGGTGGCCGGAGCCCGGAAACTAGCCCAGGCAGGGAAGGTCGCCCTGGGCTGGTCCATCGCGAGGGTCGTAGCAATACCGAAGAGGCCCCTACAGTGCTTCAAGTGTCTGGGGCTGGGACACGTGCGGGCAACCTGCACATCTACGGAAGACCGCGGACATCTGTGCTACAGGTGCGGCGGGGGCGGACACCGCGCCAGAGGCTGTCCCGCATCTACACCCAGGTGCCCTCTGTGCGAGTCGCTCGGGGCACCCGCCGGCCACAGGATGGGCGGAGCGGCATGCGCTCCGCCGAGAGTCAAGAGGAGGCGACCCGCCCGCCAGCAAGCCGCCACCATCACGGGCAGCAGCAACAACAACAACAGCAGCAGCAGCATTAACCAAGGGGGCACCGCCGACCAAGCAGCAGCGGTAGATGGCCAGGGGGAGGCCATGGAGTTGACCGAGTAGTTTCAAGCGTCTCCTCCAATGTAACATCGGAAGAGCCAGACGGGCGCAAGACCTGCTCTTCCAGACCATCCGGGAGAACAGAGTCGCGCTCGCGGTGGTGGCCGAACCGTACCGCGTCCCCAACGCCCCCAACTGGGTCGGGGACCTAGACGGATCGACGGTCATAACATGGACGCCGGCGCTGAGCTCCCCCGGCGCCTTGCTGGACCGCGGCAGCGGCTACGTCGCGGTCGAGTGGTACGGGATAGCAGTGGTGGGCGCCTACGTCTCCCCCAACAGCGGGGTGGCCGCGTTCGGGGACTTTCTGGACGGGGTCGGCGAATGCGTCCGAAGATGCCTCCCCCGCCAGGTAATCGTCCTCGGGGACTTTAACGCCCACTCCTCGCAATGGGGAAACACCAGGACAGACACCCGAGGCAGGATGCTGACCGACTGGGCCGCGGGTCTCGGACTCCTACTGGCAAACAGGGGTTCGACGAGCACCTGCGTGGCATGGAGAGGATCATCCGTCGTCGACGTCACCTGGGCTACCGCCGAGGTGTTCCGGAGGATTCACGGTTGGAGAGTGGCCGATAGGATGGAGACTCTGTCCGACCACCTCTACATAATCATGGAGATGGACCTCGAGGCCAGGCACGATCGCGGTGCCCGACGAGAAGCTAACCGTTCCCGCCTACCACCGAGATGGCGCCTCAAGGAAAGGGACAAGGACATGCTGAGGGCGGCGATCACCGTCTCCGCCTGGAGCTGGGACGCGCGAAGGACCACCGCGTTGGGAAGCATCGACGACGAGGAGGAGAATCTCCGAAGATACATGAGCGCGGCGTGCGACGCCTCGATGCCGCGCTCCGTCCCGGGCGGTAGACGCGACCGCTGCGTATACTGGTGGACACCGGAAATCGCGGAGACGCGAGCGAGCTGCGTTCGGGCCCGGAGAAGATTCCTAAGGGCGCGTCGCCGCAGACGGACCCGCGACGAGGAAGAGATATCCCGCTGCTACGAAGAGTACAGAGAGACGAGGCGCGCTCTCCAGCGGGAGATCAAGATCGCGAAAGCCCGGTCCTGGTCGGAATTGATAGAATCGGTCGAATCCGATCCGTGGGGGAGGCCCTATCGCATAGTGACGAAGAAGCTGCGACCTTCGGCCCCCCCGCTGACCGAAAACATGGATCCGGTGTTGCTCGACAACGTGATCGGGACTCTGTTCCCGCGTCAGGACAACGACGAGTCATCCTGCCCCACCGCCGACGGGACGACATCGAGGACGACGGATTGGAGCGAGGAGCTACGAGTCACCGAGGAAGAGCTCTTCGAAGCCGCGAAGAGGATGGCATCCCGCGACGTTGCACCGGGTCCGGATGGAATACCAGGCCGAGTTTGGGCGGAGTCGATCGACACCCTGGCTCCCCGGCTGCGGCATTTGTTCACCAGATGCCTGAAGGAGGGCGTCTACCCTCGGACATGGCGCACGGCGAGATTGGTGCTGCTGCGAAAGGAGGGTCGTCCGTTGGACTCGCCGTCCGCGTACAGGCCGGTGTGCCTTCTGGACGAGGTCGGCAAACTGTTCGAGAGAGTGATAGCCGCCCGTCTGGAGGCCCATATGTCGGAGCGGATGCCCGGATGGCACGACAGCCAATACGGATTTCGCCGAGGACGCTCGACGGTGGACGCGGTGAAGAGGGTGAGGTCCATCGCGGAGGACATGGTTTCCAGAGAAGGGGTGGCGCTGGCCGTCTCCTTGGACGTTACGAACGCCTTCAACGCCATACCCTGGGCCAGGATCGTGAAGCTCTGCAGCAGTTCGAGGTGCCTCCGTACCTCGTCGGGGTCATCCGGGCGTACCTGAGCGACAGGTGGATAACGTACACCGGCAAGAACGGCGAAGAAGAGAGGAGGCCGGTCGAGCGCGGCGTGCCGCAGGGTTCAGTGTTGGGACCCATCCTGTGGATCACGGCCTACGACTCGGTCCTTCGATGCCCCATGCCACCAGGCACGGGCATGGTATGCTACGCGGACGACACGCTGGTACTGGCCGGCGGACGATGGTGGAACGAGACCGTGAGCATTACCGAGACCGCCGTGGCGTGCGCGGTACACGCCATCCGGAGGCTCGGCTTGAGCGTGTCGCCGGCCAAATCCGAGGCCTTGTGGTTCTTCGATCAACGACGCAGAGGAACCCCTCCGGATGGACTGTCGGTGCGTATCAACGGAGAGGAAGTGCCAGCGAGACTCCAGATGAAGTACCTGGGCCTGACGATCGACAGTCGATGGACGTTCGGGCCGCATTTCGAGCACCTGGTCCCAAGGGTGACGGCCGCAGCCAACGCCTTATGCGGCCTACTACCGAACATCGGCGGAGCAGGACTGGGAGTTCGCCGCCTCTACGAGGGAGTGGTCCGGTCGCGGGTCCTCTACGGAGCCCCCGTCTGGGCCGAAGATCTGTCGGCGAATCGTCGCAGCTTGATCCTGTTGAGGAGATTGCAGAGGACAACCGCCATCCGCATAGTGAGGGGATACAGGACCGTATCCTACGCAGCGGCGACCGTGCTGGCGGCGTCCCCTCCGTTCGAGCTGCAGGCCCTCGCACTCCGTCGGGTGTACGAACACCGGAGGGCCCTGGTCTCGGACGGGCGTACGACGCCGCCGTCCGCCGTGGACGTCCGGGAGGAAGCGAAGCTGGAGACCTGGGAGCGGTGGCGCTCTCGGCTGCTGGAAGAGGACACCGTGCGGCCGCATCGGGCCGTCCGCGCCGTTCTTCCCAACTGGGAAGAGTGGAGGGACCGAGGCGGGGTCCCGCTGACTTTCAGGACGACGCAGGTGCTCACCGGTCACGGAGTATTCGGCGAGTACCTGCTGAAGATTCGGCGAGAGGTGACGTCCATCTGTCACCACTGCGAGGAAGAGGAAGACACGGCGCAGCACACGTTGGAGTTTTGTCCAGCGTGGGAGGTACCGCGACGCGTCCTACGACTCGACATCGGCGAGAGCTTGGCCCCCGAAGCGATCATCGAGGCTATGCTCAGGGGGCGTCAGGAGTTCGTCGCCGTCCGCACCTACTGCGAGCAAGTGATGCTGACGAAGGAGCGGGCGGAAAGAAACAGAGAGAAAACGCGCGATCCTAGCAGAGCGCAACAGCAAGGAGTAACCGCGCGTCGCGGTGCGACGGCACCGCCGCCGTCGCCCTAGGCGCGCCAAAAGGTGCCGTCACTACGATCCAAGAAGAACGTGGCGCTAGGGGGCGTGGTCTCCCCCTAGCGGCCCGAGTTTGACAAGGAAGCCTCCCGTCGATACCGACAGGGAGATAGACGACGAGAAGCACCCGGTAGAATTCGCAAGAGACCCCGGGTGCATCTTGTTAAGGCGTCGAGAGGACCACCGTGGAGTTTAGTCGGTAAGAGTCCGACACTACTCGGCTGTTGCCACGCCAGGCAACGGCGAGTGTCCATGAGGATTTCTCCACGGAAAAAAAAAAAAAAAAAAAAAAAAAAAAAAAAAAAAAAAAAAAAAAAAGGTTGGGGTTAGGTTGGGGTTAGGTTGGGGTTAGGTTGGGGTTAGGTTGGGGTTAGGTTGGGGTTAGGTTGGGGTTAGGTTGGGTTAGGTTGGGGTTAGGTTGGGGTTAGGTTAGGTTGGGGTTAGGTTGGGGTTAGGTTGGGGTTAGGTTGGGGTTAGGTTAGGTTGGGGTTAGGTTGGGGTTAGGTTGGGGTTAGGTTGGGGTTAGGTTGGGGTTAGGTTGGGGTTAGGTTGGGGTTAGGTTGGGTTAGGTTGGGGTTAGGTTGGGGTTAGGTTGGGGTTAGGTTAGGTTGGGGTTAGGTTAGGTTGGGGTTAGGTTGGGGTTAGGTTGGGGTTAGGTTGGGGTTAGGTTGGGGTTAGGTTGGGGTTAGGTTGGGGTTAGGTTGGGGTTAGGTTGGGGTTAGGTTAGGTTGGGGTTAGGTTGGGGTTAGGTTGGGGTTAGGTTGGGGTTAGGTTGGGGTTAGGTTGGGGTGAGGTTAGGTTGGGGTTAGGTTGGGGTTAGGTTGGGGTTAGGTTGGGGTTAGGTTGGGTTAGGTTGGGGTTAGGTTGGGGTTAGGTTGGGGTTAGGTTGGGGTTAGGTTGGGGTTAGGTTGGGGTTAGGTTGGGGTTAGGTTGGGGTTAGGTTGGGTTAGGTTGGGGTTAGGTTGGGGTTAGGTTGGGGTTAGGTTGGGGTTAGGTTGGGGTTAGGTTGGGGGTTAGGTTGGGGTTAGGTTGGGGTTAGGTTGGGGTTAGGTTGGGGGTTAGGTTGGGGTAGGTTGGGGTTAGGTTGGGGTTAGGTTGGGGTTAGGTTAGGTTAGGTTGGGTTAGGTTGGGGTTAGGTTGGGGTTAGGTTGGGGTTAGGTTGGGGTAGGTTGGGGTTAGGTTGGGGTTAGGTTGGGGGTTAGGTTGGGGTTAGGTTGGGGTTAGGTTGGGGTTAGGTGGGGTGTGGGGTTAGGTTGGGGTTAGGGTTAGGTTGGGGTTAGGGTGGGGTTAGGTTGGGGGTAGGTTGGGGTTAGGTTAGGTGGGGGGTTAGGTTGGGGTTAGGTTGGGGTTAGGTTGGGGTTAGGTTGGGGTTAGGTTAGGTTGGGGTTAGGTGGGGGTTAGGTTGGGGTTTGGTTGGGGTTAGGTTAGGTTGGGGGTTAGGAGGGTTGGGGTTAGGTTGGGGTTAGGTTGGGGTTAGGTTAGGTTGGGGTTAGGTTGGTAGGTTGGGTGGTTGGGGGTTAGGTTGGGGGTTAGGTTGGGGGTTAGGTTGGGGTTAGGTTGGGTTAGGTTGGGGTTAGGTTGGGGTTAGGTTGGGGTAGGTTGGGGTTAGGGTTGGGGTTAGGTTGGGGTTAGGTTGGGGTTAGGTTGGGGTTAGGTTAGGTTGGGGTTAGGTTGGGGTGTAGGTTGGGGTTAGGTTGGGGTTAGGTTGGGGTTAGGTTGGGGTTAGGTTGGGGTTAGGTTGGGGTTAGGTTGGGGGTTAGGTTGGGGTTAGGTTGGGGTTAGGTTGGGGTTAGGTTGGGGTTAGGTTGGGGTTAGGTTGGGGGGGTTAGGTTGGGGTTAGGTTGGGGTTAGGTTGGGGTTAGGTTGGGTTAGGTTGGGGTTAGGTTGGGGTTAGGGGTGTGGGGTTAGGTTGGGGTTAGGTGGGGTTAGGTTGGGGTTAGGTTGGGGTTAGGTTGGGGGTGGGGGGGGTGTGGGGGTTGGAGGGGGGTGGGTTGGGGTTAGGTTGGGGTTAGGTGGGGGTTAGGTTGGGGGTGGTTGGGGTGGTGGGGTAGGTTGGGGTTGGGTGGGGTAGGGTGGGGGTTAGGGGGTGGGGGTGGTTGGGGTGTGGTTGGGGTTAGGGTTGGGGGTAGGTTGGGGTTGGGTGGGGTAGGTGGGGGGTGGTTGGGGTTGGGGGTGGTGGGGTTGGGTGGGGGTGGTTGGGGGGTAGGTTGGGGGTTGGTGGGTTGGGGGGGGTGGGGGGGGGTGGTGGGGTTAGGTTGGGGGTGGTGGGGGTTAGGTGGGGTGGGTGGGTAGGTGGGGGTTAGGTTGGGGGGTAGGTGGGGGGGTTAGGTGGGGTGAGGTTGGGGTGGGTGGGGTTGGTTGGGGGTAGGTGGGGTTGGGGGGTGGGGGGGGGGGTGGGTGGGGTTAGGTGGGGTTGGTGGGGGGGGTTGGGGTTGGTGGGGGTTGGTGGGGGTGGTTGGGGTGGGGTTGGGGTTGGTGGGGGTAGGGTGGGGGTTGGGTGGGGGTGGTTGGGGTTGGTGGGGTGGGGTTGGGGGGGGGTGGGGGGTTGGGGTTAGGTTGGGGTTAGGGGGGTTGGGGGGTTGGGTGGGGTTAGGTGGGGTTGGTTGGGGTTAGGTTGGGGTGTGGGTGGGGTTGGGTGGGGTTGGGTGGGGGGGTTGGTGGGGGGGTTGGGGTTAGGTTGGGTTAGGTGGGGTTGGTGGGGTGGTTGGGGTTGGGGGGTTGGGGGTGGGGTGGGGTTGGGGGTGGGTGGGGGGGTGGGGTTGGGGTGGGGTGGGTGGGGTGGGGGGTAGGTTGGGGTGTGGGTTGGGGGGTTAGGTTGGGGTTAGGTTGGGGGTTGGTGGGGTTAGGGTGGGGTTAGGTTGGGGTTAGGTTGGGGGGTTGGGGTGGGGTTAGGGGGGTAGGTTGGGGTTAGGTTGGGGGTGGTGGGGGTAGGGGGGGGGTGGGGGTTAGGTTGGGGGTGGGGGGGGGGTTGGGGGGGTTGGGGGGTTGGGGTTAGGTTGGGGGTGGTTGGGGTGGGTTGGGGGTGGTGGGGGGGGGGGTTGGGTGGGGTTGGGGGGGGTTAGGTGGGGGGGTTGGGGTTGGGGGGGTGGGTTGGGGTGTGGGGGGGGGGTTGGGGGGGGTGGGGTGAGGGGTGGGGTGGGGGGGTTGGTGGGGTGTGGGGGGGGGTTGGGTGGGGGGGGTGGTGGGGGGTTGGGTGGGGGGGGTTGGGTGGTGGGGGTTAGGTTGGGGGGTAGGTGGGGGTTGGTGGGGGGGTGGGGTTGGTGGGGTGGGGGGGTAGGTGGGGGGTAGGTTGGGGTTAGGTTGGGGTATAGGTTGGGGTTAGGTTT
>CAKXZU010000150.1:0-247163 GCA_936014575.1 Bombus lapidarius
ACACACTCTATCAGATTAACGTATAACGTTAAGCAGCATTACGATATAACGTATAACGTTATATGGTAGTACGTTATAACGTATAACGTTCTGTAACATTACGATATAACGTATAACGATATGTAGCATTACGATATAACGTATAACGATATGTAGCATTACGATATAATGTATAACGTTATGTAGCATTACGATATAACGTATAACGTATATGGTAATACGTTTAACGTATAACGTTATGTAGCATTACGATTTAACGTATAACGTTATGTAGCATTACGCTATATCACATAACGTTGTGCAGCATTACGATATAGCGTATAACGTTATGTAGCATAACGATATAATGTACAACGTTATGTAGCATTACGATATAACTTATAACGTTATGTAGCATTGCGATATAACGTATAACGTTATGTAGCATTACGATATAACGTATAACGTTATGTAGCAATACGATACAACGTATAACGTTATGTAGCAGTACGATATAACGTATAACGTTATGTAGCATTACGATATAACGTATAACGTTATGTAGCAGTACGATATAACGTATAACCTTATGTAGCATTAGGATATAACGTATAACGTTATGTAGCATTACGATATAACGTATAACGATATGTAGCATTACGATATAACGTATAACGTTATGTAGTATTACGATACAACGCATAACGCTATGTAGCATTGCGATATAACGTATAACGTTATGTAGCATTACGATATAACGTATAACGTTATGTAGCATTACGATATAACGTATAACGTTATGTAGCAGTACGATATAACGTATAACGTTATGTAGCATTACGATGTAATGTATAGCGTTATGTAGCATAACGATAGAAACGTACAACGTTATGTAGTATTACGATAGAACGTATAACGCTATGTAGCATTGCGATATAACGTATAACGTTATGTAGCATTACGATATAACGTATAACGTTATGTAGCATTACGATATAACGTATAACGTTATGTAGCAGTACGATATAACGTATATCGATATGTAGCATTAGGATATAACGTATAACGTTATGTAGCATTGCGATATAACGTATAACGTTATGTAGCATTACGATATAACGTATAACGTTATGTAGCATTACGATACAACGTATAACGTTATGTAGCATTACGATATAACGTATAACGATATGTAGCATTACGATATAATGCATAACGTTATGTAGAATTACGATATAACGTATAACGTTATGTAGCATTACGATTTAACGTATAACGTTTTGTAGCATTACGCTATATCACATAACGTTGTGTAGCATTACGATATAACGTATAACGTTATGTAGCATAACGATATAACGTATAACGTTATGTAGCATTACGATATAACGTATAACGTTATGTAGCATTGCGATATAACGTATAACGTTATGTAGCAATACGATATAACGTATAACGTTATGTAGCATTACGATACAACGTATAACGTTATGTAGCAGTACGATATAACGTATAACGATATGTCGCATTACGATATAACGTGTAACGTTATGTAGCATTACGATATAACGTATAACGTTATATGGTAATACGTTATAACGTTTAACGTTATGTAGCATTACGATATGACGTACAACGTTATGTAGCATTACTATATAACGTATAACGTTAAGTAGCATTACGATATAACGTATAGCGTTATGTAGCAGTACGATATAACGTATAACGTTATGTCGCATTACGATATAACGTGTAACGTTATATGGTAGTACGTTATAACGTATAACGTTATGTAACATTACGATATAACGTATAACGTTATGTAGCATTACGATATAACGTATAACGATATGTAGCATTACGATATAACGTATAACGTTATGTAGCATTACGATATAACGTATAACGTTATGTAGCGTTACGATATAACGTATAACGATATGTAGCATTACGATATAACGTATAACGATATGTAGCATTACGATATAATGTATAACGTTATGTAGCATTACGATATAACGTATAACGTTATATGGTAATACGTTTAACGTATAACGTTATGTAGCATTACGATTTAACGTATAACGTTATGTAGCATTACGCTATATCACATAACGTTGTGTAGCATTACGATATAGCGTATAACGTTATGTAGCATAACGATATAATGTACAACGTTATGTAGCATTACGATATAACTTATAACGTTATGTAGCATTGCGATATAACGTATAACGATATGTAGCATTACGATATAACGTACAACGTTATGTAGCATTACTATATAACGTATAACGTTAAGTAGCATTACGATATAACGTATAGCGTTATGTAGCAGTACGATATAACGTATAACGTTATGTAGCATTACGATATAACGTATAACGTTATGTAGCAGTACGATATAACGTATAACCTTATGTAGCATTAGGATATAACGTATAACGTTATGTAGCATTACGATATAACGTATAACGATATGTAGCATTACGATATAACGTATAACGTTATGTAGTATTACGATACAACGCATAACGCTATGTAGCATTGCGATATAACGTATAACGTTATGTAGCATTACGATATAACGTATAACGTTATGTAGCATTACGATATAACGTATAACGTTATGTAGCAGTACGATATAACGTATAACGTTATGTAGCATTACGATGTAATGTATAGCGTTATGTAGCATAACGATAGAAACGTACAACGTTATGTAGTATTACGATAGAACGTATAACGCTATGTAGCATTGCGATATAACGTATAACGTTATGTAGCATTACGATATAACGTATAACGTTATGTAGCATTACGATATAACGTATAACGTTATGTAGCAGTACGATATAACGTATATCGATATGTAGCATTAGGATATAACGTATAACGTTATGTAGCATTGCGATATAACGTATAACGTTATGTAGCATTACGATATAACGTATAACGTTATGTAGCATTACGATACAACGTATAACGTTATGTAGCATTACGATATAACGTATAACGATATGTAGCATTACGATATAATGTATAACGTTATGTAGAATTACGATATAACGTATAACGTTATGTAGCATTACGATTTAACGTATAACGTTTTGTAGCATTACGCTATATCACATAACGTTGTGTAGCATTACGATATAACGTATAACGTTATGTAGCATAACGATATAACGTATAACGTTATGTAGCATTACGATATAACGTATAACGTTATGTAGCATTGCGATATAACGTATAACGTTATGTAGCAATACGATATAACGTATAACGTTATGTAGCATTACGATACAACGTATAACGTTATGTAGCAGTACGATATAACGTATAACGATATGTCGCATTACGATATAACGTGTAACGTTATGTAGCATTACGATATAACGTATAACGTTATATGGTAATACGTTATAACGTTTAACGTTATGTAGCATTACGATATGACGTACAACGTTATGTAGCATTACTATATAACGTATAACGTTAAGTAGCATTACGATATAACGTATAGCGTTATGTAGCAGTACGATATAACGTATAACGTTATGTCGCATTACGATATAACGTGTAACGTTATATGGTAGTACGTTATAACGTATAACGTTATGTACCATTACGATATAACGTATAACGTTATGTAGCATTACGATATAACGTATAACGATATGTAGCATTACGATATAACGTATAACGTTATGTAGCATTACGATATAACGTATAACGTTATGTAGCGTTACGATATAACGTATAACGATATGTAGCATTACGATATAACGTATAACGATATGTAGCATTACGATATAATGTATAACGTTATGTAGCATTACGATATAACGTATAACGATATATGGTAATACGTTTAACGTATAACGTTATGTAGCATTACGATTTAACGTATAACGTTATGTAGCATTACGCTATATCACATAACGTTGTGTAGCATTACGATATAGCGTATAACGTTATGTAGCATAACGATATAATGTACAACGTTATGTAGCATTACGATATAACTTATAACGTTATGTAGCATTGCGATATAACGTATAACGATATGTAGCATTACGATATAACGTACAACGTTATGTAGCATTACTATATAACGTATAACGTTAAGTAGCATTACGATATAACGTATAGCGTTATGTAGCATTACGATATAACGTATAACGTTATGTAGCAATACGATATAACGTATAACGATATGTAGCATTACGATATAACGTATAACGTTATGTAGTATTACGATACAACGCATAACGCTATGTAGCATTGCGATATAACGTATACCGTTATGTAGCATTACGATATAACGTATAACGTTATGTAGCATTACGATATAACGTATAACGTTATGTAGCAGTACGATATAACGTATAACGTTATGTAGCATTACGATGTAATGTATAGCGTTATGTAGCATAACGATAGAAACGTACAACGTTATGTAGTATTACGATAGAACGTATAACGCTATGTAGCATTGCGATATAACGTATAACGTTATGTAGCATTACGATATAACGTATAACGTTATGTAGCATTACGATATAACGTATAACGTTATGTAGCAGTACGATATAACGTATATCGATATGTAGCATTAGGATATAACGTATAACGTTATGTAGCATTGCGATACAACGCATAACGCTATGTAGCATTGCGATATAACGTATAACGTTATGTAGCATTACGATATAACGTATAACGTTATGTAGCATTACGATATAACGTATAACGTTATGTAGCAGTACGATATAACGTATAACGTTATGTAGCATTACGATGTAATGTATAGCGTTATGTAGCATAACGATAGAAACGTACAACGTTATGTAGTATTACGATAGAACGTATAACGCTATGTAGCATTGCGATATAACGTATAACGTTATGTAGCATTACGATATAACGTATAACGTTATGTAGCATTACGATATAACGTATAACGTTATGTAGCAGTACGATATAACGTATATCGATATGTAGCATTAGGATATAACGTATAACGTTATGTAGCATTGCGATATAACGTATAACGTTATGTAGCATTACGATATAACGTATAACGTTATGTAGCATTACGATACAACGTATAACGTTATGTAGCATTACGATATAACGTATAACGATATGTAGCATTACGATATAATGTATAACGTTATGTAGCATTACGATATAACGTATAACGTTATGTAGCATTACGATTTAACGTATAACGTTTTGTAGCATTACGCTATATCACATAACGTTGTGTAGCATTACGATATAACGTATAACGTTATGTAGCATAACGATATAACGTATAACGTTATGTAGCATTACGATATAACGTATAACGTTATGTAGCATTGCGATATAACGTATAACGTTATGTAGTAATACGATACAACGTATAACGTTATGTAGCATTACGATACAACGTATAACGTTATGTAGCAGTACGATATAACGTATAACGATATGTCGCATTACGATATAACGTGTAACGTTATGTAGCATTACGATATAACGTATAACGTTATATGGTAATACGTTATAACGTTTAACGTTATGTAGCATTACGATATGACGTACAACGTTATGTAGCATTACTATATAACGTATAACGTTAAGTAGCATTACGATATAACGTATAGCGTTATGTAGCAGTACGATATAACGTATAACGTTATGTCGCATTACGATATAACGTGTAACGTTATATGGTAGTACGTTATAACGTATAACGTTATGTAACATTACGATATAACGTATAACGTTATGTAGCATTACGATATAACGTATAACGTTATGTAGCGTTACGATATAACGTATAACGTTATATGGTAATACGTTATAACGTATAACGTTATATGGTAATACGTTATCACATATAACGTTATGTAGCATTACGATATAACGTATAACGTTATGTAGCATTACTATATAACGTATAACGTTAAGCAGCATTACGATATAACGTATAACGTTATATGGTAGTACGTTATAACGTATAACGTTCTGTAACATTACGATATAATGTATAGCGTTATGTAGCATAACGATAGAAACGTACAACGTTATGTAGTATTACGATATAACGTATAACGTTATGTAGCATTACGATATAACGTATAACGTTATGTAGCAGTACGATATAACGTATAACCTTATGTAGCATTAGGATATAACGTATAACGTTATGTAGCATTACGATATAACGTATAACGATATGTAGCATTACGATATAACGTATAACGTTATGTAGCATTACGATATAACGTATAACGTTATGTAGCATTACGATTTAACGTATAACGTTATGTAGCATTACGCTATATCACATAACGTTGTGTAGCATTACGATATAACGTATAACCTTATGTAGCATTAGGATATAACGTATAACGTTATGTAGCATTACGATATAACGTATAACGTTAAGTAGCATTACAATATAACGTATAACGTTATGTAGCATTACGATATAACGTATAACGTTAAGTAGCATTACGATATAACGTATAACGTTATATGGTAGTACGTTATAACGTATAACGTTCTGTAACATTACGATATAATGTATAGCGTTATGTAGCATAATGATAGAAACGTACAACGTTATGTAGTATTACGATATAACGTATAACGCTATGTAGCATTGCGATATAACCTATAACGTTATGTAGCATTACGATATAACGTATAACGTTATGTAGCATTACGATATAACTTATAACGTTATGTAGCAGTACGATATAACGTATAACCTTATGTAGCATTAGGATATAACGTATAACGTTATGTACCATTACGATATAACGTATAACGATATGTAGCATTACGATATAACGTATAACGTTATATGGTAATACGTTTAACGTATAACGTTATGTAGCATTACGATTTAACGTATAACGTTATGTAGCATTACGCTATATCACATAACGTTGTGTAACATTACGATATAGCGTATAACGTTATGTAGCATAACGATATAATGTACAACGTTATGTAGCATTACGATATAACGTATAACGTTATGTAGCATTGCGATATAACGTATAACGTTATGTAGCATTACGATATAACGTATAACGTTATGTAGCAGTACGATATAACGTATAACCTTATGTAGCATTAGGATATATCGTATAACGTTATGTAGCATTACGATATAATGTATAACGATATGTAGCATTACGATATAACGTATAACGTTATGTAGTAATACGATACAACGCATAACGCTATGTAGCATTGCGATATAACGTATAACGTTATGTAGCATTACGATATAACGTATAACGTTATGTAGCATTACGATATAACGTATAACGTTATATGGTAATACGTTATAACGTATAACGTTATATGGTAATACGTTATCACATATAACGTTATGTAGCATTACGATATAACGTATAACGTTATGTAGCAGTACGATATAACGTATAACGTTATATGGTAATACGTTTAACGTATAACGTTATGTAGCATTACGATTTAACGTATAACGTTATGTAGCATTACGCTATATCACATAACGTTGTGTAGCATTACGATATAGCGTATAACGTTATGTAGCATAACGATATAATGTAAAACGTTATGTAGCATTACGATATAACTTATAACGTTATGTAGCATTGCGATATAACGTATAACGTTATGTAGCATTACGATATAACGTATAACGTTATGTAGCAATACGATACAACGTATAACGTTATGTAGCAGTACGATATAACGTATAACGTTATGTAGCATTACGATATAACGTATAACGTTATGTAGCAGTACAATATAACGTATAACCTTATGTAGCATTAGGATATAACGTATAACGTTATGTAGCATTACGATATAACGTATAACGATATGTAGCATTACGATATAACGTATAACGTTATGTAGTATTACGATACAACGCATAACGCTATGTAGCATTGCGATATAACGTATAACGTTATGTAGCATTACGATATAACGTATAACGTTATGTAGCATTACGATATAACGTATAACGTTATGTAGCAGTACGATATAACGTATAACGTTATGTAGCATTACGATGTAATGTATAGCGTTATGTAGCATAACGATAGAAACGTACAACGTTATGTAGTATTACGATAGAACGTATAACGCTATGTAGCATTGCGATATAACGTATAACGTTATGTAGCATTACGATATAACGTATAACGTTATGTAGCATTACGATATAACGTATAACGTTATGTAGCAGTACGATATAACGTATAACGATATGTAGCATTAGGATACAACGTATAACGTTATGTAGCATTGCGATATAACGTATAACGTTATGTAGCATTACGATATAACGTATAACGTTATGTAGCATTACGATACAACGTATAACGTTATGTAGCATTACGATATAACGTATAACGATATGTAGCATTACGATATAATGTATAACGTTATGTAGCATTACGATATAACGTATAACGTTATGTAGCATTACGATTTAACGTATAACGTTTTGTAGCATTACGCTATAACACATAACGTTGTGTAGC
Source organism: Bombus lapidarius (assembly GCA_936014575.1). Taxonomy (NCBI): domain Eukaryota; kingdom Metazoa; phylum Arthropoda; class Insecta; order Hymenoptera; family Apidae; genus Bombus; species Bombus lapidarius. The sequence goes on from CAKXZU010000150.1 coordinate 8,529, forward strand.
ATTACGATATAACGTATAACGTTATGTAGCATAACGATATAACGTATAACGTTATGTAGCATTACGATATAACGTATAACGTTATGTAGCATTGCGATATAACGTATAACGTTATGTAGCAATACGATATAACGTATAACGTTATGTAGCATTACGATACAACGTATAACGTTATGTAGCAGTACGATATAACGTATAACGATATGTCGCATTACGATATAACATGTAACGTTATGTAGCATTACGATATAACGTATAACGTTATATGGTAATACGTTATAACGTTTAACGTTATGTAGCATTACGATATGACGTACAACGTTATGTAGCAATACTATATAACGTATAACGTTATGTAGTAATACGATACAACGTATAACGTTATGTAGCATTACGATACAACGTATAACGTTATGTAGCAGTACGATATAACGTATAACGATATGTCGCATTACGATATAACGTGTAACGTTATGTAGCATTACGATATAACGTATAACGTTATATGGTAATACGTTATAACGTTTAACGTTATGTAGCATTACGATATGACGTACAACGTTATGTAGCAATACTATATAACGTATAACGTTATGTAGTAATACGATACAACGTATAACGTTATGTAGCATTACGATACAACGTATAACGTTATGTAGCAGTACGATATAACGTATAACGATATGTCGCATTACGATATAACGTGTAACGTTATGTAGCATTACGATTTAACGTATAACGTTTTGTAGCATTACGCTATATCACATAACGTTGTGTAGCATTACGATATAACGTATAACGTTATGTAGCATAACGATATAACGTATAACGTTATGTAGCATTACGATATAACGTATAACGTTATGTAGCATTGCGATATAACGTATAACGTTATGTAGTAATACGATACAACGTATAACGTTATGTAGCATTACGATACAACGTATAACGTTATGTAGCAGTACGATATAACGTATAACGATATGTCGCATTACGATATAACGTGTAACGTTATGTAGCATTACGATATAACGTATAACGTTATATGGTAATACGTTATAACGTTTAACGTTATGTAGCATTACGATATGACGTACAACGTTATGTAGCATTACTATATAACGTATAACGTTAAGTAGCATTACGATATAACGTATAGCGTTATGTAGCAGTACGATATAACGTATAACGTTATGTCGCATTACGATATAACGTGTAACGTTATATGGTAGTACGTTATAACGTATAACGTTATGTAACATTACGATATAACGTATAACGTTATGTAGCATTACGATATAACGTATAACGTTATGTAGCGTTACGATATAACGTATAACGTTATATGGTAATACGTTATAACGTATAACGTTATATGGTAATACGTTATCACATATAACGTTATGTAGCATTACGATATAACGTATAACGTTATGTAGCATTACTATATAACGTATAACGTTAAGCAGCATTACGATATAACGTATAACGTTATATGGTAGTACGTTATAACGTATAACGTTCTGTAACATTACGATATAATGTATAGCGTTATGTAGCATAACGATAGAAACGTACAACGTTATGTAGTATTACGATATAACGTATAACGTTATGTAGCATTACGATATAACGTATAACGTTATGTAGCAGTACGATATAACGTATAACCTTATGTAGCATTAGGATATAACGTATAACGTTATGTAGCATTACGATATAACGTATAACGATATGTAGCATTACGATATAACGTATAACGTTATGTAGCATTAGGATATAACGTATAACGTTATATGGTAATACGTTATCACATATAACGTTATGTAGCATTACGATATAACGTATAACGTTATGTAGCATTACTATATAACGTATAACGTTAAGTAGCATTACGATATAACGTATAACGTTATATGGTAGTACGTTATAACGTATAACGTTCTGTAACATTACGATATAATGTATAGCGTTATGTAGCATAACGATAGAAACGTACAACGTTATGTAGTATTACGATATAACGTATAACGTTATGTAGCATTACGATATAACGTATAACCTTATGTAGCATTAGGATATAACGTATAACGTTATGTAGCATTACGATATAACGTATAACGTTAAGTAGCATTACGATATAACGTATAACGTTATGTAGCATTACGATATAACGTATAACGTTATGTAGCATTACGATTTAACGTATAACGTTATGTAGCATTACGCTATATCACATAACGTTGTGTAGCATTACGATATAACGTATAACCTTATGTAGCATTAGGATATAACGTATAACGTTATGTAGCATTACGATATAACGTATAACGTTAAGTAGCATTACAATATAACGTATAACGTTATGTAGCATTACGATATAACGTATAACCTTATGTAGCATTAGGATATAACGTATAACGTTATGTAGCATTACGATATAACGTATAACGTTAAGTAGCATTACGATATAACGTATAACGTTATATGGTAGTACGTTATAACGTATAACGTTCTGTAACATTACGATATAATGTATAGCGTTATGTAGCATAATGATAGAAACGTACAACGTTATGTAGTATTACGATATAACGTATAACGCTATGCAGCATTGCGATATAACCTATAACGTTATGTAGCATTACGATATAACGTATAACGTTATGTAGCATTACGATATAACGTATAACGTTATGTAGCAGTACGATATAACGTATAACCTTATGTAGCATTAGGATATAACGTATAACGTTATGTAGCATTACGATATAACGTATAACGATATGTAGCATTACGATATAACGTATAACGTTATATGGTAATACGTTTAACGTATAACGTTATGTAGCATTACGATTTAACGTATAACGTTATGTAGCATTACGCTATATCACATAACGTTGTGTAACATTACGATATAGCGTATAACGTTATGTAGCATAACGATATAATGTACAACGTTATGTAGCATTACGATATAACGTATAACGTTATGTAGCATTGCGATATAACGTATAACGTTATGTAGCATTACGATATAACGTATAACGTTATGTAGCAGTACGATATAACGTATAACCTTATGTAGCATTAGGATATATCGTATAACGTTATGTAGCATTACGATATAATGTATAACGATATGTAGCATTACGATATAACGTATAACGTTATGTAGTAATACGATACAACGCATAACGCTATGTAGCATTGCGATATAACGTATAACGTTATGTAGCATTACGATATAACGTATAACGTTATGTAGCATTACGATATAACGTATAACGTTATATGGTAATACGTTATAACGTATAACGTTATATGGTAATACGTTATCACATATAACGTTATGTAGCATTACGATATAACGTATAACGTTATGTAGCATTACTATATAACGTATAACGTTAAGCAGCATTACGATATAACGTATAACGTTATATGGTAGTACGTTATAACGTATGACGTTCTGTAACATTACGATATAATGTATAGCGTTATGTAGCATAACGATAGAAACGTACAACGTTATGTAGTATTACGATATAACGTATAACGTTATGTAGCATTACGATATAACGTATAACGTTATGTAACAGTACGATATAACGTATAACCTTATGTAGCATTAGGATATAACGTATAACGTTATGTAGCATTACGATATAACGTATAACGATATGTAGCATTACGATATAACGTATAACGATATGTAGCATTACGATATAATGTATAACGTTATGTAGCATTACGATATAACGTATAACGTTATATGGTAATACGTTTAACGTATAACGTTATGTAGCATTACGATTTAACGTATAACGTTATGTAGCATTACGCTATATCACATAACGTTGTGTAGCATTACGATATAGCGTATAACGTTATGTAGCATAACGATATAATGTAAAACGTTATGTAGCATTACGATATAACTTATAACGTTATGTAGCATTACGATATAACGTATAACGTTATGTAGCAATACGATACAACGTATAACGTTATGTAGCAGTACGATATAACGTATAACGTTATGTAGCATTACGATATAACGTATAACGTTATGTAGCAGTACAATATAACGTATAACCTTATGTAGCATTAGGATATAACGTATAACGTTATGTAGCATTACGATATAACGTATAACGATATGTAGCATTACGATATAACGTATAACGTTATGTAGTATTACGATACAACGCATAACGCTATGTAGCATTGCGATATAACGTATAACGTTATGTAGCATTACGATATAACGTATAACGTTATGTAGCATTACGATATAACGTATAACGTTATGTAGCAGTACGATATAACGTATAACGTTATGTAGCATTACGATGTAATGTATAGCGTTATGTAGCATAACGATAGAAACGTACAACGTTATGTAGTATTACGATAGAACGTATAACGCTATGTAGCATTGCGATATAACGTATAACGTTATGTAGCATTACGATATAACGTATAACGTTATGTAGCATTACGATATAACGTATAACGTTATGTAGCAGTACGATATAACGTATAACGTTATGTAGCAGTACGATATAACGTATAACGATATGTAGCATTAGGATACAACGTATAACGTTATGTAGCATTGCGATATAACGTATAACGTTATGTAGCATTACGATATAACGTATAACGTTATGTAGCATTACGATACAACGTATAACGTTATGTAGCATTACGATATAACGTATAACGATATGTAGCATTACGATATAATGTATAACGTTATGTAGCATTACGATATAACGTATAACGTTATGTAGCATTACGATTTAACGTATAACGTTTTGTAGCATTACGCTATAACACATAACGTTGTGTAGCATTACGATATAACGTATAACGTTATGTAGCATAACGATATAACGTATAACGTTATGTAGCATTACGATATAACGTATAACGTTATGTAGCATTGCGATATAACGTATAACGTTATGTAGCAATACGATATAACGTATAACGTTATGTAGCATTACGATACAACGTATAACGTTATGTAGCAGTACGATATAACGTATAACGATATGTCGCATTACGATATAACATGTAACGTTATGTAGCATTACGATATAACGTATAACGTTATATGGTAATACGTTATAACGTTTAACGTTATGTAGCATTACGATATGACGTACAACGTTATGTAGCAATACTATATAACGTATAACGTTAAGTAGCATTACGATATAACGTATAACGTTATGTAGCAGTACGATATAACGTATAACGTTATGTCGCATTACGATATAACGTGTAACGTTATATGGTAGTACGTTATAACGTATAACGTTATGTAACATTACGATATAACGTATAACGTTATGTAGCATTACGATATAACGTATAACGTTATGTAGCATTACGATATAACATATAACGTTATGTAGCGTTACGATATAACGTATAACGTTATATGGTAATACGTTATAATGTATAATGTTATATGGTAATACGTTATAACGTATAACGTTATATGGTAATACGTTATCACATATAACGTTATGTAGCATTACGATATAACGTATAACGTTATGTAGCATTACTATATAACGTATAACGTTAAGGAGCATTACGATATAATGTATAACGATATGTAGCATTACGATATAACGTGTAACGTTATATGGTAATACGCTGTAACGTATAACGTTATGTAGCATTACGATATGACGTATAACGTTATGTAGCATTACGATATAACATATAATGTTATGTAGCATTACGATATAACGTATAAAAATATGTAGCATTAGGCTATAATGTATAACGTTATGTAGCATTACGATATAACGTATAACGTTATATGGTAATACGTTATAACGTGTAACGTTAAGTAGCATTACGATATAACGTATAACGTTATATGGTAATACGTTATATCGTATAACGTTGTGTAGCATTACGATATACCGTATAAAGTTATGTAGCATTACGATGTAACGTATAACGTTATATGGAAATACGTTATAACGTATAACGTTATGTAGCATTACGATATAACGTATAGCGTTATATAGCATTACGATATAACGTATAACGTTATGTAGCATTACGATATAACGTATAACGTTATGTAGCATTACGATATAACGTATAACGTTATGTAGCATTACGATATAACGTATAACGTTATATGGTAATACGTTATTACGTATAACGTTATATGGTAATACGTTATCACATATAACGTTATGTAGCATTACGATATAACGTATGACGTTATGTAGCATTACTATATAACGTATAACGTTGAGTAGCATTACGATATAACGTATAACGTTATATGGTAATACGTTATAACGTATAACGTTATGTAACATTACTATATAACGTATAACGTTATGTAGCATTACGATATAACGTATAACGTTATGTAGCATTACGATATAACGTATAACGCTATGTAATATTACGATATAACGTATAACGTTATATGGTAATACGTTATAACGTATAACGTTATATGGTAATACGTTATCACATATAACGTTATGTAGCATTACGATATAACGTATAACGTTATGTAGCATTAGGATATAACGTATATCGTTATGTAGCATTACGATATAACGTATAACGATATGTAGCATTACGATATAACGTATAACGTTATGTAGTATTACGATATAACGCATAACGCTATGTTGCATTGCGATATATCGTATAACGTAATGTAGCATTACCATATACGTATAACATTATGTAGCATTACGATGTGACGTACAACGTTATCTAGCATTACGATATAACGTATAACGTTATGTAGCATAACGATATAACGTGTATCGTTATGTAGCATTACGATATAACGTATAACGTTATGTAGCATTACGATATAACGTATAACGTTATGTAGCATTACGATATAACGTATAACGTTATGTAGCATTACCATATACGTATAACATTATGTAGCATTACGATGTAACGTATAACGTTATATGGAAATACGTTATAACGTATAACGTTATGTAGCATTACGATATAACGTATAACGTTATATAGCATTACGATATAACGTATAAAGTTATGTAGCATTACGATATAACGTATAACGTTATGTAGCACTACGATATAACGTATAACGTTATGTAGCATTACGATATAACGTATAACGTTATGTAGCATTACGTTATAACGTATAATGTTATATGGTAATACGTTATAACGTATAACGTTATATGGTAATACGTTATCACATATAACGTTATGTAGCATTACGATATTACGTATAACGTTATGTAGCATTACTATATAACGTATAACGTTAAGTAGCATTACGATATAATGTATAACGTTATGTAGCATTACGATATAACGTATAATGTTATATGGTAATACGTTATAACGTATAACGTTATATGGTAATACGTTATCACATATAACGTTATGTAGCATTACGATATAACGTATAACGTTATGTAGCATTACTATATAACGTATAACGTTAAGTAGCATTACGATATAACGTATAACGTTATGTAGCATTACGATATAACGTATAACGTAATGTAGCATTACGATATAACGTATAACGTTATGTAGCATTACGTTATAACGTATAATGTTATATGGTAATACGTTATAACGTATAACGTTATATGGTAATACGTTATCACATATAACGTTATGTAGCATTACGATATAACGTATAACGTTATGTAGCATTACTATATAACGTATAACGTTAAGTAGCATTACGATATAACGTATAACGCTATGTAATATTACGATATAACGTATAACGTTATATGGTAATACGTTATAACGTATAACGTTATGTAGCATTACGATATGACGTATAACGTTATGTAGCATTACGATATAACATATAATGTTATGTAGCATTACGATATAACGTATAACGTTATGTAGCATTAGGATATAACGTATAACGTTATGTAGCATTACGATATAACGTATAAAAATATGTAGCATTAGGCTATAATGTATAACGTTATGTAGCATTACGATATAACGTATAACGTTATATGGTAATACGTTATAACGTGTAACGTTAAGTAGCATTACGATATAACGTATAACGTTATATGGTAATACGTTATATCGTATAACGTTGTGTAGCATTACGATATACCGTATAAAGTTATGTAGCATTACGTTATAACGTATAATGTTATATGGTAATACGTTATAACGTATAACGTTATATGGTAATACGTTATCACATATAACGTTATGTAGCATTACGATATAACGTATAACGTTATGTAGCATTACTATATAACGTATAACGTTAAGTAGCATTACGATATAATGTATAACGTTATGTAGCATTACGATATAACGTATAACGTTATATAGCATTACGATATAACGTATAACGTTATGTAGCATTACGATATAACGTATAACGTTATGTAGCATTACGATATAACGTATAACGTTATGTAGCATTACGATATAACGTATAACGTTATATGGTAATACGTTATTACGTATAACGTTATATGGTAATACGTTATCACATATAACGTTATGTAGCATTACGATATAACGTATGACGTTATGTAGCATTACTATATAACGTATAACGTTGAGTAGCATTACGATATAACGTATAACGTTATATGGTAATACGTTATAACGTATAACGTTATGTAACATTACTATATAGCGTATAACGTTATGTAGCATTACGATATAACGTATAACGTTATGTAGCATTACGATATAACGTATAACGCTATGTAATATTACGATATAACGTATAACGTTATATGGTAATACGTTATAACGTATAACGTTATATGGTAATACGTTATCACATATAACGTTATGTAGCATTACGATATAACGTATAACGTTATGTAGCATTAGGATATAACGTATAACGTTATGTAGCATTACGATATAACGTATAACGATATGTAGCATTACGATATAACGTATAACGTTATGTAGTATTACGATATAACGCATAACGCTATGTTGCATTGCGATATATCGTATAACGTTATGTAGCATTACCATATCCGTATAACATTATGTAGCATTACGATGTGACGTACAACGTTCTGTAGCATTACGATATAACGTATAACGTTATGTAGCATAACGATATAACGTGTATCGTTATGTAGCATTACGATATAACGTATAACGTTATGTAGCATTACGATATAACGTATAACGTTATGTTGCATTACCATAGACGTATAACATTATGTAGCATTACGATGTAACGTGTAACGTTATATGGAAATACGTTATAACGTATAACGTTATGTAGCATTACGATATAACGTATAACGTTATATAGCATTACGATATAACGTATAACGTTATGTAGCATTACGATATAACGTATAACGTTATGTAGCATTACGATATAACGTATAACGTTATGTAGCATTACGATATAACGTATAACGTTATGTAGCATTACGATATAACGTATAACGTTATGTAGCATTACCATATACGTATAACATTATGTAGCATTACGATGTAACGTGTAACGTTATATGGAAATACGTTATAACGTATAACGTTATGTAGCATTACGATATAACGTATAACGTTATGTAGTATTACGATATAACGTATAACGATATGTAGCATTACGATATAACGTATAACGTTATGTAGCATTACGATATAACGTGTAACGTTAAGTAGCATTACGATATAACGTATAACGTTATATGGTAATACGTTATATCGTATAACGTTGTGTAGCATTACGATATACCGTATAAAGTTATGTAGCATTACGATGTACCGTATAACGTTATATGGAAATACGTTATAACGTATAACGTTATGTAGCATTACGATATAACGTATAACGTTATATAGCATTACGATATAACGTATAACGTTATGTAGCATTACGATATAACGTATAACGTTATGTAGCATTACGATATAATGTATAACGTTATGTAGCATTACGATATAACGTATATCGTTATATGGTAATACGTTATTACGTATAACGTTATATGGTAATACGTTATCACATATAACGTTATGTAGCATTACGATATAACGTATGACGTTATGTAGCATTACTATATAACGTATAACGTTGAGTAGCATTACGATATAACGTATAACGTTATATGGTAATACGTTATAACGTATAACGTTATGTAACATTACTATATAACGTATAACGTTATGTAGCATTACGATATAACGTATAACGTTATGTAGCATTACGATATAACGTATAGCGCTATGTAATATTACGATATAACGTATAACGTTATATGGTAATACGTTATAACGTATAACGTTATATGGTAATACGCTATCACATATAACGTTATGTAGCATTACGATATAACGTATAACGTTATGTAGCATTAGGATATAACGTATAACGTTATGTAGCGTTACGATATAACGTATAACGATATGTAGCATTACGATATAACGTATAACGTTATATGGAATTACGTTATAACGTATAACGTTATGTAGCATTACGATATAACGTAAAACGTTATATAGCATTACGATATAACGTATAACGTTATGTAGCATTACGATATAATGTATATCGTTATGTAGCATTACGATATAACGTATGACGTTATGTAGCATTACGATATAATGTATATCGTTATGTAGCATTACGATACAGCGTATAACGTTATGTAGCAGTACGATATAACGTATAACGTTATGTAGCATTACGATATAACGTGTAACGTTATATGGTAATACGTTGTAACGTATAACGTTATGTAGCATTACGATATGACGTTCAACGTTATGTAGCATTACGATATAACGTATAACGTTATGTAGCATAATGATATAACGTGTATCGTTATGTAGCATTACGATATAACGTATAACGTTATGTAGCATAATGATATAACGTGTATCGTTATGTAGCATTACGATATAATGTATATCGTTATGTAGCATTACGATATAACGTATAACGTTATGTAGTATTACGATATAACACATAACGCTATGTAGCATTGCGATATAACGTATAACGTTATGTAGCATTACGATACAACGTATAACGTTATGTAGCAGTACGATATAACGTATAACGTTATGTAGCATTACGATATAACGTGTAACGTTATATGGTAATACGTTGTAACGTATAACGTTATGTAGCATTACGATATAACGTAAAACGTTATATAGCATTACGATATAACGTATAACGTTATGTAGCATTACGATATAATGTATATCGTTATGTAGCATTACGATATAATGTATATCGTTATGTAGCATTACGATATAACGTATGACGTTATGTAGCATTACGATATAATGTATATCGTTATGTAGCATTACGATACAACGTATAACGTTATGTAGCAGTACGATATAACGTAAAACGTTATGTAGCATGACGATATAACGTGTAACGTTATATGGTGTTACGTTGTAACGTATAACGTTATGTAGCATTACGATATGACGTACAACGTTATGTAGCATTACGATATAACGTATAACGTTATGTAGCAGTACGATATAACGTATAACGTTATGTAGCATTAGGATATAACGTATAACGTTATGTACCATTACGATATAACGTATAACGATATGTAGCATTACGATATAATGTATAACGTTATGTAGCATTACGATATAACGTATAACGTTATATGGTAATACGTTATAACGTATAACGTTATGTAGCATTACGATTTAACGTATAACGTTATGTAGCATTACGCTATATCACATAACGTTAAGTAGCATTACGATATAACGTATAACGTTATGTAGCATAACGATATAATGTACAACGTTATGTAGCATTACGATATAACGTATAACGTTATGTAGCATTGCGATATAACGTATAACGTTATGTAGCAGTACGATATAACGTATGACGTTATGTAGCATTACTATATAACGTATAACGTTGAGTAGCATTACGATATAACGTATAACGTTATATGGTAATACGTTATAACGTATAACGTTATGTAACATTACTATATAACGTATAACGTTATGTAGCATTACGATATAACGTATAACGTTATGTAGCATTACGATATAACGTATAACGCTATGTAATATTACAATATAACGTATAACGTTATATGGTAATACGTTATAACGTATAACGTTATATGGTAATACGTTATAACGTATAACGTTATGTAACATTACTATATAACGTATAACGTTATGTAGCATTACGATATAACGTATAACGTTATGTAGCATTACGATATAACGTATAACGATATGTAGCATTACGATATAACGTATAACGTTATGTAGTATTACGATATAACGCATAACGCTATGTAGCATTGCGATATAACGTATAACGTTATGTAGCATTACGATATAACGTATAACGTTATGTAGCATAATGATATAACGTGTATCGTTATGTAGCATTACGATATAACGTATAACGTTATGTAGCATTACGATATAACGTATAACGTTATGTAGCATAATGATATAACGTGTATCGTTATGTAGCATTACGATATAACGTATAACATTATGTAGCATTACGATGTATCGTATAACGTTATGTAGCATAACGATATAACTTACAACGTTATATAGTGTTACGATATAACGTATAACGTTATGTAGCATTACCATATACGCATAACATTATGTAGCATTACGTTGTATCGTATAACGTTATGTAGCATAACGATATAACTTACAACGTTATATAGTGTTACGATATAACCTATAACGTTATGTAGTATTACGTTATAACGTATAACGTTATGTAGCATTACAATATAACGTATAACGTTATGTAGCATTACGATATGACATATATCGTTATATGGTAATACGTTATAACATATAACGTTATGTAGCATTACGATATAATGTATAACGTTATGTAGCATTACGATATAACGTATAACGTTATGTAGCATTACGATATAACGTATAACGTTATGTAGCATTACGATATAACGTATAACGAAATGTAGCATTACGATATAACGTATAACGTTATGTAGTATTACGATATAACGCATAACGCTATGTAGCATTGCGATATAACGTATAACGTTATGTTGCATTGCGATATAACGTATAACGTTATGTAGCATTACCATACACGTATAACATTATGTAGCATTACGATGTATCGTATAACGTTATGTAGCATAACGATATAACTTACAACGTTATATAGTGTTACGTTATAACCTATAACGTTATGTAGCATTACGATATAACGTATAACGTTATGTAGCATTACGATATAACGTATAACGTTATGTAGCATTACCATATACGTATAACATTATGTAGCATTACGATGTATATAACGACACACTCTATCAGATTGATATAACTTACAACGTTATATAGTGTTACGTTATAACCTATAACGTTATGTAGTATTACGTTATAACGTATAACGTTATGTAGCATTACGATATAACGTATAACGAAATGTAGCATTACGATATAACGTATAACGTTATGTAGTATTACGATATAACGCATAACGCTATGTAGCATTGCGATATAACGTATAACGTTATGTAGCATTACGATATAACGTATAGCGTTATGTTGCATTACGATATAACGTATAACGTTATGTAGCAGTACGATATAACGTATAACGTTATGTAGCATTAGGATATAACGTATAATGTTATGTAGCATTACGATATAACGTATAACGATATGTAGCATTACGATATAATGTATAACGTTATGTAGCATTACGATATAACGTATAACGTTATATGGTAATACGTTATAACGTATAACGTTATGTAGCATTACGATTTAACGTATAACGTTATGTAGCATTACGCTATATCACATAACGTTAAGTAGCATTACGATATAACGTATAACGTTATGTAGCATAACGATATAATGTACAACGTTATGTAGCATTACGATATAACGTATAACGTTATGTAGCATTGCGATATAACGTATAACGTTATGTAGCATTACGATATAACGTATAACGTTATGTAGCATTACGATATGACGTATAACGTTATGTAGCATTACGATATAACGTATAACGTTATGTGGCATAATGATATAACGTGTATCATTATGTAGCATTACGATATAACGTATAACGTTATGTAGCATTACGATATAACGTATAACGTTATGTAGCATTACGATATAACGTATAACGTTATGTAGCATTACCATATACGTATAACATTATGTAGCATTACGATGTATCGTATAACGTTATGTAGCATAACGATATAACTTACAACGTTATATAGTGTTACGTTATAACCTATAACGTTATGTAGTATTACGTTATAACGTATAACGTTATGTAGCATTACAATATAACGTATAACGTTATGTAGCATTACGATATGACATATATCGTTATATGGTAATACGTTATAACATATAACGTTATGTAGCATTGCGATATAACGTATAACGTTATGTAGCATTACGATATAACGTATAGCGTTATGTTGCATTACGATATAACGTATAACGTTATGTAGCAGTACGATATAACGTATAACGTTACGTAGCATTACGATATAACGTATAACGTTATGTAGCATTACGATATAACGTATAACGTTATGTAGCATTACCATATACGTATAACATTATGTAGCATTACGATGTATCGTATAACGTTATGTAGCATAACGATATAACTTACAACGTTATATAGTGTTACGTTATAACCTATAACGTTATGTAGCATTACGATATAACGTATAACGTTATGTAGCATTACGATATAACGTATAACGTTATGTAGCATTACCATATACGTATAACATTATGTAGCATTACGATGTATCGTATAACGTTATGTAGCATAACGATATAACTTACAACGTTATATAGTGTTACGTTATAACCTATAACGTTATGTAGTATTACGTTATAACGTATAACGTTATGTAGCATTACGATATAACGTATAACGAAATGTAGCATTACGATATAACGTATAACGTTATGTAGTATTACGATATAACGCATAACGCTATGTAGCATTGCGATATAACGTATAACGTTATGTAGCATTACGATATAACGTATAGCGTTATGTTGCATTACGATATAACGTATAACGTTATGTAGCAGTACGATATAACGTATAACGTTATGTAGCATTAGGATATAACGTATAATGTTATGTAGCATTACGATATAACGTATAACGATATGTAGCATTACGATATAATGTATAACGTTATGTAGCATTACGATATAACGTATAACGTTATATGGTAATACGTTATAACGTATAACGTTATGTAGCATTGCGATTTAACGTATAACGTTATGTAGCATTACGCTATATCACATAACGTTAAGTAGCATTACGATATAACGTATAACGTTATGTAGCATAACGATATAATGTACAACGTTATGTAGCATTACGATATAACGTATAACGTTATGTAGCATTGCGATATAACGTATAACGTTATGTAGCATTACGATATAACGTATAACGTTATGTAGCATTACGATATGACGTATAACGTTATGTAGCATTACGATATAACGTATAACGTTATGTAGCATTACGATATAACGTATAACGTTATATGGTAATACGTTATAACGTATAACGTTATATGGTAATACGTTATAACGTATAACGTTATATGGTAATACGATATAACGTATAACGTTATGTAGCATTACGATATAACGTATAACGTTATGTAGCATTACGATATAACGTATAACGTTATGTAGCATTACTATATAACGTATAACGTTAAGTAGCATTACGATATAATGTATAACGTTATGTAGCATGACGATATAACGTGTAACGTTATATGGTAATACGCTGTAACGTATAACGTTATGTAGCATTACGATATGACGTACAACGTTATGTAGCATTACGATATAACATATAATGTTATGTAGCATTACGATATAACGTATAACGTTATGTAGCATTAGGATATAACGTATGACGTTATGTAGCATTACGATATAACGTATAAAAATATGTAGCATTAGGCTATAATGTATAACGTTATATAGCATTACGATATAACGTATAACGTTATGTAGCATTACGATATAACGTATAACGCTATGTAGCATTACGATATAACGTATAACGTTATGTAGCATAACGATATAATGTACAACGTTATGTAGCATTACGATATAACGTATAACGTTATGTAGCATTGCGATATAACGTATGACGTTATGTAGCAGTACGATATAACGTATGACGTTATGTAGCATTACTATATAACGTATAACGTTGAGTAGCATTACGATATAACGTATAACGTTATATGGTAATACGTTATAACGTATAACGTTATGTAACATTACTATATAACGTATAACGTTATGTAGCATTACGATATAACGTATAACGTTATGTAGCATTACGATATAACGTATAATGCTATGTAATATTACGATATAACGTATAACGTTATATGGTAATACGTTATAACGTATAACGTTATATGGTAATACGTTATAACGTATAACGTTATGTAACATTACTATATAACGTATAACGTTATGTAGCATTACGATATAACGTATAACGTTATGTAGCATTACGATATAACGTATAACGCTATGTAATATTACGATATAACGTATAACGTTATATGGTAATACGTTATAACGTATAACGTTATATGGTAATACGTTATCACATATAACGTTATGTAGCATTACGATATAACGTATAACGTTATGTAGCATTACGATACAACGTATAACGAAATGTAGCATTACGATATAACGTATAACGTTATGTAGTACTACGATATAACGCATAACGCTATGTAGCATTGCGATATAACGTATAACGTTATGTAGCATTACCATATACGTATAACATTATGTAGCATTACGATGTGACGTACAACGTTATGTAGCATTACGATATAACGTATAACGTTATGTAGCATAATGATATAACGTGTATCGTTATGTAGCATTACGATATAACGTATAACGTTATGTAGCATTACGATATAACGTATAACGTTATGTAGCATTGCGATATAACGTATAACGTTATGTAGCATTACGATATAACGTATAACGTTATGTAGCATTACGATATGACGTATAACGTTATGTAGCATTACGATATAACGTATAACGTTATGTGGCATAATGATATAACGTGTATCGTTATGTAGCATTACGATATAACGTATAACGTTATGTAGCATTACGATATAACGTATAACGTTATGTAGCATTACGATATAACGTATAACGTTATGTAGCATTACCATATACGTATAACATTATGTAGCATTACGATGTATCGTATAACGTTATGTAGCATAACGATATAACTTACAACGTTATATAGTGTTACGTTATAACCTATAACGTTATGTAGTATTACGTTATAACGTATAACGTTATGTAGCATTACAATATAACGTATAACGTTATGTAGCATTACGATATGACATATATCGTTATATGGTAATACGTTATAACATACAACGTTATGTAGCATTGCGATATAACGTATAACGTTATGTAGCATTACGATATAACGTATAGCGTTAAGTTGCATTACGATATAACGTATAACGTTATGTAGCAGTACGATATAACGTATAACGTTACGTAGCATTACGATATAACGTATAACGTTATGTAGCATTACGATATAACGTATAACGTTATGTAGCATTACCATATACGTATAACATTATGTAGCATTACGATGTATCGTATAACGTTATGTAGCATAACGATATAACTTACAACGTTATATAGTGTTACGTTATAACCTATAACGTTATGTAGCACTACGATATAACGTATAACGTTATGTAGCATTACGATATAACGTATAACGTTATGTAGCATTACCATATACGTATAACATTATGTAGCATTACGATGTATCGTATAACGTTATGTAGCATAACGATATAACTTACAACGTTATATAGTGTTACGTTATAACCTATAACGTTATGTAGTATTACGTTATAACGTATAACGTTATGTAGCATTACGATATAACGTATAACGAAATGTAGCATTACGATATAACGTATAACGTTATGTAGTATTACGATATAACGCATAACGCTATGTAGCATTGCGATATAACGTATAACGTTATGTAGCATTACGATATAACGTATAGCGTTATGTTGCATTACGATATAACGTATAACGTTATGTAGCAGTACGATATAACGTATAACGTTATGTAGCATTAGGATATAACGTATAATGTTATGTAGCATTACGATATAACGTATAACGATATGTAGCATTACGATATAATGTATAACGTTATGTAGCATTACGATATAACGTATAACGTTATATGGTAATACGTTATAACGTATAACGTTATGTAGCATTGCGATTTAACGTATAACGTTATGTAGCATTACGCTATATCACATAACGTTAAGTAGCATTACGATATAACGTATAACGTTATGTAGCATAACGATATAATGTACAACGTTATGTAGCATTACGATATAACGTATAACGTTATGTAGCATTGCGATATAACGTATAACGTTATGTAGCATTACGATATAACGTATAACGTTATGTAGCATTACGATATGACGTATAACGTTATGTAGCATTACGATATAACGTATAACGTTATGTAGCGTTACGATATAACGTATAACGTTATATGGTAATACGTTATAACGTATAACGTTATATGGTAATACGTTATAACGTATAACGTTATATGGTAATACGATATAACGTATAACGTTATGTAGCATTACGATATAACGTATAACGTTATGTAGCATTACGATATAACGTATAACGTTATGTAGCATTACTATATAACGTATAACGTTAAGTAGCATTACGATATAATGTATAACGTTATGTAGCATGACGATATAACGTGTAACGTTATATGGTAATACGCTGTAACGTATAACGTTATGTAGCATTACGATATGACGTACAACGTTATGTAGCATTACGATATAACATATAATGTTATGTAGCATTACGATATAACGTATAACGTTATGTAGCATTAGGATATAACGTATGACGTTATGTAGCATTACGATATAACGTATAAAAATATGTAGCATTAGGCTATAATGTATAACGTTATATAGCATTACGATATAACGTATAACGTTATGTAGCATTACGATATAACGTATAACGTTATGTAGCATTACGATATAACGTATAACGTTATGTAGCATAACGATATAATGTACAACGTTATGTAGCATTACGATATAACGTATAACGTTATGTAGCATTGCGATATAACGTATAACGTTATGTAGCAGTACGATATAACGTATGACGTTATGTAGCATTACTATATAACGTATAACGTTGAGTAGCATTACGATATAACGTATAACGTTATATGGTAATACGTTATAACGTATAACGTTATGTAACATTACTATATAACGTATAACGTTATGTAGCATTACGATATAACGTATAACGTTATGTAGCATTACGATATAACGTATAACGCTATGTAATATTACGATATAACGTATAACGTTATATGGTAATACGTTATAACGTATAACGTTATATGGTAATACGTATAACGTTATATGGTAATACGTTATAACGTATAACGTTATGTAACATTACTATATAACGTATAACGTTATGTAGCATTACGATATAACGTATAACGTTATGTAGCATTACGATATAACGTATAACGCTATGTAATATTACGATATAACGTATAACGTTATATGGTAATACGTTATAACGTATAACGTTATATGGTAATACGTTATCACATATAACGTTATGTAGCATTACGATATAACGTATAACGTTATGTAGCATTAGGATATAACGTATAACGTTATGTAGCATTACGATATAACGTATAACGATATGTAGCATTACGATATAACGTATAACGTTATGTAGTATTACGATATAACGCATAACGCTATGTAGCATTGCGATATAACGTATAACGTTATGTAGCATTACCATATACGTATAACATTATGTAGCATTACGATGTGACGTACAACGTTATGTAGCATTACGATATAACGTATAACGTTATGTAGCATAATGATATAACGTGTATCGTTATGTAGCATTACGATATAACGTATAACGTTATGTAGCATTACGATATAACGTATAACGTTATGTAGCATTACGAAATAACGTATAACGTTATGTAGCATTACCATATACGTATAACATTATGTAGCATAACGATATAACTTACAACGTTATATAGTGTTACGATATAACCTATAACGTTATGTAGTATTACGATATAACGTATAACGTTATGTAGCATTACAATATAACGTATAACGTTATGTAGCATTACGATATGACATATCTCGTTATATGGTAATACGTTATAACATATAACGTTATGTAGCATTACGATATAATGTATAACGTTATGTAGCATTACGATATAACGTATAACGTTATGTAGCATTACGATATAACGTATAACGTTATGTAGCATTACGATACAACGTATAACGAAATGTAGCATTACGATATAACGTATAACGTTATGTAGTACTACGATATAACGCATAACGCTATGTAGCATTGCGATATAACGTATAACGTTATGTAGCATTACGATATAACGTATAGCGTTATGTTGCATTGCGATATAACGTATAACGTTATGTAGCATTACGATATAACGTATAGCGTTATGTTGCATTACGATATAACGTATAACGTTATGTAGCATTACGATATGACATATATCGTTATATGGTAATACGTTATAACATATAACGTTATGTAGCATTACGATATAATGTATAACGTTATGTAGCATTAGGATATAACGTATAACGTTATGTAGCATTACGATATAACGTATAACGATATGTAGCATTACGATATAACGTATAACGTTATGTAGTATTACGATATAACGCATAACGCTATGTAGCATTGCGATATAACGTATAACGTTATGTAGCATTACCATATACGTATAACATTATGTAGCATTACGATGTGACGTACAACGTTATGTAGCATTACGATATAACGTATAACGTTATGTAGCATAATGATATAACGTGTATCGTTATGTAGCATTACGATATAACGTATAACGTTATGTAGCATTACGATATAACGTATAACGTTATGTAGCATTACGATATAACGTATAACGTTATGTAGCATTACCATATACGTATAACATTATGTAGCATTACGATGTATCGTATAACGTTATGTAGCATAACGATATAACTTACAACGTTATATAGTGTTACGTTATAACCTATAACGTTATGTAGTATTACGTTATAACGTATAACGTTATGTAGCATTACAATATAACGTATAACGTTATGTAGCATTACGATATGACATATATCGTTATATGGTAATACGTTATAACATATAACGTTATGTAGCATTACGATATAACGTATAGCGTTATGTTGCATTACGATATAACGTATAACGTTATGTAGCAGTACGATATAACGTATAACGTTATGTAGCATTACGATATAACGTATAACGTTATGTAGCATTACGATATAACGTATAACGTTATGTAGCATTACAATATAACGTATAACGTTATGTAGCATTACGATATGACATATATCGTTATATGGTAATACGTTATAACATATAACGTTATGTAGCATTGCGATATAACGTATAACGTTATGTAGCATTACGATATAAGGTATAGCGTTATGTAGCATTACGATATAACGTATAACGTTATGTAGCATTACGATATAACGTATAACGTTATGTAGCATAATGATATAACGTGTATCGTTATGTAGCATTACGATATAACGTATAACGTTATGTAGCATTACGATATAACGTATAACGTTATGTAGCATTACGATATAACGTATAACGTTATGTAGCATTACCATATACGTATAACATTATGTAGCATAACGATATAACTTACAACGTTATATAGTGTTACGATATAACCTATAACGTTATGTAGTATTACGATATAACGTATAACGTTATGTAGCATTACAATATAACGTATAACGTTATGTAGCATTACGATATGACATATCTCGTTATATGGTAATACGTTATAACATATAACGTTATGTAGCATTACGATATGACGTACAACGTTATGTAGCATTACGATATAACGTATAACGTTATGTAGCATAATGATATAACGTGTATCGTTATGTAGCATTACGATATAACGTATAACGTTATGTAGCATAATGATATAACGTGTATCGTTATGTAGCATTACGATATAACGTATAACGTTATGTAGCATTACGATATAACGTATAACGTTATGTAGCATTACGATATAACGTATAACGTTATGTAGCATTACCATATACGTATAACATTATGTAGCATTACGATATAACGTATAACGTTATGTAGCATTACCATATACGTATAACATTATGTAGCATAACGATATAACGTACAACGTTATATAGTGTTACGTTATAACCTATAACGTTATGTAGTATTACGTTATAACGTATAACGTTATGTAGCATTAGGATATAACGTATAACGTTATGTAGCATTACGATATAACGTATAACAATATGTAGCATTACGATATAATGTATAACGTTATGTAGCTTTACGATATAACGTATAAAGTTATATGGTAATACGTTATAACGTATAACGTTATGTAGCATTACGATATAACGTATAGCGTTATGTAGCATTACTATATAACGTATAACGTTAAGTAGCATTACGATATAACGTATAACGTTATATGGAAATACGTTATAACGTATAACGTTATATGGAAATACGTTATAACGTATAACGTTATGTAGCATTACGATATAACGTGTAACGTTATGTAGCATTACGATATAACGTATAACGTTATGTAGCATTACGATATAACGTATAACGTTATGTAGCAGTACGATATAACGTATAACGTTGTATAGCATTAGGATATAACGTATTACGTTATGTAGCATTACGATATAACGTATAACGTTATGTAGCATTACGATATAACGTATAACGTTATATGGTAATACGTTATAACGTATAACGTTATGTAGCATTAGGATATAACGTATAACGTTATGTAGCATTACGATATAACGTATAACGATATGTAGCATTACGATATAATGTATAACGTTATGTAGCATTACGATATAACGTATAACGTTATATGGTAATACGTTATAACGTATAACGTTATGTAGCATTACGATTTAACGTATAACGTTATGTAGCATTACGATATAACGAATAACGTTATGTAGCATTACGATATAATGTATAACGTTATGTAGCATTACGATATAACGTATAACGTTATGTAGCATTACGATATAACGTATAACGTTATGTAGCATTACGATATAACGTATAACGTTATGTAGCATTACGATATAACGTATAACGTTATGTAGCATTACGATATAACGTATAACGTTATGTAGCAGTACGATATATCGTATAACGTTATGTAGCATTACGATATAACGTATAACGTTATGTAGCATAATGATATAACGTATAATGTTATGCAGCATAACGATATAATGTACAACGTTATGTAGCATTACGATATAACGTATAACGTTATGTAGCATAATGATATAACGTGTATCGTTATGTAGCATTACGATATAACGTATAACGTTATGTAGCATAATGATATAACGTGTATCGTTATGTAGCATTACGATATAACGTATAACGTTATGTAGCATTACGATATAACGTATAACGTTATGTAGCATTACGATATAACGTATAACGTTATGTAGCATTACCATATACGTATAACATTATGTAGCATTACGATATAACGTATAACATTATGTAGCATTACCATATACGTATAACATTATGTAGCATTACGATATAACGTATAACGTTAGGTAGCATAACGATATAACGTACAACGCTATATAGTATTACGTTATAACCTATAACGTTATATAGTATTACGTTATAACGTATAACGTTATGTAGCATTACGTTATAACGTATAACGTTATGTAGCATTACGATATAACGTATAACGTTAAGTAGCATTACGATATACCGTATAAGGTTATGTAGCATTACGATGTAACGTATAACGTTATATGGAAATACGTTATAACGTATAACGTTATGTAGCATTACGATATAACGTAAAACGTTATATAGCATTACGATATAACGTATAACGTTATGTAGCATTACGATATAATGTATATCGTTATGTAGCATTACGATATAACGTATGACGTTATGTAGCATTACGATATAACGTATAACGTTATGTAGCATTACGATATAACGTATAACGTTATGTACCATTACCATATACGTATAACGTTATATGGTAATACGTTATAACGTATAACGTTATGTAGCATTACGATATAACGTATAACGTTATGTAGCATTACTATATAACGTATAACGTTAAGTAGCATTACGATATAACGTATAACGTTATATGGTAATACGTTATAACGTATAACGTTATGTAGCATTACGATATGACGTACAACGTTATGTAGCATTACGATATAACGTATAACGTTATGTAGCATTACCATATACGTATAGCATTATGTAGCATTACGATACAACGTATAACGTTATGTAGCATTACCATATACGTATAACATTATGTAGCATAACGATATAACGTACAACGTTATATAGTGTTACGTTATAACCTATAACGTTATGTAGTATTACGTTATAACGTATAACGTTATGTAGCATTACGATATAACGTATAACGTTATGTAGCATTACGATATAACGTATAACGTTAAGTAGCATTACGATATACCGTATAAGGTTATGTAGCATTACGATGTAACGTATAACGTTATATGGATATACGTTATAACGTATAACGTTATGTAGCATTACGATATAACGTAAAACGTTATATAGCATTACGATATAACGTATAACGTTATGTAGCATTACGATATAACGTATAACGTTATGTAGCATTAGGATATAACGTATAACGTTATGTAGCATTACGATATAACGTATTACAATATGTAGCATTACGATATAATGTATAACGTTATGTAGCATTACGATATAACGTATAACGTTATATGGTAATACGTTATAACGTATAACGTTATGTAGCATTACGATATAACGTATAACGTTATGTAGCATTACTATATAACGTATAACGTTAAGTAGCATTACGATATAATGTATAACGTTATATGGAAATACGTTATAACGTATAACGTTATATGGAAATACGTTATAACGTATAACGTTATGTAGCATTACGATATAACGTGTAACGTTATGTAGCATTACGATATAACGTATAACGTTATGTAGCATTACGATATAACGTATAACGTTATGTAGCATTACGATATAACGTATAACGTTATGTAGCATTACGATGTAATGTATAGCGTTATGTAGCATTACGATAAAACGTATAACGTTATGTAGCATTACGATATAACGAATAACGTTATGTAGCATTACGATATAATGTATAACGTTATGTAGCATTACGATATAACGTATAACGTTATGTAGCATTACGATATAACGTATAACGTTATGTAGCATTACGATATAACGTATAACGTTATGTAGCATTACGATATAACGTATAACGTTATGTAGCAGTACGATATAACGTATAACGTTGCGTAGCATTAGGATATAACGTATAACGTTATGTAGCATTACGATATAACGTATAACGTTATGTAGCATTACGATATAACGTATAACGTTATATGGTAATACGTTATAACGTATAACGTTATGTAGCATTAGGATATAACGTATAACGTTATGTAGCATTACGATATAACGTATAACGATATGTAGCATTACGATATAATGTATAACGTTATGTAGCATTACGATATAACGTATAACGTTATATGGTAATACGTTATAACGTATAACGTTATGTAGCATTACGATTTAACGTATAACGTTATGTAGCATTACGATATAACGAATAACGTTATGTAGCATTACGATATAATGTATAACGTTATGTAGCATTACGATATAACGTATAACGTTATGTAGCATTACGATATAACGTATAACGTTATGTAGCATTACGATATAACGTATAACGTTATGTAGCATTACGATATAACGTATAACGTTATGTAGCATTACGATATAACGTATAACGTTATGTAGCAGTACGATATATCGTATAACGTTATGTAGCATTACGATATAACGTATAACGTTATGTAGCATAATGATATAACGTATAATGTTATGCAGCATAACGATATAATGTACAACGTTATGTAGCATTACGATATAACGTATAACGTTATGTAGCATAATGATATAACGTGTATCGTTATGTAGCATTACGATATAACGTATAACGTTATGTAGCATAATGATATAACGTGTATCGTTATGTAGCATTACGATATAACGTATAACGTTATGTAGCATTACGATATAATGTATAGCGTTATGTAGCATTACGATAAAACGTATAACGTTATGTAGCATTACGATAAAACGTATAACGTTATGTAGCATTACGATATAACGAATAACGTTATGTAGCATTACGATATAATGTATAACGTTATGTAGCATTACGATATAACGTATAACGTTATGTAGTATTACGATATAACGTATAACGATATGTAGCATTACGATATAACGTATAACGTTATGTAAAATTACGATATAACGCCTAACGCTATGTAGCATTGCGATATAACGTATAACGGTATGTAGCATTACGATAAAACGTATAACGTTATGTAGCATTACGATATAACGAATAACGTTATGTAGCATTACGATATAATGTATAACGTTATGTAGCATTACGATATAACGTATAACGTTACGTAGCATTACGATATAACGTATAACGTTATGTAGCATTAGGATATAACGTATAACGTTATGTAGCATTACGATATAACGTATAACAATATGTAGCATTACGATATAATGTATAACGTTATGTAGCATTACGATATAACGTATAACGTTATATGGTAATACGTTATAACGTATAACGTTATGTAGCATTACGATATAACGTATAACGTTATGTAGCATTACTATATAACGTATAACGTTAAGTAGCATTACGATATAACGTATAACGTTATATGGTAATACGTTATAACGTATAACGTTATGTAGCATTACGATATGACGTACAACGTTATGTAGCATTACGATATAACGTATAACGTTATGTAGCATAATGATATAACGTGTATCGTTATGTAGCATTACGATATAACGTATAACGTTATGTAGCATAATGATATAACGTGTATCGTTATGTAGCATTACGATATAACGTATAACGTTATGTAGCATTACGATATAACGTATAACGTTATGTAGCATTACGATATAACGTATAACGTTATGTAGCATTACCATATACGTATAACATTATGTAGCATTACGATACAACGTATAACGTTATGTAGCATTACCATATACGTATAACATTATGTAGCATAACGATATAACGTACAACGTTATATAGTGTTACGTTATAACCTATAACGTTATGTAGTATTACGTTATAACGTATAACGTTATGTAGCATTACGATATAACGTATAACGTTAAGTAGCATTACGATATACCGTATAAGGTTATGTAGCATTACGATGTAACGTATAACGTTATATGGATATACGTTATAACGTATAACGTTATGTAGCATTACGATATAACGTAAAACGTTATATAGCATTACGATATAACGTATAACGTTATGTAACATTACGATATAACGTATAACGTTATGTAGCATTAGGATATAACGTATAACGTTATGTAGCATTACGATATAACGTATTACAATATGTAGCATTACGATATAATGTATAACGTTATGTAGCATTACGATATAACGTATAACGTTATATGGTAATACGTTATAACGTATAACGTTATGTAGCATTACGATATAACGTATAACGTTATGTAGCATTACTATATAACGTATAACGTTAAGTAGCATTACGATATAACGTATAACGTTATATGGAAATACGTTATAACGTATAACGTTATATGGAAATACGTTATAACGTATAACGTTATGTAGCATTACGATATAACGTGTAACGTTATGTAGCATTACGATATAACGTATAACGTTATGTAGCATTACGATATAACGTATAACGTTATGTAGCATTACGATGTAATGTATAGCGTTATGTAGCATTACGATAAAACGTATAACGTTATGTAGCATTACGATATAACGAATAACGTTATGTAGCATTACGATATAATGTATAACGTTATGTAGCATTACGATATAACGTATAACGTTATGTAGCATTACGATATGACGTACAACGTTATGTAGCATTACGATATAACGTATAACGTTATGTAGCATAATGATAAAACGTGTATCGTTATGTAGCATTACGATATAACGTATAACGTTACGTAGCATAATGATATAACGTGTATCGTTATGTAGCATTACGATATAACGTATAACGTTATGTAGCATTACGATATAACGTATAACGTTATGTAGCATTACGATATAACGTAGAACGTTATGTAGCATTACCATATACTTATAACATTATGTAGCATTACGATATAACGTATAACGTTATGTAGCATTACCATATACGTATAACATTATGTAGCATAACGATATAACGTACAACGTTATATAGTGTTACGTTATAACCTATAACGTTATGTAGTATTACGTTATAACGTATAACGTTATGTAGCATTACGATATAACGTATAACGTTATGTAGCATTACGATATAACGTATAACGTTAAGTAGCATTACGATATACCGTATAAGGTTATGTAGCATTACGATGTAACGTATAACGTTATATGGATATACGTTATAACGTATAACGTTATGTAGCATTACGATATAACGTAAAACGTTATATAGCATTACGATATAACGTATAACGTTATGTAGCATTACGATATAACGTATAACGTTATGTAGCATTAGGATATAACGTATAACGTTATGTAGCATTACGATATAACGTATAACAATATGTAGCATTACGATATAATGTATAACGTTATGTAGCATTACGATATAACGTATAACGTTATATGGTAATACGTTATAACGTATAACGTTATGTAGCATTACGATATAACGTATAACGTTATGTAGCATTACTATATAACGTATAACGTTAAGTAGCATTACGATATAACGTATAACGTTATATGGAAATACGTTATAACGTATAACGTTATATGGATATACGTTATAACGTATAACGTTATGTAGCATTACGATATAACGTGTAACGTTATGTAGCATTACGATATAACGTATAACGTTATGTAGCATTACGATATAACGTATAACGTTATGTAGCATTACGATGTAATGTATAGCGTTATGTAGCATTACGATAAAACGTATAACGTTATGTAGCATTACGATATAACGAATAACGTTATGTAGCATTACGATATAATGTATAACGTTATGTAGCATTACGATATAACGTATAACGTTACGTAGCATTACGATATAACGTATAACGTTATGTAGCATTAGGATATAACGTATAACGTTATGTAGCATTACGATATAACGTATAACAATATGTAGCATTACGATATAATGTATAACGTTATGTAGCATTACGATATAACGTATAACGTTATATGGTAATACGTTATAACGTATAACGTTATGTAGCATTACGATATAACGTATAACGTTATGTAGCATTACTATATAACGTATAACGTTAAGTAGCATTACGATATAACGTATAACGTTATATGGAAATACGTTACAACGTATAACGTTATATGGATATACGTTATAACGTATAACGTTATGTAGCATTACGATATAACGTGTAACGTTATGTAGCATTACGATATAACGTATAACGTTATGTAGCATTACGATATAACGTATAACGTTATGTAGCATTACGATGTAATGTATAGCGTTATGTAGCATTACGATAAAACGTATAACGTTATGTAGCATTACGATATAACGAATAACGTTATGTAGCATTACGATATAATGTATAACGTTATGTAGCATTACGATATAACGTATAACGTTACGTAGCATTACGATATAACGTATAACGTTATGTAGCATTACGATATAACGTATAACGTTATGTAGCATTACGATATAACGTATAACGTTATGTAGCAGTACGATATAACGTATAACGTTATGTAGCATTACGATATAACGTATAACGTTATGTAGCATTACGATATAACGTATAACGTTATGTAGCATTACGATATAACGTATAACGTTATGTAGCAGTACGATATAACGTATAACGTTATGTAGCATTAGGATATAACGTATAACGTTATGTAGCATTACGATATAACGTATAACGTTATGTAGCATTACGATATAACGTATAACGTTATGTAGCATTACGATGTAATGTATAGCGTTATGTAGCATTACGATAAAACGTATAACGTTATGTAGCATTACGATATAACGAATAACGTTATGTAGCATTACGATATAATGTATAACGTTATGTAGCATTACGATATAACGTATAACGTTACGTAGCATTACGATATAACGTATAACGTTATGTAGCATTACGATATAACGTATAACGTTATGTAGCATTACGATATAACGTATAACGTTATGTAGCAGTACGATATAACGTATAACGTTATGTAGCATTACGATATAACGTATAACGTTATGTAGCATTACGATGTAATGTATAGCGTTATGTAGCATTACGATAAAACGTATAACGTTATGTAGCATTACGATATAACGTATAACGTTATGTAGCATTACGATATAACGTATAATGTTATATGGTAATACGTTATAACGTATAACGTTATGTAGCATTACGATTTAACGTATAACGTTATGTAGCATTACGCTATATCACATAACGTTATGTAGCATTACGATATAACGTATAACGTTATGTAGCATATTGATATAATGTACAACGTTATGTAGCATTACGATATAACGTATAACGTTATGTAGCATTGCGATATAACGTATAACGTTATGTAGCATTACGATATAACGTATAACGTTATGTAGCATTACGATACAACGTATAACGTTATGTAGCAGTGCGATATAACGTATAACGTTATGTAGCATTACGATATAACGTATAACGTTACGTTGCATTACGATATAACGTATAACGTTATATGGTAATACGTTATAGCGTATAACGTTATGTAGCATTACGATATGACGTACAACGTTATGTAGCATTACGATATAACGTATAACGTTATGTAGCATAATGATATAACGTGTATCGTTATGTAGCATTACGATATAACGTATAACGTTATGTAGCATAATGATATAACGTGTATCGTTATGTAGCATCATTTATATAACGTATATCGTTATGTAGCATTACGATATAACGTATAACGTTATGTAGCATTACGATATAACGTATAACGTTATATGGTAATACGTTATAACGTATAACGTTATGTAGCATTACGATATAACGTATAACGTTATGTAGCATTACGATGTAATGTATAACGTTATGTATCATTACGATGTAACGTATAACGTTATGTAGCATTACGATATATGGTATATCGTTATATAGTATTACGTTATATCGTATAACGTTATGCACTATTATATTATAACGTATAAAGTTATGTGGTATTACGGTATGGCGTATAACGTTATGTGGTATTACGATATAACGTATAACGTTATATAGTATTACTTTTTAACGTATAACGTTATTTAGCATTACGTTATAAAGTATAACGTTGTATGGTATTACGTTATAGCGCATAACGTTATATGGTAATACGTTATAACGTATAACGTTATGTAGCATTACGATATAACGTATAACGTTATGTAGCATTACGATGTAATGTATAACGTTATGTATCATTACGATGTAACGTATAACGTTATGTAGCATTACGATATATGGTATATCGTTATATAGTATTACGTTATATCGTATAACGTTATGCACTATTATATTATAACGTATAAAGTTATGTGGTATTACGGTATGGCGTATAACGTTATGTGGTATTACGATATAACGTATAACGTTATATAGTATTACTTTTTAACGTATAACGTTATTTAGCATTACGTTATAAAGTATAACGTTGTATGGTATTACGTTATAGCGCATAACGTTATATAGTATTGCGATATAACGTATAACGTTATATGGTATTACGGTATGACGAATAACTTTATATGGTATTACGTTAGAACGTATAACGTTGTGTGGTATTACGATATAACGTATAACGTTAAGTGGTACGACGATACAACGTAATAACGTTATGTGGTATTACGTTAGAACGTATAACGTTATGTGGTATTACGATATAACGTATAACGTTGTTACGTATTTGCTTATATGTTTTAAATTTTTGATTGTCGTCAATTTAAACGAAAAGCATTTTGAACGTTAGTGGGTGATATATAAATTCAAACCTTCGATTAATACGATAGTTGCTGCCACCAGAAATAGTCTGTGGACTATTTCGACTAAATTTTTTTTTGTTTATTATTTAATTTTTTTTATTTTATTTATTTATCTATATTTATGTATATTTCTATATTTCTGGATGTGTGTATATATTCTTTCTTTCTCCCCTTTTCTTATCTTTTGTTATTATTTTTCCTTTTACTGTTCTTCACTTTCTTTTATTTCCCCTTTTGATATTATATATATATATATATATATATGTCGGAGATGAAAGAACACCGAAGCCTCTCTTCGGAACTTGGGGAAAATCCCGTAATATTGTAATCCAGATTTTATCATAGCCATAATTAAACAATTATCATTCAATCCGATTGTGTTTATTCGAGATTTGTAACAATGAGTTTGGGCTCGAGGCGACACTCAGTCGCCAACGTAGCCGCGGTCAAGGGATAAACGTTTACCTAAACAAAGGCATAGAGTAACCGTATAGCTCTCCTTGAAAAAATATAGCAGCGGCACGCGACAGTAAACACTCCAACGAATTCTGTCCCGTGGCTCGCTACACAAAGACCGCATTCTTTGGACAAGATGATTACCAGATGTCGATGCATCTCCACAGTACATATTCAGCTAGCCTAAAGACCCGCTATAAATCTTAGAATTTATTTAGCTGAGGTTCTTCAAACTGACAAATAATCTTAGTCTTCGCAGCCCCTAAATTAGTCACCTACTGCGGAAAGATACGAGAAACCTTCTTTTCTCACGTACAACGCTTTCGCCAGCAACTCTCTCCCTCAAGGGCGGCTAGCATCCTTTTCTAACCACCGATATGGAAATTGACCAATTAACAGCAACGTCAATTTCCCTCACCTTCTGAACGAAGGCATCGCTCCACGAATCCGATGATCTCGTGCCCTTAGACACACCCCGTCATAGTTTTCCTCTGTGGCATCATCGCGACGGAAAGTCACTTCTTTCGTGCGATCTCATTGACGAGAAAGAATAACGTCTTTACGATCAGTGAATATTTCGCGTTTGCTAACCAAGATTCGGACTTAGAGTTTGTGAGAACATACATCTGTTATCCCGTTGACCGCGGATTCGTTATCGAACCTAGAATCATTGTCATTAGCGTCTGGAGTATCTAATTAACACGGTTACTTGTCGATATCTGTAACAATCATATTTGCTCTAGTCAATATCTCCTCTATTGCATAACGACAATGTATAATCACCACGAAGATTCGTTTCACGCCCTTAACCCCAACCCTAATCATAACGCTAACCCGACATATATATAACAGTACAACGTATATATATATATATATATATATATGTTACTACTATTGAAGGATGTGGCTATATTGCGAGTGCTTTAATAACTTACGATTACAAGTTAATTAACTTGGCGACTCTTCGTGACAACTCGAGCAAAATCTCAAGACTAAGCGACGCCCTTTACTGGCGCACGTATCGCCTCGAGTATTTCGTCTTGTTGCCCTTAACTACGCACTCTTCGTGACAACTCTTCGTGAATATGACGACTAAATCAATGTCTCACCGAACGAAACCTGTGCGACTTCGCAAGCCTTGCCCAAAGATGAGCGAATTTGCTAACAGTGGGAGGAGGAATGCGAGAGTCAATAAGTGTTTTCAATAGGTAAAACACCGTTATACACAGGTTGATACAGGAAACAAAATTTTTATCTAATGATTCCAAGATTTAAAGACTATTGTTTTATTCTCAACAGCGCTGCGGAGCACGAATTTGTTAAGCGAATTTCTCTATCTCTCTGGGTAAGACCCGTGTGATTTCGCAAGCCTTGCCCAAAGACGAACGAATTGCTAACAGTGGGAGGAAGAATGCGAAAATCAGTAAGTATTCCAGTGACTTGAAAGTACGTTTTCACGGGTCGGCCCAGGGTATAATCGTTAGTCCGAGTAACTCACACTTTAGAGACAATTATTTATTCTTCAACAAACTAAAATGTACAGCGAGGACTTTCTTTTTGATTTATGAATATTGAGCAGCCGCAGAATTATCGGAGAAGAGAATATACAACTTAAATTCTCACCTTAGGCAGGGGTTGATCGGATCTTGACACTCGAGAACATCGATACGAGCACTTTATTTTTCGTAAATACACTATAACTAACACTTATGATTTCGAGTGGAGAATTTTCTTTTTACTTGTACTTATTTATTTTTCTTTTGACAATGAGAAGAGGAATTTTTCGAACAATAAATTTAACAAATGATAACAATTATTAATACTTATCGCAATTTTACTAACTTGATGTTGGTTGTGGCGATTGTATTGGCGAGTGACAATACGAGCACTTTAATTTCCAAACGGTGATTCGGAGTCTAATAATTACAATATCTAACTCTCTCTTTTTTTTTTATAATCGACGGAGCGACAATATAGCGCATCGGAAAGTAAAGGACAACTAATTTTTACTCGTTATCGACACTTATAAAATTTGATTGAAACAACTTAATCGAAAATCAAACTGACAGAATGACAGTGTATACACTTCGGACAATCAACAGGTAACTACGAAGTTTTCTATGTTACTAAGCTTATTTATAACTAAATCCCCCACGGGGCAACAGTCACATGACAGTTGGCTTCTGTGGGAATCGCAATGCTGCAGTTTTAGGGTGTCTGCCCGCGTACGTGAGAGAACGTGGATTTTGGTGGTCGCTGATATCTCGTCTTGTTTACTACCGATGTATTAGATTCCTAATTTCTCATTGTTGCTACGTGAAGGAATGTCAAGACCAGTCGCCCGACTTAGTTTCTTATCTTATCATAACCGCTGATGTTGCGTCTGGGAGGCTGCTGCAACCTTCTTGCTGATGCCTGTGGGAACGCTCAGGCGCGTGGCTGCGTGTCCTTGTTGGGGATGCGCCTGGGGACCTTGTGGAACTTTCCGTGCTGATGCCAATGGTGGGGTTTAGTCCACGTGTATTGTTATCAGGGGATGCCTCTGGAACCTTCCTTGTAAGTTTTAGTGGAGGTGGTAATGGGACTCCTATTGTTCTGTGGAGCTGCTTTACGTGTAGCACGTGTTGTTTCGTGTGTCTCCCATAAGGTATTTTGTTTAATAGTAAGTTTAGATATATGTATTTTTCATAAAAATGGTGTGAAGTGATGCGTGGCTTTTATAGGTTTGATCATCTATTTATTTATTAGTTTACGTTATTTGGGTGTTGATCAGTCGTTAGATTTGGTATCGGTTTATTTTTAATACGTTGTGTATGGTTATGATGATTCAATTCAGTGTTTTTGATCCAGTGGAGTTTACCTTCGAGGTTATTTCTTTGTACTCGTAGCGGTGTGTTCGTTAGGTTAGGCTGTTTGTTGTTTGTTTGTGTTTATTGGAGTTCTATATGAATATTTTGGTTTTATTTCAGGTGTGGGAGTGTTTTTGATGGAAGCTCCTGTGTCTTCTAATCCAGTCGTGGAGGTGTGTAAAATTTGTTCTTTGGATTTCCTTTTTATATCTTTAGTCGATATTCATCCTTTACTCGTTATTTCTTGTGTTTTCAGTATGAGAGAAAGAAGAAGAAACGGAAGAAAAGGAAGAATCGGAAGCATAAACCATTCAAGAGAAGTCCAAATCGTTTACGAAGGCGTGATCGGCGTAGTGGTGTGTTGTGCCGCCAAAAAAGAGAGTTGAGATTACTGAGGGAAGTATCTGCTACTCAAACTGGTATAACAGCCTCGTCGTCGGTGTCTCATTCTGGTAGTTTTCCAGTTGTTGATTTGACTTTGTCTGATGAAGATACGGTTGAGTTACCACCCAATTCTCCTCCGATCGAAGTCCTAAACACCAATAATTGTGCAAAGATACGGTTCCCGGAGGAAATTCCTGCGGAGGTTTTGGATGCTCATTTGCGCCATCATCGTTCTGGTGAAAAGGGGGTTTCACCTATAGTGCTTTCATGGTGTATGCAACGGTTTCATGAACTGTGTCCGGATGCTCCGCTTTGTGACTTTGATTTTATTTAATAATAATATCCTAGTTGTATATATATCAATAATTTTAAGTATATTAGCATAAGGTTACAGTGAGTGTATGTTTCATATTCTGTAGTGTAGATTTTGTATGTTTTTTGTAGATCGAATAAATTATTTTTGTATTGCTCCATTTTTCCTTACTTGAGTTTGCTTGACTTTTTAGTTCGTTGTGGTTTTTATATTTTCTGTGTGGGTACAGGTTGTGTTGTATACGTATGTATTATTTTATTTATTTTAGTCTTGTCCTATTTCTATCCATTTGGTCGTTTTATGTAATAGTTTACATTTTCTTTTAATGCGTGGTTGTGCGTGGTAGTGCGTGGTTTTGACGGTTTAGTTCGATATTGTAGATTGAATAAATTATTCTTAGTGTTGCCTTTTATTTATTTTATTTTATTTAAATTTGCTCGGTATTTTAGTTTGTTGTATCATTTTATTTCAGCCTTGTCTTATTTCTAATTGTATTTCGTCCATTTTATCGTTTTTATGTAGTAGTTTACATTTTCGTTTGTGAATACGGCATTAAGCTTTAACGTGTGTTTGTGTGTGGTAGTGCGTGATTTGACGGTTTAGCTCGATATTGTAGATCGAACAAATTATTCCTAGTATTTAATTTATTTATTTTAGGTTTGTTTGGTATTTTAGTGGTTCCTTATGGTATTTCATCCATTTGATCGTCTTTATGTAGTAGTTTGTATTTCTTTTGATTCATAGTAGGTTTTAATGCGTGTTTTGTGCGTGGTAATGTGTAGTTTGGCGGTTATGTTCGATATTGTAGATCGAATAAATTATTCTTAGTGTTGGTTATTATTTATTTTATTTTATTTAAGTTTCCTCGATATTTTAGTTTGTTAGGGTTTTTATGTTTTCATCTGTGGGTGCAGGTTATGTTGGTTATGGACGTGGAAATTCCTGCACTTATCCAACCTGTACGAGTATATATTATTTTATTTATTTTAACTTTATCCTCTTTCCTATGGTGTTTCGTCTGTTTGTCTGCCTGATCTTGCTTGTATTGTTTTAGCGCAAAAAGGAGGAGAGATTCCAAAAATGTGTGGATGGCTCGTGAAGACGATACAGATGACTGTGCGAAGCCTCACTTCCCTCAGGAAACTTCTGCCGGAATCCTGGATGTTCTCCTGTGTCACTGCTCTTCTGGTCAGAGCAATCTTCTCTGCTGTATGCTCCCAGTATATGCAGTGACTTCGTGAGATGTGTCTTGAAGTTATTTTACTTATCTGGTTAATATTTCCATTTGATTATTTCCTCCGGTGTCTTGTTTGATTTATTGTTTTTTCGGTATAGGTTTTGGTGATTATGATTTTAAATGGTGAATACGGAGGTGTCTTTGTCAAAGGTTCCTTATGCAGGTTGTCCCAGTGCGTTCTTTGTTTTGTTTTATTATTTTTAATTTGTCTTGTGTCATTCATCTTTTATTTACTACATGTGTTGTTTCAGCGCAAGAGGAAGATGGGTTCCAAAATGTGTGAGTGGTCCCAGAAGGCGTAGTCAACGTGTGAAGTGTCTTGGGCAGGAACGAAGAATCGTGTGACATTTATGTTGATTATGTTTGATGCTTATATATATATATATATATATATTATTTTGTTGGTTAAATTTTTAGTCAGTTTAGTTGAATGTAATGTAATATTTACAAGGTAGTCTAGTATATTTATTTCATTGTGTTTATTTGGTTATTAGTTGTTTGACTTGATAGTAATATATATACATATATATATATTTATTTTACAATGTAAAATTTCTTTGAGTTTATCTAAATATTAATTAGTTTCAATAGTGTGATATTGTGCATTTTATTTCTTTTACATGTATTAGGTTGTGTATATTTATATCTATATGTATTTGTGTCTCACGATGTATGGAATTCTTTTAATATTAAAATGTTAGTTAGTCTTAATAGTGTAATTTCTTGTATTGTATTTTATATTTATTAGATTATTGCTTGTTTGGTTTAATAATGTAAAACACATATACATATATATATATATTTTACAATATATTTTCATATATAGTTTAAATTTACTGACATGTTAACTAGTTTTAATAATGTAGAATAATATATTTTAATTGTTTTTTATTCTTTTCTAAATTACTGGTTGTTTGATGATATTTAACAATATAGTTTTCATGTGATATTCTTCAAATTGATTTTAATAATTTTATTTCTTCTGAATTTATTTTATATATATATATATATATATATGTATGTATGTATGTATGTATGTATGTATGTATGTATGTATGTATGTATTTCACAGTGTGGCTTCATAAAGGTTCTTTAGATCTCAGAGTGATAGTTAATCTCAATAGTATCATTTCGAGTACTGTATTATCGTATTTATTGAATTATTGATTGTTTAGGCTAGTAATATAAAGTGCACATGCATATATATTAACGTGTCAATTAGTTTAATAATGTATAATTTAATAATGTGTATAATTTCCATGTGACATTCCTCAAGTTGGTTTTAATAATTTTATTTCTTCTAAATTTATTGTATATATATATATATGTATGTGTTTCACAATGTAACTTGTATAAAGTGTTTCAATTTTAAATGCTGGTTTATCTTAATGCTGTAGTTTCGCGTATGTATATTTTTATATTTATTGATTATTGATAATATAAAACACATATATATATATGTATACAATATAATTTCCATATATAATTTCCTTAAATGTATTAGCTAGTTTTAATAATGTAGAATCGTATATTTCAATTGCTCCTTATTCTGCTCTAAATTATTAATTGTTCGATGATTTTAACAGTATAATTGTCATGTGATATTCCTAAAATTAGTTTTAATAATTTTATTTCTTCTAAATTATTTATATATATGTATGCATGTGTTTCACAATGTAACTTGTATAAAGTGTTTCAATTTTACTAGTTTATCTTAATACTGTAGTTTCGCGTATTGTATATTTTATGTATTTTATTGCTATTTATCTAGGTAGGGTAGGGTAGGTATCTTTTTTTGTATTTCGCATTTGTTATTAGAATATGTATTCCTAGTCTGTTCCTTTTTCCTTCCTTCTTTAATTCAAATCGCGAGTTAGTCTTGATTGGTTAAAATCTTAGATCGTAGTTTATCCAATTGTCAAATCGGCTAACCATTTGGATTGTCAATTTGTACATAATCATAATTTATTAATTAGTTTGTTCAAATCGCGGGTGGCTCTTGATTGATAAAATTTCGAATTGTAGTTTGAATTGTCATAAATTATTCTCAGTGTAATATTCAATAATGGTTTGTTTATTTATTTTAAATCGTGAATTATTCTTGATTAGTTGGCTAACCATTTGGATTGTCAATTCGTACATAATCATAGTTTATTAGTCAGTTCAGATCGCGAGTTGATTTTTATTGATAGAATTTGAAATCGTAGTTTGAATTGTAAAATTATAGATTACTTTTATTCAAATCGCAGGTTGCTTTGATTGATAGAATTTTCGAATCGTAGTTTGAATTGTCAAATTATAGATTACTTTTATTCAAATCGCAGGTTGCTTTGATTGGTTTACCTGGCTTACTAGTTAGTTCAGGTTATGTTGTTTTTAGTAATTTACTAGTGTATATTTTTATATTCCATTTTACTTCTTTATTATTATTTTGAATACAATTATTCTTATTTGATTATTTTGTGGTTTGTTCGAGTCACTGCTAGTTCGAACATATTTTTGATTTATTGCTAAGTTCTACTAGGGTGTCTTACACAGGTATGTCCCTATTTGTTAATCTACTAATCGCCGCTATGTGAATACTACGCGTATTTACCTTTAATTAATCTTTTACTAGCATGTTTTATTTTATTTTATTCTACTTTATTTATCTTATTATGTGTCAGATTTCTGCTCGCGTTATTTGCATATTGTAATTTCCGTTACGGCACGTGCGGAGCGCGGGACAACGTTATATAGTATTACGTTATAACGTATAACGTTATGTAGCATTACCATATAACGTATAACGTTATGTAGCATTACCATATAACGTATAACGTTATATGGTATTACGATATAACGTATAACGTTATGTGGTATTACGAAAGTTAGATATTATTGCAAACAATCTCAGGCAATTCCTTCGTCAAAGCACATTTTCGAATGTATAAAAGCAGTATTCAAAACTTGTTGCTTTGATTCCAAAATTTTCCTGTCGCGAAATTTCTTCTTGCACATAAAATTCCATATTTGTACTACAGAACTGAACTTTACTATCCCTATATGTATATTTTAAATTAATACTCAAATTCAAAAATGAATGGCAAACAATTAGATCCATCATGATAGTGCCATCAGAGAAAAGAAGGTGAAATAAAAAATGATTTATTATCGTTATTATTAAATATGTAATAATTGCAATTTTTAATGCAACGAAGTCGGAGGGCATCCGACTTCATCACTACGAAATATTTAATTAAATCATTGCAACTCTCTGTAGATATACATTTTTAATACACTCCAACTTTAAAAGTGATTATAGTGAACATACATGTCTTCAATCACAAATATTCAAATTAATTGTTAATATAATATCATTTTTATCAGTTAGTAGTATTATTAATATTGTCAATATAAAATAGTTCATTATCATGTAAATAACATAAACAAAAACGCGATATGCAAGAAGATCTATCCTGAACTAATAAATAATACATAGAAAAAGAAAATGTTACTATTTACGGGTATAATAAATACCCGCGGTCACTGTGCTCGCAAAAAATTCTACGTAATACAACCAATCACCCGTATCGATTCGGACCTTTCGTCCTATGACATGATTGAGTGACCAGAAGGACAAAAATGCATGCGACTCATGCGATAAGATGCGAGGAACGTAGTCATCGATGCTATGGTAGCCCAGGAAAAGTCGTCGTGAAGACCGTTATCAAGGAGGAGTCATGCAATCCCATCATGGAAAACACTGTAACGATGTATGGAATATTATAATTTGCTCTTAAATATGACGTTAATTAATTGGAGAGTTTAATGCAGTGGAAGATTAATGTCTATTAATCTCTATTAAAATTTTAATGACAATATTCAAATTAGGAGTAGCAAATTGAAATACATAGCAATACAATTAAATAATTTACATATTACTTACATTCTTGGCTTTTGAAGTACCACTAGGTCCTTTTCAGAAAGCAGGAGGAAGAAGAAGGAGTGATAAACCTTTAACAAAACATATGTCTTTTTATAGGTATATAAATAATACATGCGTGAATAATTTATTTTGAAACTTAAGTAATGATTCAGCAAAAAAATGTTAAATAACGTAATATGGAATTCTATGAAAGCCTTAAACTTTAGTAACAATAAAAAAGTTAAATTGTTAGTGAACTCTAATTACTGTAACAACTGAAACTCTGATATTAAAGTATAAAATCAGACTTGTTTTTGTTATTTTGAATAATTAAAGCAAAATACAAGGAATAAAATTAATTGGAATACAATATGCAAAGATTCTTACATGCCTAGTTCTGAAGCATCACTGCGTCCTTTCCAAAGCACAGGAAAAAGTAGAAATTATGAAAAACTGAAACAAAAAATATGAAATATTATAATTTGTTCTTAAAAATATATCGTTTATTGTTAAAGAAGTATAAACTAATGAAATATAAAACTCTATTCAAACTTGAAATATTAATAACAATACAAATTGAAATTGTGTTAAAATCTAATTACTATAAAAATTTTTCTCATTATATTATATTATATTAATATTTTCTCATTTCAATATACAAAAATATAACAACTTCGCAATAGATTGTTTTCTAATAACAATTAAATGATTTGCATAATTTGCTATAAATTAATATAAAAACATTAATTAATTACTTAATAGTATATCCGATTATTAACGATAATCTAATATTTTCAACAAATTATGCAACTATTTATAAAATGATGTTATTATATGCCAATCGTAAGCTGTATAGCAATTATTTAGCAAATATCGATTACTATTGATCCAATAAAAAAAGAAAATAGTCGTGTACGTACCTCTGCTTTGTTATAATACTGCAATCATTACCAAATCTGCATGAGAAGTCAACGATTCGATATATAAATAATTATCTATGACGTTCATCTTGTTTCAGTCCGAATTATCGATTGTTAATCGCTTGTGGCGTCTGTGATGTGAATCAGTATTCTTTCAGTCTTTTCAGTAGTGACTAGTCAATAATCTACACAAAAGAAAACCAACAATTTCAAATAAACGTACGACAAAACCAATAATTTTCAGTAACAGAACGTATTATAGTAAAGGCGGGTAATGTGAATTATCGATAATTTTAACCTAACCCCACCAGAAATACAGTCAAGGATAAATGTACAATAAATCAATAATTTACAACAATGAAACCAACTATAGTGAAATAAAGTAATAATAGAACCCAAATTCTACCTCAAAGATAGGTAATATAAACATTCAATAACTGTAAATTGCCAAATGCGCAGTCAATAATAAAAGTAAAAGAAAATTTCGGGATACAACAGTATAATTTCACTAAGCTTATAATCAATAAACGATTAAATACGAACATGCTATTTGAATGAACCAGATGAAAGTGTAGAATCGTTGATAAAGTCGAAATGAAGGTACTAACAGCACGATAACGCTCGACAAGACAAATTTTCGCTGCACGAATTTCAGGAGTGTGTCACCGCTCGGCTCGGTTGAAACTACGTCTTTCCAATATTCCGAACCAATAGGAACGCCCGATATGACGTCACAATTTATTGCGCCAATAGGAACGCTCAATTTCATTTGACAATATTCTGCGCCAATAGGCACGCTCGATTTGACTTCGCAATATATTCCACCTATAGGAACGCTCGATTTTCGTATACACGAGCGCGCGCAAATTTATTGTATTCAAACAGTCAAATTGATGAAATTGAGAAATAGAAAACATATTTAGGACAATATTCAGTAACAATTGCGAATAAGATTATGTTTCTTGGCTTTTGAGCCACCATTGCAGCATTCCCAAAGAAGACAAAGAAGTTGAAGCTGTGATATATCTATAACAAAACGTAAGATATCATTAATATCGTTAATACATAATGAAAGATATG
Source organism: Bombus lapidarius (assembly GCA_936014575.1). Classification (NCBI taxonomy): domain Eukaryota; kingdom Metazoa; phylum Arthropoda; class Insecta; order Hymenoptera; family Apidae; genus Bombus; species Bombus lapidarius. The sequence goes on from CAKXZU010000150.1 coordinate 52,179, forward strand.
GAACTTTAGCAATAATAAAGACTAAACTCTAATAAATATATAAATTGAAACTTTAATATAAAAGTTTGAGAATAAAACGTTCAGTGATTTTTGATACGTATCAGACAGTTTTATTGTACTTTAGTATTAAGACTTTAAGACTTTATTTCAATTAAAAAGGACATTTGCAGCTTTCTAAATTATCAATAATTTTTTTTTATAATTAACACGTGTGTTAACCAAATCAAACAGTTTTGGATGATCTAGACTAGACTATATTAAAGTAGTTTTTAGCATGATATCGTTGTTCAAATTCAAATAATTTTCTGTGTTGGACTAGGTTAAACGCGCAGTAAGAGAACTTGTATGCGAGTATCAGTGTGTGGAAGTATGCGTGTGCGCGGCGTCTCGAAAACAGATGAATGTAAACAGTTCAGTCGTTAGAAGCATCTGGAACAATCGGTTAATAGTCGGGTATAGAAGAAAGTGCTGAGACGCGTGCAAATATGTATCGATAAATATAACAGAGATCATCCATTAAATAAATGTATAACTATTTCAATATTAATTAAAAGCGTAAATTTTGTGTTCCTATAACATTATTTCGGTTCCAAAGATCCAAAATTGTCAACAGTTTAAATATTATAAATTAATACTTTAATTGCTATTAAGTAATGGTTAAAATGTCGTTAATTAATGGTTTGATTGTAATAAATTAATGGTTTAATTGTTATTAATTAATAGGTTAAATGTTATAAATTAATAGTATAAATGTTATAAATTAATGGTTTAAATGTAATAAATAAATGTTTCTAATATTGTTAATTAATAGTTTAAATGTTAAAATAAAAGTTTTAAATGTTGTTATTTAATGGTCCAATTGTTGTAAATTAATAGCTTATAGGTTACAAATTAATAGATTAAATGTTATAAATTAATAGTTTGGATGTTAGAAATTAATGGTTTAAATGTATAAAGTAATAGTTTAAATGTTTTAAATTAATGGCCTGGATGTTGTAAATTAATAACTTAAATGTTATTAATTAATAGTTAAAATTCAATTATTAATGGTTTAAATGTTATAAATTAATGGCTTAAATGTTATAAATTAATTACTTAAGCGTTGTAAATTAATGGCTTAGACGTTATAAATTACTAGTTTCAATGTTATTGTTTGATATTTTTTTTACTTACCTTATATTTAAGATCCTTTTCGATGTTCACTCTCCGGGAGTTCAAGCACGAAAAAGCTCGCGCGCGACTTGCGTGTTCCTTACATAGCTTGACAAGGTGTCTGGATGTTAATCAAACGGTAACAATTTTTTTACATAGCAAGAGGCGGTTTTTCCATTATAACAAAATCAAATCGAACAATTTCTTAATTTTTATCGTAAATAGGCGTCTTTAACGATTTAATACGATATCCATTTTTATCATTTTAATAGTTTCTACAAGCTAAAACTAAATTCATACTTTTTTGATACTAGTTTTCGACTATCAATTAGCTTGAACAAAAAGGGAGGAAAAGCCTAACGGCAGTCGATGACGTTGCTGTGAAATAAGTTAAGGTATTAAATAATCAGACAGATAAAATTCATATTAAGCGTTATATTATATTATCGATATTCGTTCATTTACTCGTGCTAATTAAATAATAGAATGTTCCTTTTTCTCGAATAAGACCTGGATCACTGTTTGCGATATTTAAAATTCTTATTTAATGCTTACTTAAAAGTCAGGTACCTTTTTGATTCCTCTCAAGTTAAACGAGTAAATTTACTCGTTATAGTTGTAACATAAAATGGCTATTTTCTTCAATACCGCCTGCATCGCTGTACGTGATACAGATATTAATTATGTAGCGAATAATATAAACTAATTGGCTGTAATCGCGGTTAGATATTTCTTCGTTAGATCTATCAAAGGATCTATTAGGCTATTAGCGAGAGACTTATCGATTCCTTGAAGAAATATCAAATTCTTTGAAAATTAATTAAATGATTTTATTCAATTAGTATTCGACAATGTCTATCATATTCAGCAATCTTCTTTTATAATAGATTCTGCTCGGATCAATTATTTTATAATAAAATGCAGATTATGCTACTGTATATTATATTTGCCTATAGCTCTTTTTTTTCTAATTCATTGATTTTATTATTAGTTTCGTTGGGTTTTCCCATGAGTATCTGTTGTACGTACATCAACATTATGCTCAGAATTTTAACATCGTCGGATAACTATCTTTTTCGTAAAATATTTCGTACAACCGTAAACTCGTACTGTTTTTAAAATCATTACATACAGGATCATAATCATTACAAGAGTGAACTTGTCGATGATTTTGTCACGTAAAATGACAAATAAAATAAAAAAGAAATTTAAGATGAAAAATAAAAAAGAAACTTTACTTTTTTCTAACACTGGGTTTACGATTTACTTCCGAACTCTATGCGTGACTCTTTAAGACTGACTCTTACAACTCGACTTCCGATCGGATTCGGTTATTTGTCTTTGTCACCCCTCAATCCTCCCCACTATCCACGAGTTCGTTAGGCGTCCGCGACTGTTGCCACACGCGCCTTCTTATCGAACATTCGACGGAAGGACCGTTGGGATATTGATGGTTCATTAGGCACTTCGCTTCGGCGATATACATTGTTGCCAAGTGCTTGCCAAGTTGCCAAGTGTCACATCTTTATCTCCGGTTTTGAAGTAAGCCGGTCGTGACACTATCCTCGGATATGTTTACATATAGAATTTTGGTTTGTCACAAGCATTTTTGAATATTTATTAAAAAAATGTAGTTTATAAGTAAGAAACGAACATCCGTAGTATAATTTTTTCAGATAGATTGTATTACATTTATAATGTTTATAAATACTTGTCAATATCAGGAAATATCGTACAAAGCACAAATAATATTTCAAATGTATTCTATTTTCGTAATAGAATATTTTTTATTAATGAATAAATTAATTGGAAACAGCAGTATTTTCTGGAAAAAGACACTCACTTCCCCCATCCTTCTCTGTTAATACAGTTTTACTTTCGGAAATTTTTTGTGACCGGGTGCAATGTGGTCTTAGAGACAGTGTTTGCTATATAACGTTTTTATAATTTAATATTTTATAATTAGATTTAGTTTTACATTTTCAATGCCGTGCTTTGATAATGGGATCGCCTAAGGCCATTGCCATTAATATTTTATAATATTCTATTACATGTTATGTTTGAAAAAATTATATTTTTCCAACTTTCTATCTATTAGTCAATTTTATTTAATCAAGTGACAACATATAAGCGCAGATATCTTCGTTTCAGATTCATTTTTATCCGTCAAAATGATATTAAATCATTTGTGTTTACTCTCTATACCTTTTACGTTCATCTCACTGTTCAGCCTAACGTATTGTTCTTTGTTTTGAAACATAATATGTTTATTACTGAAAAACATATTCTTGAGTGTAGGTGTTTCAGGAACTTGACGAATCCTATTCGTGTATGCACGGATAGCCGACATCTCTAGCCCCCTACTCCTCCCTAACCGAAACTCGTTGGATAAATCGCGGTGCGGGGTGTCAGTTTAGCGTGGACAGTCAGAGGGATCGGACGTATATCCATACGTGTCATTTTGCGACAAGTGGCTTTGGCACTTTGGTAGACATTTTTCTACCGTTCCAACTCACTCTATTGTTACTTTTGTTGTTACATTTGTTTTAATGTTCTGCTTTTTTTGTGCAGATTACTATTATTTGATTTCGGGGGAAGTTTTGATGTATTAGAGGGATGCTACGAAATTCGAAAGGACGGGGTGAAAGTCAAAAGGACGGTGATTAACGATAAATTTGATAACTTTTCGTCGAAATGAGGTAATATTTATTCACTATTAAATCAACTCCATTTCTTATAAATATTTCGTGATATTAATTAATATCTAATATAACAAATTCTAAATTCACGGTTTATTAAGAATACCAAGATGAAAAAGGCAAGATTAAAGAAATTATTTTTTTCTTTCGAATATATTAAATTATGTTTCCGAAGAAATTGAATAGATTGTTTAATATAAATTTAACATAAATTCTCTCGACTCTGTTTCATTTGAGTAAGAAATTCAAATAACTTTTTCATTTTGCTTCATTATTCGTAAATTGTCTGTAATATAATATTGACTATTAATTTCGTTAATTAATTTCGTCTTTCTCAATAACTTTTATTACATTCGAGAAAGTACGTTATCACAGACAAGTTTGAACAGGTTCTGCGAATCGTGTCTTTTTCGTATTGCGCAGATTTGTTTAACGGTCAGAAAAAGTGCGCCATGTTGCATTAGAACGAAGTCACGTAATGCATAAAATATTTGAAGTTGTAATGGCGGACATTCAATTTGGCGGATAATTTTTACAAATCAATCGTATTATGAAATATTCATATATATATGAACAATGATAAAAAATACTTTGAAAAATATTTTAAATATACTAACGATATGTTTTCTTTCGTATTCTTAGTATGATATTTATACGTATATTTTCGTGCTCTTGATATGATATATGATTCTACCTATGGTAAATAAATAATAATTAATTCGTAGTTCTAAGAAAGCAGTATTTTCGTAAACAAACACTCGACAGAAAAAAGAAAAAGATTTCCTTTCCCTATCCCCTACCTCTAATAAGGTAGAGTCAGTGTTTGCTGCGTTACATCACATTTAATATTGATTTAAAGCATAATAACTTTTATTAAATGTAATTATAATAATCAGACGCGAAATTAGAGTCAGTGTGTTCGCCGATTGTTCGTTGACATAACGGACGCGTTAATAGTCTATTCTTCTTCTTTTTTTTTCTTTTTTTGTTAAACATTCGTTTTCGGTAGTAGAGTTGTAGGTCTCGCAAGAGGATAAAGCCTTTCCTGGAACTCAAGAATGTAAGTATTGTCGTACATTGTATTTTAATTTATTTATCGAACTAAAATCTTAAAATTTTGCTCTTAAAATACACAATAAAAATGTTTGACATCGTTCAGAAATCGATAGAGTCTTAATTTCTAAGTCATTATTATGTTAAAGTTTCACTTTTTATATATTCAGTGAACTTTATTAGAATTTCAATTCTTTTTATTCTTAAAATTTCAAGTTTGAATAGAGTTTTATTTTTCATTGTCTTAAATTTTCTAACAATCACAAGTACGCTTTCAAGAACAAATTATAATATTTAATATGTTTTGTTACAGGTTTTTCATAACTTCCATTTTTTTCTTCTTCTTTGGGAAGGATGTAGCGGTGTTTCAAATTTGAGCATGTAAGAATCTTCACTCTTTGTATTTTATTAACTTTATTCCTTGTATTTCGCTGTAATTGTTATTAATTAAAAACTAAAATCTAGTTTTAAATTTTTATATTAGCATTTCAATTTCAATCTTAATTAGAGTTTATTATAATTTTAATTTCTTTTGCTATTAAAGTTTCAAGTCCTCATAGAGTTTCATATTTTATTATGTTAAATTTTTTGATCAACCATCGCATTTCTCAAAACAAATTATAATGATTCATATTTTTTTAAAGGTATGTCACTTCTTTCCCTTCTTCCTGTTTCTTGGAAAAGACCTAGTGGTGTTTCAAAAGCCAAAAATGTAAGTAACTATGTATTTTGTATTTTATTTAAGTCGATTCCTTATATTTCATTTAATAATTAAAATAAATAATAGTTAGATAGTTTAAAAAATAAAATTTGATTGAAGATTTGAAAACTTGTAAATTTTTCATTCTTAAATTGAATATTATTATTAAAAAATTTTATTTAATAGAAATTAGTCTTCTATTATTTCAAACTTTTAAAGTAATTAACACCGTCACTACGAGTAAATTAGAATATTCTATGCCTTGTTATAGTTTTTTTCCATTGAATTCGACGATTCCAATTTGATGATGGCTTGATGACGAATTCCCTTGGATTCGAACAACATCCAGGACAACATACTTCACATCTAATCGTGAGTTGCATGTGTTTTTGTTCCTCCGGTCACTCAATCATGTGGAAGGATGAAAGGTCCGAATCGACACGGGTGACTGGTTGTATACGTAGAACTTTTGACGAGCGTAGTGACCGCGGGTATTTATTATACCCTTGAGTAGTAACATTTTTTGTCTATATTTTATTTATTAGTTTAGGATAGGTTTTCTTGCGCATCGCGTTTTTAAATGTTGATGATAATATATATATAATATATATAAGTATGATATTTACATATTACAATATAAAGTATTTTGTGTAAGTAGTATAATGTTGATAATAATATAATTATATCATTATATTATTAGATATGATTAGTATATATATGCATATGATTGAAAATTACACAATATATTAATTATAATTATTCATAAAATCAAATTATATTCAATATTACTATATATTTATAAAGACAAAGTGTCCATGTGAGCATATATATGAGTATTGAAATAAACGACGAAATGACTTGGTTTAAGTATTTTGTAGTGAAGATGTCTGATACCTTCAGACTTCGTTAATATGGAAATTCACTTATGTTTATGAATTACGTACGGAGCAGTTTTATTATTTTAGTATACACAGTGTACTTAATAGTATAATTTCGGTAAAATTCGGGATATGGAACATGAAAGTATATGTTAAAGTTTAACTTTGTCTGTCCGTTATAATAAATATTATCAAATTTCACGTGCAAGAGAACACTTCGCGACAGGCTGGTTTCAGAATCAAAACAAACTTTGAACGTTTCTTTGTGTTTTCAAAGATGTGTTTTGATAAAGATATCGCCTGAGGATATTTCGAGTAATAAAGTTCATTTAGAGTCCATTGTTGTTCATTGATATAAGTATTACTTGCATTGAACCTTAGTTTATGTTTAATGAATAGGTATATTCTTCATTAATTATCTTCATTCAGTTTAATAGTTTAATTGTTCATTAAAATAATACAGTAAATTTGAAATGAAATTAGATTGCAAAGTCAAAGAATATTAGCCCGTTAGATACAAAATATAATAGATAGACTAATCATATTTTTAGCACAGGATTTTCAGGTTTAACCCCTTCCATGTTTATTGTCAGAATCTCACTCACGTGCCCAGGTGCTTCTTGGATGGGAGGAAGGCAATGGGCATGATGAGTAGTTTATAAGCTTAACAATTTTTTCAGCGACTGACGTTGCGTTAGCGTATCGTGCACGACGTATTTTCCACTACGTGTGTATGTGATTAGGCTGTGGAATTGCGTCGCTTTTGCTATTTATTATAATCTTGAAATAGTTATGGATTGGGAAATATGAATCCAATTATCATTGAAAATAACAGTGTTAATAAATGGGGTTAATAAGTGGTTTATAAATAATAATATTACTAATCTCAGTATTAAACTACAATGATAATTACATTGATTAAAATACGACGATCTATTCTAGTCAAATTATTTCTTTACATGATATACATACAATGGTCGCTAGTTATCGTCAGTCGATTTCAGGAAAATGGTACGTACTTTAGAGTGTGAAAGTTGTATATCGAACTCGGGTGTCGGAGGCGTCCCGGGACGTCTCTCTACTGTATGCCTTTGCGCCCGGGTTATGATTGAGAACCGTGGAGTGAATGTGTTGGTGTCCTTGTTTTACCATTTTTTTAATTTTAAATATAGGTTTCCGGGTAGGATAGCTAGCATATTTTCTGGCATGAGTGTTAACCATAAGTAGGTAGGGCGGGGCAGGTTGGCACAGTCTCTCGTCGGGTAGCCGCGGTTTACGCGTGTCCAACCTGTTTCAGGATATTTGATTTGAAAAATTGTCTCTGAAGCAGGCATCACGAATGGAGCATACCATTTGTCTTGAGCTTTGCCTATTGGTTTTTCGAATATCGTGGTCGTGGTCGCGAGAGTACGGAGGGGGTTTCGAAACGAACATTTATTACTCGAGCACGTACATTGGAACGGACAGCGGTCGCAATGATCGTTGGTCGACCATGTGCACTGGGAATAGCATTCGCGATTTATATTTTTATTTCATCTTTATTAGTCATTTTTTGGTTTGCGATTAGAAAGTCTCGAGCCTAGATTAAAGTTTCAGCGGCAAATACAATGCAATTACCGTTTTCGAATTTCAAAGCCCAAATATATCTAATTGAACGTATCTCCACTGCTATTGGGGTTATCTAGGCAATTCGAAGCGCGTTATACTCCACATTTGATTCTTTATACAGGGCACATCGTTCGGTTTGCCCTATGTCAACTCTTTTCGCTGTCAAATCCAATCCAATTATAGTTTTTAAGTATTCAAGGCCAAATAAATCTAATTGATCGTATCTCCGCTCCTATTGGGGTTACGAAGACATTTCGGAGCGCGTTATACTCCACATTTGATTCTTTATACAGGGCACATCGTTCGGTTTGCCCTACGTTAGCACTCTTCCCTGTCATATCCAATGCAATTATAGTTTTTAAATTTTCAAGGCCAAATAATTCTAATTGATCGCATCTCCGCTGCTATTGGGGATATCTAGGCAATTCGATGCGCGTTATACTCCACATTTGATTCTTTATACAGGGCACATCGTTCGGTTTGCCCTACGTTAGCACTCTTCCCTGTCATATCCAATGCAATTATAGTATTTAATTTATCAAGGCCAAATAATTCTAATTGATCGCATCTCCGCTGCTATTGGGGATATCTAGGCAATTCGAAGCGCGTTATACTCCACATTTGATTCTTTATACAGGGCACATCGTTCGGTTTGCCCTACGTTAACACTCTTCCCTGTCATATCCAATGCAATTATAGTTTTTAAATTTTCAAGGCCAAATAAATCTAATTGAACGTATCTCCGCTGCTATGGGGGTTACGAAGACATTTCGGAGCGTGTTATATTCCACAGTTGATTCTTTATACAGGGCACATCGTTCGGTTTGCCCTACGTTACCTATCTTCCCTGTCAAATGCAATTTTAGTTTCTAAATATTCAAGGTCAAATAAATCTAATTGATCGTATCTCCGCCGCTAATGGCGTTACGAATACATTTCGCAGCTCGTTATCCTCCACATTTGATTCTTTATACAGGGCAAATAGTTGGGTTTGCCCTACGTTAACTTTATTCCCTGTCAAATACAATGCAATTATAGTATTTAAATTTTCAAGGCCAAATAAATCTAATTGATCGTATCTCCGCCGCTATTGGGGTTACGAAGACATTTCGGAGCGCGTTATACTCCACAGTTGATTCTTTATACAGGGCACATCGTTCGGTTTGCCCTACGTTACCTATCTTCCCTGTCGAATGCAATTTTAGTTTCTAAATATTCAAGGTCAAATAAATCTAATTGATCGTATCTCCGCCGCTAATGGGGTTACGAATACATTTCGGAGCGCGTTATACTACACATTTGATTCTTTATACAGGGCACATCGTTCGGTTCGCCGTATGTTAACTCTCTTCCCCGTCAAATCCAATGCAATTATAATATTTAAATTTTCAAGGCCAAATAAATCTAATTGAACGTATCTCCGCCGCTATTGGGGTTACGAAGACATTTCGGAGCGCGTTATACTCCACAGTTGATTCTTTATACAGGGCACATCGTTCGGTTTGCCCTACGTTACCTATCTTCCCTGTCAAATGCAATTTTAGTTTCTAAATATTCAAGGTCAAATAAATCTAATTGATCGTATCTCCGCCGCTAATGGCGTTACGAATACATTTCGCAGCTCGTTATCCTCCACATTTGATTCTTTATACAGGGCAAATAGTTGGGTTTGCCCTACGTTAACTTTATTCCCTGTCAAATACAATGCAATTATAGCATAAAATTTTCAAGGTCGAATAAATCTAACTGATCGTATCTCCGCTGCTATGGGGGTTATCCAGGCAATTCGATGCGCGTTATACTCCACATTTGATTCTTTATACAGGGCACATCGTACAGTTTACCCAACGTTAACACTCTTCCCTGTCAAATCCAATGCAATTCTAGCTTTTAAATTTTCAAGGCCAAATAAATCTAATTGATCGTATCTTCCCTGCTATTGGGGTTATCTAGGCAATTCCAAGAGCGTTATACTTCACATTTGATTCTTTATACAGGGCAAATCGTTCGGTTTGTCCTACGTTAACTCTCTTCCCTGTCAAATCCAATGCAATTATAGTATTTAAATTATCAAGGCCAAATAAATCTAATTGATCGTATCTCCGCTGCTATTGGGGTTATGTAGGCAATTCGATGCGCGTAATACTCGACATTTGATTCTTTATACAGTGCACATCGTTCGGTTTGCCCTATGTTAACTCTCTTCCCCGTCAAATCCAATGCAATTATAGCATAAAATTTTCAAGGCCAAATAAATCTAATTGATCGTATCTCCGCTGCTATGGGGGTTATCTAGGCAATTCTATGCGCGTTATACTCCACATTTAATTCTATATACAGGACACATCGTTCAATTTGCCCAACTTGAACACTCTTCCCTGTCATATCCAATGCAATTACAGTTTTTAAATTTTCAAGGCCAAATAAATCTAATTGATCGTATGTCCACTGCTATTGGTGTTATCTAGGCAATTCGCAGCTCGTTATCCTCCACATTTGATTCTTTATACAGGGCAAATAGTTGGGTTTGCCCTACGTTAACTTTATTCCCTGTCAAATACAATGCAATTATAGTATTTAAATTTTCAAGGCCAAATAAATTTAATTGATCGTATCTCCGCCGCTATTGGGGTTACGAAGACATTTCGGAGCGCGTTATACTCCACAGTTGATTCTTTATACAGGGCACATCGTTCGGTTTGCCCTACGTTACCTATCTTCCCTGTCGAATGCAATTTTAGTTTCTAAATATTCAAGGTCAAATAAATCTAATTGATCGTATCTCCGCCGCTAATGGGGTTACGAATACATTTCGGAGCGCGTTATACTACACATTTGATTCTTTATACAGGGCACATCGTTCGGTTCGCCGTATGTTAACTCTCTTCCCCGTCAAATCCAATGCAATTATAATATTTAAATTTTCAATGCCAAATAAATCTAATTGAACGTATCTCCGCCGCTATTGGGGTTACGAAGACATTTCGGAGCGCGTTATACTCCACAGTTGATTCTTTATACAGGGCACATCGTTCGGTTTGCCCTACGTTACCTATCTTCTCTGTCAAATGCAATTTTAGTTTCTAAATATTGAAGGTCAAATAAATCTAATTGATCGTATCTCCGCCGCTAATGGGGTTACGAATACATTTCGGAGCGCGTTATACTACACATTTGATTCTTTATACAGGGCACATCGTTCGGTTCGCCCTATGTTAACTCTCTTCCCCGTCAAATCCAATGCAATTATAATATTTAAATTTTCAAGGCCAAATAAATCTAATTGAACGTATTCACGCTGCTGTTGGGATTACGAAGACATTTCGGGGCGCGTTATACTCCACATTTGTTTCTTTATACAGGACACATCGTTCGGTTTGCCCTATGTTAACTCTCTTCCCCGTCAAATCCAATGCAATTATAGTATTTAAATTTTCAAGGCCAAATAAATCTAATCGATCGTATCTCCCCTGCTATTGGGGTTATCTAGGCAATTCGATGCGCGTTATACTTCACATTTGATTCTTTATACAGGGCACATCGTTCGGTTAACAACGTTAACACTCTTCCCTGTCATATCCAATGCAATTGTAGTTTTTAAATTTTCAAGGCCAAATAAATCAAATTGATCGTATCTTCCCTGCTATTGGGGTTATCTAGGCAATTCCAAGAGCGTTATACTTCACATTTGATTCTTTATACAGGGCAAATCGTTCGGTTTGTCCTACGTTATCTCTCTTCCCTGTCAAATCCAATCGAATTATAGTTTTTAAATTTTCAGTGCCAAATAAATCTAATTCAACGTATCTCCGCCGCTATTGGGGTTATCTAGGCAATTCGATGCGCGTAATACTCCACATTTGATTCTTTATACAGGACACATCGTTCGGTTTGCCCTACGTTCACTCTCTTCCCTGTCAAATCCAATGCAATTATAGTATTTAAATTATCAAGGCCAAATAAATCTAATTGATCGTATCTCCGCCGCTATTGGGGTTACGAATACATTTCGCAGCTCGTTATCCTCCACCTTTGATTCTTTATACAGGACACATCGTACAGTTTACCCAACGTTAACACTCTTCCCTGTCAAATCCAATGCAATTACAGTTTTTAAATTTTCAAGGCCAAATAAATCTAATTGATCGTATGTCCACTGCTATTGGTGTTATCTAGGCAATTCGCAGCTCGTTATCCTCCACATTTGATTCTTTATACAGGGCAAATAGTTGGGTTTGCCCTACGTTAACTTTATTCCCTGTCAAATACAATGCAATTATAGTATTTAAATTTTCAAGGCCAAATAAATCTAATTGATCGTATCTCCGCTGCTATGGGGGTCATCTAGGCAATTCGATGCGCGTTATACTCCACATTTGATTCTTTATACAGGGCACATCGTACAGTTTCCCCAACGTTAATACTCTTCCCTGTCAGATCCAATGCAATTTTAGCTTTTAAATTTTCAAGGCCAAATAAATCTAATTGAACGTATCTCCGCTGCTATTGGGGTTACGAAGACATTTCGGAGCGTGTTATATTCCACAGTTGATTCTTTATACAGGGCACATCGTTCGGTTTGTCCTACGTTACGTATCTTCCCTGTCAAATGCAATTTTAGTTTCTAAATATTCAAGGTCAAATAAATCTAATTGATCGTATCTCCGCCGCTAATGGGGTTATGAATACATTTCGCAGCTCGTTATCCTCCACATTTGATTCTTTATACAGGGCATATCGTTCGGTTTGCCCTACGTTACCTATCTTCCCTGTCAAATGCAATTTTAGTTTCTAAATATTCAAGGTCAAATAAGTCTAATTGATCGTATCTCCGCCGCTAATGGGGGTTATCTAGGCAATTCCATGCGCGTTATACTCCACATTTGATTCTTTATACAGGACACATCGTTCAATTTGCCCAACGTTAACACTCTTCCCTGTCAGATCCAATGCAATTATAGCATAAAATTTTCAAGGCCAAATAAATCTAATTGATCGTATCTCCGCTGCTATGGGGGTTATCTAGGCAATTCTATGCGCGTTATACTCCACATTTGATTCTTTATACAGGGCACATCGTTCGGTTTGCCCTACGTTAACACTCTTCCCTGTCATATCCAATGCAATTATAGTTTTTAAATTTTCAAGGCCAAATAAAACTAATTGAACGTATCTCCGCTGCTATTGGGGTTACGAAGACATTTCGGAGCGTGTTATATTCCACAGTTGATTCTTTATACAGGGCACATCGTTCGGTTTGCCCTACGTTACGTATCTTCCATGTCAAATGCAATTTTAGTTTCTAAATATTCAAGGTCAAATAAATCTAATTGATCGTATCTCCGCCGCTAATGGGGTTACGAATACATTTCGCAGCTCGTTATCCTCCACATTTGATTCTTTATACAGGGCAAATAGTTGGGTTTGCCCTACGTTAACTTTATTCCCTGTCAAATACAATGCAATTATAGCATAAAATTTTCAAGGTCGAATAAATCTAACTGATCGTATCTCCGCTGCTATGGGGGTTATCCAGGCAATTCGATGCGCGTTATACTCCACATTTGATTCTTTATACAGGGCACATCGTACAGTTTAACCAACGTTAACACTCTTCCCTGTCAAATCCAATGCAATTCTAGCTTTTAAATTTTCAAGGCCAAATAAATCTAATTGAACGTATCTCCGCTGCTATTGGGGTTACGAAGACATTTCGGAGCGTGTTATACTCCACAGTTGATTCTTTATACAGGGCACATCGTTCGGTTTGCCCTATGTTAACTCTCTTCCCCGTCAAATCCAATGCAATTATAGTATTTGAATTTTCAAGGCCAAATAAATCTAATTGAACGTATTCACGCTGCTGTTGGGTTTACGAAGACATTTCGGGGCGCGTTATACTCCACATTTGATTCTTTATACAGGGCACATCGTGCAGTTTACCCAACGTTAACACTCTACCCTGTCAAATCCAATGCAATTTTAGCTTTTAAATTTTCAAGGCCAAATAAATCTAATTGAACGTATCTCCGCTGTTATTGGGGTTACGAAGACATTTCGGAGCGTGTTATACTCCACAGTTGATTCTTTATACAGGGCACATCGTTCGGTTTGCCCTACGTTACCTATCTTCCCTGTCAAATGCAATTTTAGTTTCTAAATATTCAAGGTCAAATAAATCTAATTGATCGTATCTCCGCCGCTAATGGCGTTACGAATACATTTCGGAGCGCGTTATACTACACATTTGATTCTTTATACAGGGCACATCGTTCGGTTCGCCGTATGTTAACTCTCTTCCCCGTCAAATCCAATGCAATTATAATATTTAAATTTTCAAGGCCAAATAAATCTAATTGAACGTATCTCCGCCGCTATTGGGGTTACGAAGACATTTCGGAGCGCGTTATACTCCACAGTTGATTCTTTATACAGGGCACATCGTTCGGTTTGCCCTACGTTACCTATCTTCTCTGTCAAATGCAATTTTAGTTTCTAAATATTGAAGGTCAAATAAATCTAATTGATCGTATCTCCGCCGCTAATGGGGTTACGAATACATTTCGGAGCGCGTTATACTACACATTTGATTCTTTATACAGGGCACATCGTTCGGTTCGCCCTATGTTAACTCTCTTCCCCGTCAAATCCAATGCAATTATAATATTTAAATTTTCAAGGCCAAATAAATCTAATTGAACGTATTCACGCTGCTGTTGGGATTACGAAGACATTTCGGGGCGCGTTATACTCCACATTTGTTTCTTTATACAGGACACATCGTTCGGTTTGCCCTATGTTAACTCTCTTCCCCGTCAAATCCAATGCAATTATAGTATTTAAATTTTCAAGGCCAAATAAATCTAATCGATCGTATCTCCCCTGCTATTGGGGTTATCTAGGCAATTCGATGCGCGTTATACTTCACATTTGATTCTTTATACAGGGCACATCGTTCGGTTAACAACGTTAACACTCTTCCCTGTCATATCCAATGCAATTGTAGTTTTTAAATTTTCAAGGCCAAATAAATCAAATTGATCGTATCTTCCCTGCTATTGGGGTTATCTAGGCAATTCCAAGAGCGTTATACTTCACATTTGATTCTTTATACAGGGCACATCGTTCGGTTTGCCCTATGTTAACTCTCTTCCCCGTCAAATCCAATGCAATTATAGTATTTGAATTTTCAAGGCCAAATAAATCTAATTGAACGTATTCACGCTGCTGTTGGGTTTACGAAGACATTTCGGGGCGCGTTATACTCCACATTTGATTCTTTATACAGGGCACATCGTGCAGTTTACCCAACGTTAACACTCTACCCTGTCAAATCCAATGCAATTTTAGCTTTTAAATTTTCAAGGCCAAATAAATCTAATTGAACGTATCTCCGCCGCTATTGGGGTTACGAAGACATTTCGGAGCGCGTTATACTCCACAGTTGATTCTTTATACAGGGCATATCGTTCGGTTTGCCCTACGTTACCTATCTTCCCTGTCAAATGCAATTTTAGTTTCTAAATATTCAAGGTCAAATAAGTCTAATTGATCGTATCTCCGCCGCTAATGGGGGTTATCTAGGCAATTCCATGCGCGTTATACTCCACATTTGATTCTTTATACAGGACACATCGTTCAATTTGCCCAACGTTAACACTCTTCCCTGTCAGATCCAATGCAATTATAGCATAAAATTTTCAAGGCCAAATAAATCTAATTGATCGTATCTCCGCTGCTATGGGGGTTATCTAGGCAATTCTATGCGCGTTATACTCCACATTTGATTCTTTATACAGGGCACATCGTTCGGTTTGCCCTACGTTAACACTCTTCCCTGTCATATCCAATGCAATTATAGTTTTTAAATTTTCAAGGCCAAATGAATCTAATTGATCGTATCTCCACTGCTATTGGTGTTATCTAGGCAATTCGCAGCTCGCTATTCTCCACATTTGATTCTTTATACAGGGCAAATAGTGGGGGGTTGCCCTACGTTAACTTTATTCCCTGTCAAATACAATGCAATTATAGTATTTAAATTTTCAAGGTCAAATAAATCTAATTGATCGTATATCCGCCGCTAATGGGGTTACGAATACATTTCGGAGCGTGTTATATTCCACAGTTGATTCTTTATACAGGGCAAACAGTTGGGTTTGCCCTACGTTAACTTTATTCCCTGTCAAATACAATGCAATTATAGTATTTAAATTTTCAAGGCCAAATAAATCTAATTGATCGTATCTCCGCTGCTGTGGGGGTCATCTAGGCAATTCGATGCGCGTTATACTCCACATTTGATTCTTTAGACAGGGCACATCGTACAGTTTCCCCAACGTTAATACTCTTCCCTGTCAGATCCAATGCAATTTTAGCTTTTAAATTTTCAAGGCCAAATAAATCTAATTGAACGTATCTCCGCTGCTATTGGGGTTACGAAGACATTTCGGAGCGTGTTATATTCCACAGTTGATTCTTTATACAGGGCACATCGTTCGGTTTGCCCTACGTTACGTATCTTCCCTGTCAAATGCAATTTTAGTTTCTAAATATTCAAGGTCAAATAAATCTAATTGATCGTATCTCCGCCGCTAATGGGGTTATGAATACATTTCGCAGCTCGTTATCCTCCACATTTGATTCTTTATACAGGGCAAATAGTTGGGTTTGCCCTACGTTAACTTTATTCCCTGTCAAATACAATGCAATTATAGTATTTAAATTTTCAAGGCCAAATAAATCTAATTGATCGTATCTCCGCTGCTATGGGGGTTATCCAGGCAATTCGATGCGCGTTATACTCCACATTTGATTCTTTATACAGGGCACATCGTACAGTTTACCCAACGTTAACACTCTTCCCTGTCAAATCCAATGCAATTACAGTTTTTAAATTTTCAAGGCCAAATAAATCTAATTGATCGTATGTCCACTGCTATTGGTGTTATCTAGGCAATTCGCAGCTCGTTATCCTCCACATTTGATTCTTTATACAGGGCAAATAGTTGGGTTTGCCCTACGTTAACTTTATTCCCTGTCAAATACAATGCAATTATAGTATTTAAATTTTCAAGGCCAAATAAATCTAATTGATCGTAGCTCCGCTGCTATGGGGGTCATCTAGGCAATTCGATGCGCGTTATACTCCACATTTAATTCTTTATACAGGACACATCGTACAGTTTCCCCAACGTTAATACTCTTCCCTGTCAGATCCAATGCAATTTTAGCTTTTAACTTTTCAAGGCCAAATAAATCTAATTGAACGTGTCTCCGCTGCTATTGGGGTTACGAAGACATTTCGGAGCGTGTTATACTCCACAGTTGATTCTTTATACAGGGCACATCGCTCGGTTTGCCCTACGTTACCTATCTTCCCTGTCAAATGCAATTTTAGTTTCTAAATATTCAAGGTCAAATAAATCTATTTGATCGTATCTCCGCCGCTAATGGGGTTACGAATACATTTCGGAGCGCGTTATACTACACATTTGATTCTTTATACAGGGCACATCGTTCGGTTTGCCCTATGTTAACTCTCTTCCCCGTCAAATCCAATGCAATTATAGTCTTTAAATTTTCAAGGCCAAATAAATCTAATTGAACGTATTCACGCTGCTGTTGGGATTACGAAGACATTTCGGGGCGCGTTATACTCCACATTTGATTCTTTATACAGGACACATCGTTCGGTTTGCCCTATGTTAACTCTCTTCCCCGTCAAATCCAATGCAATTATAGCATAAAATTTTCAAGGCCAAATAAATCTAATTGATCGTATCTCCGCTGCTATGGGGGTTATCTAGGCAATTCTATGCGCGTTATACTCCACATTTAATTCTTTATACAGGACACATCGTTCAATTTGCCCAACGTTAACACTCTTCCCTGTCATATCCAATGCAATTACAGTTTTTAAATTTTCAAGGCCAAATAAATCTAATTGATCGTATGACCACTGCTATTGGTGTTATGTAGGCAATTCGCAGCTCGCTATTCTCCACATTTGATTCTTTATACAGGGCACATCGTTCGGTTTGCCCTACGTTACCTATCTGCCCTGTCAAATGCAATTTTAGTTTCTAAATATTCAAGGTCAAATAAATCTAATTGATCGTATCTCCGCCGCTAATGGGGTTAGGAATACATTTCGCAGCTCGTTATCCTCCACCTTTGATTCTTTATACAGGGCAAATAGTTGGGTTTGCCCTACGTTAACTTTATTCCCTGTCAAATACAATGCAATTATAGCATAAAATTTTCAAGGTCGAATAAATCTAATTGATCGTACCTCCGCTGCTATGGGGGTTATCTAGGCAATTCGATGCGCGTTATACTCCACATTTGATTCTTTATACAGGACACATCCTACAGTTTACCCAACGTTAACACTCTTCCCTGTCAAATCCAATGCAATTCTAGCTTTTAAATTTTCAAGGCCAAATAAATCTAATTGAACGTATCTCCGCTGCTATTGGGGTTACGAAGACATTTCGGAGCGTGTTATACTCCACAGTTGATTCTTTATACAGGGCACATCGTTCGGTTTGCCCTATGTTAACTCTCTTCCCCGTCAAATCCAATGCAATTATAGTATTTGAATTTTCAAGGCCAAATAAATCTAATTGAACGTATTCACGCTGCTGTTGGGTTTACGAAGACATTTCGGGGCGCGTTATACTCCACATTTGATTCTTTATACAGGGCACATCGTGCAGTTTACCCAACGTTAACACTCTACCCTGTCAAATCCAATGCAATTTTAGCTTTTAAATTTTCAAGGCCAAATAAATCTAATTGAACGTATCTCCGCTGCTATTGGGGTTACGAAGACATTTCGGAGCGTGTTATACTCCACAGTTGATTCTTTATACAGGGCACATCGTTCGGTTTGCCCTATGTTAACTCTCTTCCCCGTCAAATCCAATGCAATTATAGTATTTGAATTTTCAAGGCCAAATAAATCTAATTGAACGTATTCACGCTGCTGTTGGGATTACGAAGACATTTCGGGGCGCGTTATACTCCACATTTGATTCTTTATACAGGACACATCGTTCGGTTTGTCCAACGTTAACACTCTTCCCTGTCATATCCAATGCAATTATAGTTTTTAAATTTTCAAGGCCAAATAAATCTAATTGATCGTATCTCCGCTGCTATTGGGGTTATCTAGGCAATTCGATGCGCGTTATACTCCACATTTGATTCTTTATACAGGGCACATCGTTCGGTTTGCCGTATGTTAACTCACTTCTCTGTCAAATCCAATGCAATTATAGTATTTAAATTTTCATGGCCAAATAAATCTAATCGATCGTATGTCCCCTGCTATTGGGGTTATCTAGGCAATTCGATGCGCGTTATACTCCACATTTGATTCTTTATACAGGGCACATCGTTCGGTTAACAACGTTAACACTCTTCCCTGTCATATCCAATGCAATTGTAGTTTTTAAATTTTCAAGGCCAAATAAATCAAATTGATTGTATCTTCCCTGCTGTTGGGGTTATCTAGGCAATTCCAAGAGCGTTATACTTCACATTTGATTCTTTATACAGGGCAAATCGTTCGGTTTGCCCTACGTTATCTCTCTTCCCTGTCAAATCCAATCGAATTATAGTTTTTAAATTTTCAGTGCCAAATAAATCTAATTCAACGTATCTCCGCCGCTATTGGGGTTATCTAGGCAATTCGATGCGCGTAATACTCCACATTTGATTCTTTATACAGGACACATCGTTCGGTTTGCCCTACGTTAACTCTCTTCCCTGTCAAATCCAATGCAATTATAGTATTTAAATTATCAAGGCCAAATAAATCTAATTGATCGTACCTCCGCTGCTATGGGGGTTATCTAGGCAATTCGATGCGCTTTATACTCAACATTTGATTCTTTATACAGGGCACATCGTGCAGTTTACCCAACGTTAACACTCTTCCCTGTCAAATCCAATGCAATTTTAGCTTTTAAGTTTTCAAGGCCAACTAAATCTAATTGAACGTATCTCCGCTGTTATTTGGGTTACGAAGACATTTCGGAGCGTGTTATACTCCACAGTTGATTCTTTATACAGGGCACATCGTTCGGTTTGCCCTACGTTACCTATCTTCCCTGTCAAATTCAATTTTAGTTTCTAAATATTCAAGGTCAAATAAATCTAATTGATCGTATCTCCGCTGCTATTCGGGTCATCTAGGAAATTTTGTGCGCGTTATCCTCCGCTTTTGATGCTTTATACAGTGCACATCATCCGTTTCGCAACCCATACGTATATAAACGTATATAGTTATGTGGTGTTACGTTATAACGAAATACGGTATAACGTTTTACAATATAACGTATGACAATATATGGTCTGACGATATAACTTATAACGTTATATAGCATTGCGTTATAACGCATAACGTTGTATAGAATTACGTTATAGCGTATAACATTTTATGTTATTACGCTATAACCTATAACGCTATACTGTATTATTTTATAACGCATAACGTTGTATATTATTACGTTATGGCGTATAACGTTCTATAGTATTACGTCATAACGTATAACGTTATATGGTAATACGTTATAACGTATAACGTTATGTAGCATTACGATATAACGTATATCGTTATGTAGCATTTCCATATAACGTATAACGTTATGTAGCATTACGATATAACGTATAACGTTATGTAGCATAACGATATAACGTATAACGTTATATAGCATTACGATATAACGTATAACGTTATGTAGCATTACGATATAACGTACAACGTTATATAGTATTACGTTATAACGTATAACGTTATGTAGAATTTCGATATAACGTATAACGTTATGTAGCATTACAATATAACGTATAACGTTATGTAGCATTACGATATAACGTATAACGTTATGTAGTATTACGTTATAACATATAACGTTTTGTAGCACTACGATATAACGTTATATAGTATTACGTTATAACGTATAACGTTATGTAGGATTACGTTATAACGTATAACGTTATGTAGCATTACGATATAACGTATAACGTTATGTAGCATTACGATATAATGTATAACGTTATATTGTAATACGTTATAACGTATAACGTTATGTAGCATTACGATATAACGTATAACGTTATGTAGCATTACGAAATAACGTATAACCTTATGTAGCATTACGATATAACGTATAACGTTATGTAGCATTACGATATAACGTATAACGCTATGTAGCATTACGATATCACGTATAACGATATGTAGCATTACCATATAACGTATAACGTTATGTAGCATTAAGATATAACGTATAACGTTATGTAGCATAACGATATAACGTATAACGTTATGTAGCATTACGATATAACGTATATCGTTATGTAGCATTACCATATAACGTATAACGTTATGTAGCATTACGATATAACGTTTAACGTTATGTAGCATAACGATATAACGTATAACGTTATGTAGTATTACGTTACAACGTATAACGATATGTAGCATTACCATATAACGTATAACGTTATGTAGCATTAAGATATAACGTATAACGTTATGTAGCATAACGATATAACGTATAACGTTATGTAGCATTACGATATAACGTATATCGTTATGTAGCATTACCATATAACGTATAACGTTATGTAGCATTACGAAATAACGTATAACCTTATGTAGCATTACGATATAACGTATAACGTTATGTAGCATTACGATATAACGTATAACGTTATACGGTAATACGTTATAACGTATAACGTTATGTAGCATTACGATATAACGTATAACGTTATGTAGCATTACGATACAACGTATAACGTTATGTAGCATTACGATATAACGTATAACGTTATGTAGCATTACGAAATAACGTATAACCTTATGTAGCATTACGATATAACGTATAACGTTATGTAGCATTACGATATAACGTATAACGCTATGTAGCATTACGATATCACGTATAACGATATGTAGCATTACCATATAACGTATAACGTTATGTAGCATTAAGATATAACGTATAACGTTATGTAGCATTAAGATATAACGTATAACGTTATGTAGCATAACGATATAACGTATAACGTTATGTAGCATTACGATATAACGTATATCGTTATGTAGCATTACCATATAACGTATAACGTTATGTAGCATTACGATATAATGTATAACGTTATATTGTAATACGTTATAACGTATAACGTTATGTAGCATTACGATATAACGTATAACGATATGTAGCATTACGAAATAACGTATAACCTTATGTAGCATTACGATATAACGTATAACGTTATGTAGCATTACGATATAACGTATAACGCTATGTAGCATTACGATATCACGTATAACGATATGTAGCATTACCATATAACGTATAACGTTATGTAGCATTAAGATATATCGTATAACGTTATGTAGCATAACGATATAACGTATAACGTTATGTAGCATTACGATATAACGTATATCGTTATGTAGCATAACGATATAACGTATATCGTTATGTAGCATTACCATATAACGTATAACGTTATGTAGCATTACGATACAACGTATTACGTTATGTAGCATTACGATATAACGTATAACGATATATGGTAATACGTTATAACGTATAACGTTATGTAGCATTATGATATAACGTATAACGTTATGTAGCATTACGATATAACGTATAACGTCACGTAGCATTACGATATAACGTATAACGTTTTGTAGCATAACGATATAACGTATAACGTTATATGCTAATACGGTATAACGTTTAACGTTATGTAGCATTACGATATAACGTATAACGTTATACGGTAATACGTTATAACGTATAACGTTATGTAGCATTACGATATAACGTATAACGTTATGTAGCATTACGATACAACGTATAACGTTATGTAGCATTACGATATAACGTATTACGTTATGTAGCATTACGATATAACGTATAACGTTACGTAGCATTACGATATAACGTATAACGATATATGGTAATACGTTATAACGTATAACGTTATGTAGCATTACGATATAACGTATAACGATATATGGTAATACGTTATAACGTATAACGTTATGTAGCAATACAATATAACGTATAACGATATATGGTAATACGTTATAACGTATAACGTTATGTAGCATTACGATATAACGTATAACGTTAAGTAGCATTACGATATAACGTATAACGTTATAAGGTAATACGTTATAACGTATAACGTTATATGGTAATACGTTATAATTTATAACGTTATATGGTAATACGTTATAATTTATAACGTTATGTAGCATTACGATATAACGTTTAACGTTATATAGTATTACGTTATAACGTATAACGTTATATAGTTTTACGTTATAACGTATAACGTTATATAGCATTACGTTATAACGTATAACGTTATGTAGTATTACATTATAACGTATAACGTTATGTAGTATTACGTTATAACGTATAACGTTATGTAGAATTACCATATAACGTATAACGTGATATAGTAATACGTTATAACGTATAACGTTATGTAGCATTACGATATAACGTATAACGTTATAAGGTAATACGTTATAACGTATAACGTTATGTAGCATTACGATATAACGTATAACGTTATATGGTAATACGTTATAACGTATAACGTTATGTAGCATTACGATATAACGTATAACATTATGTAGCATTACGAAATAACGTATAACCTTATGTAGCATTACGATATAACGTATAACGTTATGTAGCATTACGTTATAACGTATAACGTTATGTAGCATTACGATATAACGTACAACGTTATGTAGCATTCCGATTTAACGTATAACGTTATGTAGCATTACGATATAACGTATAACGTTATAAGGTAATACGTTATAACGTATAACGTTATGTAGCATTACGATATAACGTATAACGTTATACGGTAATACGTTATAACGTATAACGTTATGTAGCATTATGATATAACGTATAACGTTATGTAGCATTACGATACAACGTATTACGTTATGTAGCATTACGATATAACGTATAACGATATATGGTAATACGTTATAACGTATAACGTTATGTAGCATTATGATATAACGTATAACGTTATGTAGCATTACGATATAACGTATAACGTCACGTAGCATTACGATATAACGTATAACGTTTTGTAGCATAACGATATAACGTATAACGTTATATGCTAATACGGTATAACGTTTAACGTTATGTAGCATTACGATATAACGTATAACGTTATACGGTAATACGTTATAACGTATAACGTTATGTAGCATTACGATATAACGTATAACGTTATGTAGCATTACGATACAACGTATAACGTTATGTAGCATTACGATATAACGTATTACGTTATGTAGAATTTCGATATAACGTATAACGTTATGTAGCATTACAATATAACGTATAACGTTATGTAGCATTACGATATAACGTATAACGTTATGTAGTATTACGTTATAACATATAACGTTTTGTAGCACTACGATATAACGTTATATAGTATTACGTTATAACGTATAACGTTATGTAGGATTGCGTTATAACGTATAACGTTATGTAGCATTACGATATAACGTATAACGTTATGTAGCATTACGATATAATGTATAACGTTATATTGTAATACGTTATAACGTATAACGTTATGTAGCATTACGATATAACGTATAACGTTATGTAGCATTACGAAATAACGTATAACCTTATGTAGCATTACGATATAACGTATAACGTTATGTAGCATTACGATATAACGTATAACGCTATGTAGCATTACGATATCACGTATAACGATATGTAGCATTACCATATAACGTATAACGTTATGTAGCATTAAGATATAACGTATAACGTTATGTAGCATAACGATATAACGTATAACGTTATGTAGCATTACGATATAACGTATATCGTTATGTAGCATTACCATATAACGTATAACGTTATGTAGCATTACGATATAACGTTTAACGTTATGTAGCATAACGATATAACGTATAACGTTATGTAGTATTACGTTACAACGTATAACGATATGTAGCATTACCATATAACGTATAACGTTATGTAGCATTAAGATATAACGTATAACGTTATGTAGCATAACGATATAACGTATAACGTTATGTAGCATTACGATATAACGTATATCGTTATGTAGCATTACCATATAACGTATAACGTTATGTAGCATTACGAAATAACGTATAACCTTATGTAGCATTACGATATAACGTATAACGTTATGTAGCATTACGATATAACGTATAACGTTATACGGTAATACGTTATAACGTATAATGTTATGTAGCATTACGATATAACGTATAACGTTATGTAGCATTACGATACAACGTATAACGTTATGTAGCATTACGATATAACGTATAACGTTATGTAGCATTACGAAATAACGTATAACCTTATGTAGCATTACGATATAACGTATAACGTTATGTAGCATTACGATATAACGTATAACGCTATGTAGCATTACGATATCACGTATAACGATATGTAGCATTACCATATAACGTATAACGTTATGTAGCATTAAGATATAACGTATAACGTTATGTAGCATTAAGATATAACGTATAACGTTATGTAGCATAACGATATAACGTATAACGTTATGTAGCATTACGATATAACGTATATCGTTATGTAGCATTACCATATAACGTATAACGTTATGTAGCATTACGATATAATGTATAACGTTATATTGTAATACGTTATAACGTATAACGTTATGTAGCATTACGATATAACGTATAACGATATGTAGCATTACGAAATAACGTATAACCTTATGTAGCATTACGATATAACGTATAACGTTATGTAGCATTACGATATAACGTATAACGCTATGTAGCATTACGATATCACGTATAACGATATGTAGCATTACCATATAACGTATAACGTTATGTAGCATTAAGATATATCGTATAACGTTATGTAGCATAACGATATAACGTATAACGTTATGTAGCATTACGATATAACGTATATCGTTATGTAGCATAACGATATAACGTATATCGTTATGTAGCATTACCATATAACGTATAACGTTATGTAGCATTACGATACAACGTATTACGTTATGTAGCATTACGATATAACGTATAACGATATATGGTAATACGTTATAACGTATAACGTTATGTAGCATTATGATATAACGTATAACGTTATGTAGCATTACGATATAACGTATAACGTCACGTAGCATTACGATATAACGTATAACGTTTTGTAGCATAACGATATAACGTATAACGTTATATGCTAATACGGTATAACGTTTAACGTTATGTAGCATTACGATATAACGTATAACGTTATACGGTAATACGTTATAACGTATAACGTTATGTAGCATTACGATATAACGTATAACGTTATGTAGCATTACGATACAACGTATAACGTTATGTAGCATTACGATATAACGTATTACGTTATGTAGCATTACGATATAACGTATAACGTTACGTAGCATTACGATATAACGTATAACGATATATGGTAATACGTTATAACGTATAACGTTATGTAGCATTACGATATAACGTATAACGATATATGGTAATACGTTATAACGTATAACGTTATGTAGCAATACAATATAACGTATAACGATATATGGTAATACGTTATAATGTATAACGTTATGTAGCATTACGATATAACGTATAACGTTAAGTAGCATTACGATATAACGTATAACGTTATAAGGTAATACGTTATAACGTATAACGTTATGTAGCATTACGATATAACGTATAACGTTATATGGTAATACGTTATAACGTATAACGTTATGTAGCATTACGATATAACGTATAACATTATGTAGCATTACGAAATAACGTATAACCTTATGTAGCATTACGATATAACGTATAACGTTATGTAGCATTACGTTATAACGTATAACGTTATGTAGCATTACGATATAACGTACAACGTTATGTAGCATTCCGATTTAACGTATAACGTTATGTAGCATTACGATATAACGTATAACGTTATAAGGTAATACGTTATAACGTATAACGTTATGTAGCATTACGATATAACGTATAACGTTATACGGTAATACGTTATAACGTATAACGTTATGTAGCATTACGATATAACGTATAACGTTATGTAGCATTACGATACAACGTATTACGTTATGTAGCATTACGATATAACGTATAACGATATATGGTAATACGTTATAACGTATAACGTTATGTAGCATTATGATATAACGTATAACGTTATGTAGCATTACGATATAACGTATAACGTCACGTAGCATTACGATATAACGTATAACGTTTTGTAGCATAACGATATAACGTATAACGTTATATGCTAATACGGTATAACGTTTAACGTTATGTAGCATTACGATATAACGTATAACGTTATACGGTAATACGTTATAACGTTTAACGTTATGTAGCATTACGATATAACGTATAACGTTATGTAGCATTACGATACAACGTATAACGTTATGTAGCATTACGATATAACGTATTACGTTATGTAGCATTACGATATAACGTATAACGTTACGTAGCATTACAATATAACGTATAACGTTATGTAGCATTACGATATAACGTATAACGTTATGTAGTATTACGTTATAACATATAACGTTTTGTAGCACTACGATATAACGTTATATAGTATTACGTTATAACGTATAACGTTATGTAGGATTGCGTTATAACGTATAACGTTATGTAGCATTACGATATAACGTATAACGTTATGTAGCATTACGATATAATGTATAACGTTATATTGTAATACGTTATAACGTATAACGTTATGTAGCATTACGATATAACGTATAACGTTATGTAGCATTACGAAATAACGTATAACCTTATGTAGCATTACGATATAACGTATAACGTTATGTAGCATTACGATATAACGTATAACGCTATGTAGCATTACGATATCACGTATAACGATATGTAGCATTACCATATAACGTATAACGTTATGTAGCATTAAGATATAACGTATAACGTTATGTAGCATAACGATATAACGTATAACGTTATGTAGCATTACGATATAACGTATATCGTTATGTAGCATTACCATATAACGTATAACGTTATGTAGCATTACGATATAACGTTTAACGTTATGTAGCATAACGATATAACGTATAACGTTATGTAGTATTACGTTACAACGTATAACGATATGTAGCATTACCATATAACGTATAACGTTATGTAGCATTAAGATATAACGTATAACGTTATGTAGCATAACGATATAACGTATAACGTTATGTAGCATTACGATATAACGTATATCGTTATGTAGCATTACCATATAACGTATAACGTTATGTAGCATTACGATATAACGTTTAACGTTATGTAGCATAACGATATAACGTATAACGTTATGTAGGATTACGTTATAACGTATAACGTTATGTAGCATTACGATATAACGTATAACGTTATGTAGCATTACGATATAACGTATAACGCTATGTAGCATTACGATATCACGTATAACGATATGTAGCATTACCATATAACGTATAACGTTATGTAGCATTAAGATATAACCTATAACGTTATGTAGCATTAAGATATAACGTATAACGTTATGTAGCATAACGATATAACGTATAACGTTATGTAGCATTACGATATAACGTATATCGTTATGTAGCATTACCATATAACGTATAACGTTATGTAGCATTACGATATAATGTATAACGTTATATTGTAATACGTTATAACGTATAACGTTATGTAGCATTACGATATAACGTATAACGATATGTAGCATTACGAAATAACGTATAACCTTATGTAGCATTACGATATAACGTATAACGTTATGTAGCATTACGATATAACGTATAACGCTATGTAGCATTACGATATCACGTATAACGATATGTAGCATTACCATATAACGTATAACGTTATGTAGCATTAAGATATATCGTATAACGTTATGTAGCATAACGATATAACGTATAACGTTATGTAGCATTACGATATAACGTATATCGTTATGTAGCATAACGATATAACGTATATCGTTATGTAGCATTACCATATAACGTATAACGTTATGTAGCATTACGATACAACGTATTACGTTATGTAGCATTACGATATAACGTATAACGATATATGGTAATACGTTATAACGTATAACGTTATGTAGCATTATGATATAACGTATAACGTTATGTAGCATTACGATATAACGTATAACGTCACGTAGCATTACGATATAACGTATAACGTTTTGTAGCATAACGATATAACGTATAACGTTATATGCTAATACGGTATAACGTTTAACGTTATGTAGCATTACGATATAACGTATAACGTTATACGGTAATACGTTATAACGTATAACGTTATGTAGCATTACGATATAACGTATAACGTTATGTAGCATTACGATACAACGTATAACGTTATGTAGCATTACGATATAACGTATTACGTTATGTAGCATTACGATATAACGTATAACGTTACGTAGCATTACGATATAACGTATAACGATATATGGTAATACGTTATAACGTATAACGTTATGTAGCATTACGATATAACGTATAACGATATATGGTAATACGTTATAACGTATAACGTTATGTAGCAATACAATATAACGTATAACGATATATGGTAATACGTTATAACGTATAACGTTATGTAGCATTACGATATAACGTATAACGTTAAGTAGCATTACGATATAACGTATAACGTTATAAGGTAATACGTTATAACGTATAACGTTATGTAGCATTACGATATAACGTATAACGTTATATGGTAATACGTTATAACGTATAACGTTATGTAGCATTACGATATAACGTATAACATTATGTAGCATTACGAAATAACGTATAACCTTATGTAGCATTACGATATAACGTATAACGTTATGTAGCATTACGTTATAACGTATAACGTTATGTAGCATTACGATATAACGTACAACGTTATGTAGCATTCCGATTTAACGTATAACGTTATGTAGGATTACGATATAACGTATAACGATATATGGTAATACGTTATAACGTATAACGTTATGTAGCATTATGATATAACGTATAACGTTATGTAGCATTACGATATAACGTATAACGTCACGTAGCATTACGATATAACGTATAACGTTTTGTAGCATAACGATATAACGTATAACGTTATATGCTAATACGGTATAACGTTTAACGTTATGTAGCATTACGATATAACGTATAACGTTATACGGTAATACGTTATAACGTTTAACGTTATGTAGCATTACGATATAACGTATAACGATATATGGTAATACGTTATAACGTATAACGTTATGTAGCAATACAATATAACGTATAACGATATATGGTAATACGTTATAACGTATAACGTTATGTAGCATTACGATATAACGTATAACGTTAAGTAGCATTACGATATAACGTATAACGTTATAAGGTAATACGTTATAACGTATAACGTTATGTAGCATTACGATATAACGTATAACGATATATGGTAATACGTTATAACGTATAACGTTATGTAGCATTATGATATAACGTATAACGTTATGTAGCATTACGATATAACGTATAACGTCACGTAGCATTACGATATAACGTATAACGTTTTGTAGCATAACGATATAACGTATAACGTTATATGCTAATACGGTATAACGTTTAACGTTATGTAGCATTACGATATAACGTATAACGTTATACGGTAATACGTTATAACGTATAACGTTATGTAGCATTACGATATAACGTATAACGTTATGTAGCATTACGATACAACGTATAACGTTATGTAGCATTACGATATAACGTATTACGTTATGTAGCATTACGATATAACGTATAACGTTACGTAGCATTACGATATAACGTATAACGATATATGGTAATACGTTATAACGTATAACGTTATGTAGCATTACGATATAACGTATAACGATATATGGTAATACGTTATAACGTATAACGTTATGTAGCAATACAATATAACGTATAACGATATATGGTAATACGTTATAATGTATAACGTTATGTAGCATTACGATATAACGTATAACGTTAAGTAGCATTACGATATAACGTATAACGTTATAAGGTAATACGTTATAACGTATAACGTTATGTAGCATTACGATATAACGTATAACGTTATATGGTAATACGTTATAACGTATAACGTTATGTAGCATTACGATATAACGTATAACATTATGTAGCATTACGAAATAACGTATAACCTTATGTAGCATTACGATATAACGTATAACGTTATGTAGCATTACGTTATAACGTATAACGTTATGTAGCATTACGATATAACGTACAACGTTATGTAGCATTCCGATTTAACGTATAACGTTATGTAGCATTACGATATAACGTATAACGTTATAAGGTAATACGTTATAACGTATAACGTTATGTAGCATTACGATATAACGTATAACGTTATACGGTAATACGTTATAACGTATAACGTTATGTAGCATTACGATATAACGTATAACGTTATGTAGCATTACGATACAACGTATTACGTTATGTAGCATTACGATATAACGTATAACGATATATGGTAATACGTTATAACGTATAACGTTATGTAGCATTATGATATAACGTATAACGTTATGTAGCATTACGATATAACGTATAACGTCACGTAGCATTACGATATAACGTATAACGTTTTGTAGCATAACGATATAACGTATAACGTTATATGCTAATACGGTATAACGTTTAACGTTATGTAGCATTACGATATAACGTATAACGTTATACGGTAATACGTTATAACGTTTAACGTTATGTAGCATTACGATATAACGTATAACGTTATGTAGCATTACGATACAACGTATAACGTTATGTAGCATTACGATATAACGTATTACGTTATGTAGCATTACGATATAACGTATAACGTTACGTAGCATTACAATATAACGTATAACGTTATGTAGCATTACGATATAACGTATAACGTTATGTAGTATTACGTTATAACATATAACGTTTTGTAGCACTACGATATAACGTTATATAGTATTACGTTATAACGTATAACGTTATGTAGGATTGCGTTATAACGTATAACGTTATGTAGCATTACGATATAACGTATAACGTTATGTAGCATTACGATATAATGTATAACGTTATATTGTAATACGTTATAACGTATAACGTTATGTAGCATTACGATATAACGTATAACGTTATGTAGCATTACGAAATAACGTATAACCTTATGTAGCATTACGATATAACGTATAACGTTATGTAGCATTACGATATAACGTATAACGCTATGTAGCATTACGATATCACGTATAACGATATGTAGCATTACCATATAACGTATAACGTTATGTAGCATTAAGATATAACGTATAACGTTATGTAGCATAACGATATAACGTATAACGTTATGTAGCATTACGATATAACGTATATCGTTATGTAGCATTACCATATAACGTATAACGTTATGTAGCATTACGATATAACGTTTAACGTTATGTAGCATAACGATATAACGTATAACGTTATGTAGTATTACGTTACAACGTATAACGATATGTAGCATTACCATATAACGTATAACGTTATGTAGCATTAAGATATAACGTATAACGTTATGTAGCATAACGATATAACGTATAACGTTATGTAGCATTACGATATAACGTATATCGTTATGTAGCATTACCATATAACGTATAACGTTATGTAGCATTACGATATAACGTTTAACGTTATGTAGCATAACGATATAACGTATAACGTTATGTAGGATTACGTTATAACGTATAACGTTATGTAGCATTACGATATAACGTATAACGTTATGTAGCATTACGATATAACGTATAACGCTATGTAGCATTACGATATCACGTATAACGATATGTAGCATTACCATATAACGTATAACGTTATGTAGCATTAAGATATAACGTATAACGTTATGTAGCATTAAGATATAACGTATAACGTTATGTAGCATAACGATATAACGTATAACGTTATGTAGCATTACGATATAACGTATATCGTTATGTAGCATTACCATATAACGTATAACGTTATGTAGCATTACGATATAATGTATAACGTTATATTGTAATACGTTATAACGTATAACGTTATGTAGCATTACGATATAACGTATAACGATATGTAGCATTACGAAATAACGTATAACCTTATGTAGCATTACGATATAACGTATAACGTTATGTAGCATTACGATATAACGTATAACGCTATGTAGCATTACGATATCACGTATAACGATATGTAGCATTACCATATAACGTATAACGTTATGTAGCATTAAGATATATCGTATAACGTTATGTAGCATAACGATATAACGTATAACGTTATGTAGCATTACGATATAACGTATATCGTTATGTAGCATAACGATATAACGTATATCGTTATGTAGCATTACCATATAACGTATAACGTTATGTAGCATTACGATACAACGTATTACGTTATGTAGCATTACGATATAACGTATAACGATATATGGTAATACGTTATAACGTATAACGTTATGTAGCATTATGATATAACGTATAACGTTATGTAGCATTACGATATAACGTATAACGTCACGTAGCATTACGATATAACGTATAACGTTTTGTAGCATAACGATATAACGTATAACGTTATATGCTAATACGGTATAACGTTTAACGTTATGTAGCATTACGATATAACGTATAACGTTATACGGTAATACGTTATAACGTATAACGTTATGTAGCATTACGATATAACGTATAACGTTATGTAGCATTACGATACAACGTATAACGTTATGTAGCATTACGATATAACGTATTACGTTATGTAGCATTACGATATAACGTATAACGTTACGTAGCATTACGATATAACGTATAACGATATATGGTAATACGTTATAACGTATAACGTTATGTAGCATTACGATATAACGTATAACGATATATGGTAATACGTTATAACGTATAACGTTATGTAGCAATACAATATAACGTATAACGATATATGGTAATACGTTATAACGTATAACGTTATGTAGCATTACGATATAACGTATAACGTTAAGTAGCATTACGATATAACGTATAACGTTATAAGGTAATACGTTATAACGTATAACGTTATGTAGCATTACGATATAACGTATAACGTTATATGGTAATACGTTATAACGTATAACGTTATGTAGCATTACGATATAACGTATAACATTATGTAGCATTACGAAATAACGTATAACCTTATGTAGCATTACGATATAACGTATAACGTTATGTAGCATTACGTTATAACGTATAACGTTATGTAGCATTACGATATAACGTACAACGTTATGTAGCATTCCGATTTAACGTATAACGTTATGTAGGATTACGATATAACGTATAACGTTATAAGGTAATACGTTATAACGTATAACGTTATGTAGCATTACGATATAACGTATAACGTTATACGGTAATACGTTATAACGTATAACGTTATGTAGCATTACGATATAACGTATAACGTTATGTAGCATTACGATACAACGTATTACGTTATGTAGCATTACGATATAACGTATAACGATATATGGTAATACGTTATAACGTATAACGTTATGTAGCATTATGATATAACGTATAACGTTATGTAGCATTACGATATAACGTATAACGTCACGTAGCATTACGATATAACGTATAACGTTTTGTAGCATAACGATATAACGTATAACGTTATATGCTAATACGGTATAACGTTTAACGTTATGTAGCATTACGATATAACGTATAACGTTATACGGTAATACGTTATAACGTTTAACGTTATGTAGCATTACGATATAACGTATAACGTTATGTAGCATTACGATACAACGTATAACGTTATGTAGCATTACGATATAACGTATTACGTTATGTAGCATTACGATATAACGTATAACGTTACGTAGCATTACAATATAACGTATAACGTTATGTAGCATTACGATATAACGTATAACGTTATGTAGTATTACGTTATAACATATAACGTTTTGTAGCACTACGATATAACGTTATATAGTATTACGTTATAACGTATAACGTTATGTAGGATTGCGTTATAACGTATAACGTTATGTAGCATTACGATATAACGTATAACGTTATGTAGCATTACGATATAATGTATAACGTTATATTGTAATACGTTATAACGTATAACGTTATGTAGCATTACGATATAACGTATAACGTTATGTAGCATTACGAAATAACGTATAACCTTATGTAGCATTACGATATAACGTATAACGTTATGTAGCATTACGATATAACGTATAACGCTATGTAGCATTACGATATCACGTATAACGATATGTAGCATTACCATATAACGTATAACGTTATGTAGCATTAAGATATAACGTATAACGTTATGTAGCATAACGATATAACGTATAACGTTATGTAGCATTACGATATAACGTATATCGTTATGTAGCATTACCATATAACGTATAACGTTATGTAGCATTACGATATAACGTTTAACGTTATGTAGCATAACGATATAACGTATAACGTTATGTAGTATTACGTTACAACGTATAACGATATGTAGCATTACCATATAACGTATAACGTTATGTAGCATTAAGATATAACGTATAACGTTATGTAGCATAACGATATAACGTATAACGTTATGTAGCATTACGATATAACGTATATCGTTATGTAGCATTACCATATAACGTATAACGTTATGTAGCATTACGATATAACGTTTAACGTTATGTAGCATAACGATATAACGTATAACGTTATGTAGGATTACGTTATAACGTATAACGTTATGTAGCATTACGATATAACGTATAACGTTATGTAGCATTACGATATAATGTATAACGTTATATTGTAATACGTTATAACGTATAACGTTATGTAGCATTACGATATAACGTATAACGTTATGTAGCATTACGAAATAACGTATAACCTTATGTAGCATTACGATATAACGTATAACGTTATGTCGCATTACGATATAACGTATAACGCTATGTAGCATTACGATATCACGTATAACGATATGTAGCATTACCATATAACGTATAACGTTATGTAGCATTAAGATATATCGTATAACGTTATGTAGCATAACGATATAACGTATAACGTTATGTAGCATTACGATATAACGTATATCGTTATGTAGCATAACGATATAACGTATATCGTTATGTAGCATTACCATATAACGTATAACGTTATGTAGCATTACGATACAACGTATTACGTTATGTAGCATTACGATATAACGTATAACGATATATGGTAATACGTTATAACGTATAACGTTATGTAGCATTATGATATAACGTATAACGTTATGTAGCATTACGATATAACGTATAACGTCACGTAGCATTACGATATAACGTATAACGTTTTGCAGCATAACGATATAACGTATAACGTTATATGCTAATACGGTATAACGTTTAACGTTATGTAGCATTACGATATAACGTATAACGTTATACGGTAATACGTTATAACGTATAACGTTATGTAGCATTACGATATAACGTATAACGTTATGTAGCATTACGATACAACGTATAACGTTATGTAGCATTACGATATAACGTATTACGTTATGTAGCATTACGATATAACGTATAACGTTACGTAGCATTACGATATAACGTATAACGATATATGGTAATACGTTATAACGTATAACGTTATGTAGCATTACGATATAACGTATAACGATATATGGTAATACGTTATAACGTATAACGTTATGTAGCAATACAATATAACGTATAACGATATATGGTAATACGTTATAACGTATAACGTTATGTAGCATTACGATATAACGTATAACGTTAAGTAGCATTACGATATAACGTATAACGTTATAAGGTAATACGTTATAACGTATAACGTTATATGGTAATACGTTATAATTTATAACGTTATATGGTAATACGTTATAATTTATAACGTTATGTAGCATTACGATATAACGTTTAACGTTATATAGTATTACGTTATAACGTATAACGTTATATAGTTTTACGTTATAACGTATAACGTTATATAGCATTACGTTATAACGTATAACGTTATGTAGTATTACATTATAACGTATAACGTTATGTAGTATTACGTTATAACGTATAACGTTATGTAGAATTACCATATAACGTATAACGTGATATTGTAATACGTTATAACGTATAACGTTATGTAGCATTACGATATAACGTATAACGTTATAAGGTAATACGTTATAACGTATAACGTTATGTAGCATTACGATATAACGTATAACGTTATATGGTAATACGTTATAACGTATAACGTTATGTAGCATTACGATATAACGTATAACATTATGTAGCATTACGAAATAACGTATAACCTTATGTAGCATTACGATATAACGTATAACGTTATGTAGCATTACGTTATAACGTATAACGTTATGTAGCATTACGATATAACGTACAACGTTATGTAGCATTCCGATTTAACGTATAACGTTATGTAGCATTACGATATAACGTATAACGTTATAAGGTAATACGTTATAACGTATAACGTTATGTAGCATTACGATATAACGTATAACGTTATACGGTAATACGTTATAACGTATAACGTTATGTAGCATTACGATATAACGTATAACGTTATGTAGCATTACGATACAACGTATTACGTTATGTAGCATTACGATATAACGTATAACGATATATGGTAATACGTTATAACGTATAACGTTATGTAGCATTATGATATAACGTATAACGTTATGTAGCATTACGATATAACGTATAACGTCACGTAGCATTACGATATAACGTATAACGTTTTGTAGCATAACGATATAACGTATAACGTTATATGCTAATACGGTATAACGTTTAACGTTATGTAGCATTACGATATAACGTATAACGATATATGGTAATACGTTATAACGTATAACGTTATGTAGCATTACGATATAACGTATAACGTTAAGTAGCATTACGATATAACGTATAACGTTATAAGGTAATACGTTATAACGTATAACGTTATGTAGCATTACGATATAACGTATAACGTTATGTAGTATTACGATACAACGTATAACGTTATGTAGCATTACGATATAACGTATTACGTTATGTAGCATTACGATATAACGTATAACGTTACGTAGCATTACGATATAACGTATAACGATATATGGTAATACGTTATAACGTATAACGTTATGTAGCATTACGATATAACGTATAACGATATATGGTAATACGTTATAACGTATAACGTTATGTAGCAATACAATATAACGTATAACGATATATGGTAATACGTTATAACGTATAACGTTATGTAGCATTACGATATAACGTATAACGTTAAGTAGCATTACGATATAACGTATAACGTTATAAGGTAATACGTTATAACGTATAACGTTATATGGTAATACGTTATAATTTATAACGTTATAAGGATAATACGTTATAATTTATAACGTTATGTAGCATTACGATATAACGTATAACGTTATATAGCATTACGTTATAACGTATAACGTTATGTAGTATTACATTATAACGTATAACGTTATGTAGTATTACGTTATAACGTATAACGTTATGTAGAATTACCATATAACGTATAACGTGATATAGTAATACGTTATAACGTATAACGTTATAAGGTACTACGTTATAACGTATAACGTTATGTAGAATTACGATATAACGTATAACGTTATACGGTAATACGTTATAACGTATAACGTTATGTAGCATTACGATATAACGTATAACGTTATATAGCATTACGTTATAACGTATAACGTTATGTAGTATTACATTATAACGTATAACGTTATGTAGTATTACGTTATAACGTATAACGTTATGTAGAATTACCATATAACGTATAACGTGATATAGTAATACGTTATAACGTATAACGTTATAAGGTACTACGTTATAACGTATAACGTTATACGGTAATACGTTATAACGTATAACGTTATGTAGCATTACGATATAACGTATAACGTTATGTAGCATTACGATATAACGTATAACGTTATAAGGTAATACGTTTTAACGTATAACGTTATGTAGCATTACGATATAACATATAATGTTATCTGGTTTTACGTTATAACGTAAAACGTTATATAGTATTACGTTATAACGTATAACGTTATATAGCATTACGTTATATCGTATAACGTTATGTAGCATTACGATATAACGTATGACGTTATGTAGTATTACGGTATAACGTATAACGTTATATGGTAATACTGTTACGTATTTGCTTCTATATTTCAAATTTTGTTTTGATTTGTAATCAGTTTAAACGAAAAGGAATTTGAACGCTAGTGGTTGAAATATAATTTAAACCTTTCGATTAATACGGTAGTTGCTGCCACCAGAAATAGTCTATGGACTATTTCGAAAAAAATTTTTTTTTTATTTATTTATTTATTATATTCTTATATTTCTGAATGTATGTATATTCTTTCTTTCTTTCTCCCCTTTTCTTATCTTTTATTATTATTTTTCCTTTCACAGTTCTTAATTTCTTTTATTACCCCTTTTGATATTATATATATATATATATATATATATATATATATATATATATATATCTATATATATAAATATGTTTGTGCTACCACTATTGAAAGAGGTGGATATATTGCGAGTGCTTTAATAACTTACGATTACAAGTTAATTATCTTGGCGACTCTTCGTGACAATTCGGATGAAATCTCAAGACTAAGCGACGCCCTTTACTGGCGCACGTATCGCCTCGAATATTTCGCCTTATTACACTTAGCGTCGCACCCTTCGTGTCAACTCGAACGAAGTCTCAAAACTAAGCGACGCCTTTTACTGGCGCACGTATCGTCTCGAGTATTTCGTCTTGTTGCACTTAACTTCGTACCTTCCGTGAAAACTCGAACGAAATCTCAAGACTAAGCGACGCCCTTACTGGCGCACGTATCGCCTCGAGTATTTCCTCTTGTTTCACTTTACTTTACACCCTCCGTGACAGCTCGAACAAAATCTCAAGAACTAAGCGACGCCCTTTACTGGCGCACGTATCGCCTCGAGTATTTCGTCTTGCTGCACTTTACTTTACACCCTTCGTGACAACTCGAACAAAATCTCAAGACTAAGCGACGCCCTTACCGGCGCACGTATCGTCTCGAGTATTTCGTCTTGTTGCACTTAACTTCGTACCTTCCGTGAAAACTCGAACGAAATCTCAAGACTAAGCGACGCCCTTACTGGCGCACGTATCGCCTCGAGTATTTCTCTTGTTTCACTTTACTTTACACCCTCCGTGACAGCTCGAACAAAATCTCAAGAACTAAGCGACGCCCTTTACTGGCGCACGTGTCGCCTCGAGTATTTCGTCTTGCTGCACTTTACTTTACACCCTTCGTGACAACTCGAACAAAATCTCAAGACTAAGCGACGCCCTTTACTGGCGCACGTGTCGTCTCGAGTATTTCGTCTTGTCGCCCTTAACCTCGCACTCTTCGTGATAACTCGAATGAAATCTCAAAACTAAGCGACGCCCTTACTGGCGCACGTATCGCCTCGAGTATTTCGTCTCGTTGCACTTAGAGATAATTTACAAATTAATTCAAGGGGTTGTATCTTAGGGGTTTATTCATCAACTTAGAGATTCATTGGTAGCGTCAACTAGCGTTCGATGCGACTGGTCAAATATATTCCACGTTTCGGCTAACCTGCTATGGGCAGGAATACTAGCACGGGAGAGGATTAAAGTTACTCGGATCAAATAACTGATATGGATGCACGGAATTATTTCGTGCAGTTGGGTCAGGACGGTATTGATATACTATAATTTATTCAGGTTTTACTCGATAGAAAATTATTACAAAGACGATTCTAATTGTTATAAAATACAAATATCTATAGATAAATATAATTGGTATTCCAATCTCTATTTGAATTAATCTTGCATGTGTTTTCAATGAGACGGGTTTGGTCTAGCTTTAT
The DNA here is from genome assembly GCA_936014575.1 of Bombus lapidarius. Lineage (NCBI taxonomy): Eukaryota > Metazoa > Arthropoda > Insecta > Hymenoptera > Apidae > Bombus > Bombus lapidarius. The sequence goes on from CAKXZU010000150.1 coordinate 93,477, forward strand.
TTTATTACCAACAGAATGTATCTATAAATTGATCCGGTGACTGATTTAATAAGGATTATAACAATCGTCGTCATACACTGTAGGTGATGGCGTTCAAGATCGAAGGGAATGCGATTCGTCGTAATTCGCGTTCGAATGCTCAGGTATCGGTGAGCTCGAGGGCGAGAAACTGGGTTCTGGGCCCTCTCTAATTAATCTCAATTCTTCTAAGCGTCTCTTCTCTTCCCTTTTAATTTCAGCAGAGGTCAATCGTTAAACTAGTATTCAGTTTGCTTTTTATTAAGGAGACTGTTGTCTCTATGATTCCTTCTTGCTTATAGTATTTAATATGATCAAAATGAAATTAATGTTCTTCTCTGTGTGAGACCTGTGCGGTTTCGCAAGCCTTGCCCAAAGATGAGCTATATATGCTAACAGTGGGAGAGGAGCGCGAAGATCCGTAAGTGTTTTCAAAACTTGAAAGCACCGTAGTCACAGGTTAACACAGCGAATAATTATTTTAATTTAGTAATTAGAAATTTGAAAATGATTATTTTATTCTAGGCGATTATTTTATTTGAATGATTATTTTATTATATGGAGTCGTGAGCAAGAACGAATATATCTATTGGCGACGGCGTTCTCTGTGGACAACAAGCGTGGCTTCGTAGGTCTCGCCCAAAGATGAGCTATATGCTAACAGTGGGAAGAGAAACACGAAAACCATAGGTGTTTTCTGTGATTGAAAACACCGCAATCACTAGTTGATACAGCGAACGGTTATTGTGAATTCAATATCCACGTAAATTGTATTTTTGATGTTTTATTTGCCAACTATAACTGCCGACGGATGTTTTGTTCAGATACTAAACATTGTACGACTGCGAAGTTAAAAGAGAAGAGGATATACAGGTTTAAAATTTTACCTCAGATATATGCGGAGTCGATTCTATTCTATTATACAATTCGGTGATTAATCAACTTTGACACTTACTTCGTCGAACAATCTTCGGAATTAACACTTATAAATTTCGTTTGACGCAATTATTCTAGAGACAATCGATTTCGATCGAGACAATTATTTACGAGACAACGTGACGGAGTGACGGTATAAATACCTTGATTCTCAAATGATAACTGTAGTTAACACTTACAAATTTTGATTGGAACAATTATTTCTGAATCAAACTGACAGAGTGACGGTGTAAACACTTTGAATAATCAACCGGTAACTGACTGAAAAAACTGAAAAAACTTTTACTTGTTATCGACACTTATAAAATTTGATTAAAACAACTCAATCGAAAATCAACTGACAGAGTGACAGTGTAACGCTTCGGATAATCGACAGGTAACTAACTGGTTAACTGACTGAAAAAAACTGAAAAAATTTCTATGTTTCTAAGCTTATTTATAACTAAATCCCCCACAGGGTAACAGTCACACGACAGTTGGTTCCCGTGGGAATCGCAATGCTGCAATTTTTGGGAGTCTGCCCGCGTACGTGAGAGAACGTGGATTTTGGTGGTCGCTGATATCTCATCTTGTTCACTGCCGATGCATTAGATTCCTAATTTCTCATTTCTACTACGTGAAGGAACGTCAAGGCCAGTCGCCTGACTTAGTTTCTTGTCTTATCATAACCGCTGATGTTGCGTCTGGGAGGCTGCTGCAACCTGCTGCTGATGCTTGTGGGAACGTTCAGGCGCGTGGCTGGGTGTCCTTGTTGGGGATGCGCCTGAGGACCTTGTGCCGATGCCAATGGTGGGGTTTAGTCCACGTGTATTGTTATCAGGAGTGCCTCTGGAACCTTCCTTGTAATTTTTAGTGGAGATGGTAATGGGACTCTTATTGTTCTGTGGAGCTGCTGTACGTGTAGCACGTGTTGTTTCGTGTGTCTTCCATAAGGTATTTGTTTAATAGTAATTTTAGATATATGTATTTTCCATAAAAGTGGTGTGAAGTGGTGCGTGGCTTTTATAGATTTGATCATCTATTTATTTATTAATTTACGTTATTTGAGTATTGATCAGTCGTTAGATTTGATATCGGTTTGTTATTCGATTAGTTTATTTTTATTAGGTTGTGTGTGGTCATGATGATTCAACTCAGTGTTTTTGATACAGTGGAGTTTACCATCGAGGTTATTTCTTTGTACTCGTAGCGGTGTGTTCGTTAGGTTAGGCTGTTTGTTATTTGTTTATGTCTATTGGAGTTCTATATGAATATTTTGGTTTTATTTCAGGTGTGGGAGTGTTTGTGATGGAAGCTCCTGTGTCTTCTAATCCAGTCGTGGAGGTATGTAAAATTTGTTCTTTGCATTTCCTTTTATATCTTTAGTCGATATTCATCCTTTACTCTATTCTTCTTGTGTTTTCAGTGTGAGAGAAAGAAGAAGAAAAGAAAGAAAAGGAAGAATCAGAAGCATAAACCATTCAAGAGAAGTCCAAATCGTTTACGAAGGCGTGGTTGGCGTAGTGGTGTGCTGTGCCGCCAAAAAGAGAGTTGAGATTACTGAGGGAAGTATCTGCTACTCAAACTGGTATAACAGCCTCGTCGTCGGTGTCTCATTCTGGTAGTTTTCCAGTTATTGATTTGACTTCGTCTGATGAAGATGCGGTTGAGTTACCACCCAATTCTCCTGCGATCGAAGTCCTAGATACCAATAATTGTGCAAAGATACGGTTCCCGGAGGAAATTCCTGCGGAGGTTTTGGATGCTCATTTGTGCCATCATCGTTCTGGTGAAAAGGGGTTTTCACCTATAGTATTTTCATGGTGTATACAACGGTTTCATGAACTGTGTCCGGATGCTCCGCTTTGTGACTTTGATTCTATTTAATAATAATATCCTAGTTGTATACGTATATATATATATCGATAATTTTAATTATATTAGCATAAGGCTACAGTGAGTGTATGTTTCATACTCTGCAGTGCAGATTTTGTATGTTTGTAGATTGAATAAATTATTTTGTATTGCTCCATTTTTCCTTAATTGAGTTTGCTTGACTTTTTAGTTTGTTGTGGTTTTTATATTTTCTGTGTGGATACAGGTTGTGTTGTATACGTATGTATCATTTATTTATTTTAGTCTTGTCCTATTTCTATCCATTTGATTGTTTTATGTAGTAGTTTACATTTTCTTTTAATGCGTGGTTTTGACGGTTTAGTTCTATATTGTAGATTGAATAAATTATCCTTAGTGTTGCCTTTTATTTATTTTATTTTATTTAAATTTGCTCGGTATTTTAGTTTGTTGTATCATTTTATTTCAGCCTTGTCTTATTTCTAATTGTATTTCGTCCATTTTATCGTTTTTATGTAGTAGTTTATGTTTTCGTTTGTGAATACGCCATTAAGCTTTAACGTGTGTTTGTGTGCGGTAGTGCGTGATCTGACGGTTTGGGTCGATATTGTGGATCGAACAAATTATTCCTAGTGTTTAATTTATTTATTTTAGGTTCGTTCGGTATTTTAGTGGTTCCTTATGGTATTTCATCCATTTGATCGTCTTTATATAGTAGTTTGTATTTCTTTTTATTCATAATAGTTTTTAATGCGTGTTTTGTGCGTGGTAATGTGTAGTTTGGTGGTTATGTTCCATATTGTGGATCGAATAAATTATTTTTACTGTTGGTTATTATTTATTTTTATTTTATTTAAGTTTCCTCGATATTTTAGTTTATTAGGGTTTTTATGTTTTCCTCTGTGGGTGCAGGTTATGTTGGTTATAGACGTGAAAATTCCTGCATTTATCCAACCTGTACGAGTATATATTTTATTTATTTTTAATTTTATCTTCTTTCCTATGGTGTTTCGTCTGTTTGTCTGCCTGATCTTGTTTATATTGTTTTTAGTGCAAAAAGCAGGAGAGATTCCAAAAATGTGTGGATGGCTCGTGAAGACGATACAGATGACTGTGCGAAGCCTCACTTCCCTCAGGAGACTTCTGCCGGGTTCCTGAATGTTTTCCTGCGTCACTGCTCTTCTGGTCAGAGCAATCTTCTCTGCTGTATGCTTCCAGTATATGGAGTGACTTCGTGAGATGTGTCTTGAAGTTATTTTACTTATCTGGTTAATATTTCCATTTGATTGTTGCCTCTGGTGTCTTGTTTGATTTATTGTTTTTTTTTTTTTTTGGTATAGGTTTTGGTGATTATGATTTTAAATGGTGAATACGGAGGTGTCTTCGTCAAGGGTTCCTTATGCAAGTTGTCCCAGTACGTTCTTTTGTTTTGTTTTATTATTTTTAATTTGTCTCGTGTCATTCATCTTTTATTTACTACATGTGTTGTTTCAGCGCAAGAGGAAGACGGGTTCCAAAATCTGTGAGTGGTCCCAGAAGGCGTAGTTGACGTGTGAAGTGTGTGATATTTGCGTTGATTATGTTCAATGCTAATATATATATATATATTATTTTGTTGGTTAAATCTTTAGTCAGTTTAGTTGAATCTAATGTAATATTTGCAAGGTAGTCTCGTATATTTATTTCATTGTGATTATTTGATTATTAGTTGTTTGATTTGATAGTAATATATATATATATATATTTATTTTACAATGTAACATTTCTTTGCGTTTCGATAGTGTGATATTGTGCATTTATTTCTTTTACATGTGTTAGGTTGTGTATATATATCTATATGTATTTGTGTCTCACAATGTATGGAATTCTTTTAATGTTACAATGTTAGTTAGTCTTAATAGTGTAATTGTATTTTATATTTACTAGATTACTGCTCGTTTGGTTTAATAATGTAAAACACATATACATATATATTTTTTACAATGTATTTTCATATATAGTTTAAATTCACTGACATGTCAACTAGTCTTAATAATGTAGAATTGTATATTTCAATTGTTTTTATTCTTTTCTAAATTATTGGTTGTTTTATGATATTTAGCAATATAGTCCTCATGTGATATTCTTCAAATTGATTTTAATAATTTTATTTCTTCTGAACTTATTACATATGTATATATATATTAACGTGTCAATTGATTTAATAATGTAGCATCGTGTATAATTTCCATGTGACATTTCTCAAATTGGTTTTAATAATTTTATTATATATACGTATGTATGTGTTTCACAATGTAACTTGTATAAAGTGTTTCAATTTTAAATGCTAGTTATCTTAATGACTATTAATAATATAAAATACATATTTATATATATATTTATACAATATAGTTTCATATATAATTTCCTTAAGTGTATTAGCTAATTTAATAATGTAGAATCGTATATTTCAGTTGCTATTTTAATTGTTCGATGATGTTTAACAGTGTAATTTTCATGTGATATTCCTAAAATTAGTTTTAATAATTTTATTTCTTCTAAATTTATTATATATATATATATATATATATATATATATATATATATATATATATATATATATATATATATATATATATGTATGTATTTCACAGTGTAACTTGTATAAGGTGTCGCAATTTTAAATACTAGTTTGTCTTAATACTGTAGTTTCGCGAATTGTATATTTTTTATTTACTGGAGTATTGATTGCTGATAATATAAAACACACATATATATATATATATATATATATATATATATATTTTACAATATTGCTTTTATATATAATTTCTTTAAATTTACTAACATGTCAACTAGTTTCGATAATGTAGTATTGCGTATTTTAATTCTTTTCGCATATTTATATATGTTCCCCACGATGGAATTAATTTTAATAATGTGATATTGTATCTTCTTCCAGTTGCGCAAGTTAATTGTAATTTGCATATTTTATGTATTTTATTGTTATTTATCTAGGGTAGGGAATATATATATATATTTTATGTATTTCGCATTTGTTATTAGAATATGTATTCCTAGTCTATTCCTTTTTCCTTTTAATTTATTCAAATCGCGAGTTAATCTTGATTGGTTAATGTCTTAGATCGTAGTTTATTCAATTGTCAAATCGGCTAACCATTTGGATTGTCAATTTGTACATAATCATAGTTTATTAATTAGTTTGTTCAAATCGCAGGTGGCTCTTAATTGATAGAATTTCGAATTGTAGTTTGAATTGTCAAATCATAAATTATTCTTTTTGTGTAATATTCAATCATAGTTTGTTTATTTATTTTAAATCGCGAATTATTCTTGATTAATTGGCTAACCATTTGGATTGTCAATTCGTACATAATCATAATTTATTAGTCAGTTCAGATCGCGAGTTGATTTTGATTGATAGAATTTCAAATGGTAGATTGAATTTGTCGAATCACTGATTACTGTTCAAATCGCAGGTTGCTCTTGATTGATAGAATTTTCGAATCGTAATTTGTATTGCCAAATGATAGATTACTTTTATTCAAATCGCGGGTTGCTTGATTGGTAGAATTTTCGAATTGTAATTTGTATTGTCAAATAATAGATTACTTTTATTCAAATCGCGGGTTGCTTTGATTGGTAGAATTTTCGAATTGTAATTTGTATCGTCAAATTATAGATTATTTTTATTCAAATCGCGGGTTGCTTGATTGGTAGAATTTTCGAGTCATAGTTTGTATTGTCAAACTATAGATAACTTTTATTCAAATCGTGAGTTGTTTAATTGGTAGAATTTTCGAATCGTGATTTGTATTGTCAAATTATAGATTATTTTTATTCAAATCGCGGGCTGTTTGATTGATAGGATTTTTGAATCGTAGTTTGAATTGTCTAATTATAGATTACTTTTATTCAAATCGCGAATTGTTTAATTGGTAGAATTTTCGAATCGTAATTTGTATTTCCAAATTATAGATTATTTTTATTCAAATCGCGGGCTGTTTGATTGGTAGAATTTTCGAGTCATAGTTTGTATTGTCAAATTATAGATAACTTTTATTCAAATCGTGAGTTGTTTAATTGGTAGAATTTTCGAATCGTGATTTGTATTGTCAAATTATAGATTATTTTTATTCAAATCGCGGGCTGTTTGATTGGTAGGATTTTTGAATCATAGTTTGAATTGTCTAATTATAGATTACTTTTATTCAAATCGCGAATTGTTTAATTGGTAGAATTTTCGAATCGTAATTTGTATTGCCAAATTATAGATTATTTTTATTCAAATCGCGGGCTGTTTGATTGGTAGAATTTTCGAGTCATAGTTTGTATTGTCAAATTATAGATAACTTTTATTCAAATCGTGAGTTGTTTAATTGGTAGAATTTTCGAATCGTGATTTGTATTGTCAAATTATAGATTATTTTTATTCAAATCGCGGGCTGTTTGATTGGTAGGATTTTTGAATCATAGTTTGAATTGTCTAATTATAGATTACTTTTATTCAAATCGCGAATTGTTTAATTGGTAGAATTTTCGAATCGTAATTTGTATTGCCAAATTATAGATTATTTTTATTCAAATCGCGGGCTGTTTGATTGGTAGAATTTTCGAGTCATAGTTTGTATTGTCAAATTATAGATAACTTTTATTCAAATCGTGAGTTGTTTAATTGGTAGAATTTTCGAATCGTGATTTGTATTGTCAAATTATAGATTATTTTTATTCAAATCGCGGGCTGTTTGATTGGTAGGATTTTCGAATCATAGTTTGAATTGTCTAATTATAGATTACTTTTATTCAAATCGCGAATTGTTTAATAGGTAGAATTTTCGAATCGTAATTTGTATTGCCAAATTATAGATTATTTTTATTCAAATCGCGGGCTGTTTGATTGGTAGAATTTTCAAATCGTGATTTGTATTGTCAAATTATAGATTACTTTAATTCAAATCACGGGTTGCTTGATTGGTAGAATTTTAGAATCGTAATTTTCGTTACGGCACGTGCGGAGCGCGGGACGTAACAATACGTTATAATTTATAACGTTATGTAGCATTACGATATAACGTATAACGTTATGTAGCATTACGATATAACGTATAACGTTATAAGGTAATACGTTATAACGTATAACGTTATGTAGAATTGCGATATAACGTATAACGTTATATAGTATTACGTTATAACGTATAACGTTATATAGTTTTACGTTATAACGTATAACGTTATATAGCATTACGTTATAACGTATAACGTTATGTAGCACTACGATATAACGTACAACGTTATGTAGCATTACGATATAACGTATAACGTTATAAGGTACTACGTTATAACGTATAACGTTATGTAGAATTACGATATAACGTATAACGTTATACGGTAATACGTTATAACGTATAACGTTATGTAGCATTACGATATAACGTATAACGTTATGTAGCATTACGATATAACGTATAACGTTATAAGGTAATACGTTTTAACGTATAACGTTATGTAGCATTACGATATAACATATAATGTTATCTGGTTTTACGTTATAACGTAAAACGTTATATAGTATTACGTTATAACGTATAACGTTATATAGCATTACGTTATATCGTATAACGTTATGTAGCATTACGATATAACGTATGACGTTATGTAGTATTACGATATAACGTATAACGTTATATGGTAATACGTTATAATTTATAACGTTATGTAGCATTACGATATGACGTATAACGTTATGTAGCATTACGATATAACGTATAACGTTATGTAGCATTACGAAATAACGTATAACGTTACGTAGCATTACGATATAACGTATAATGTTATTTAGCATTACGATATACCGTATAACGTTATATGCTAATACGTTATAACGTATAACGTTATGTAGCATTACGATATAACGTATAACGTTATGTAGCATTACGATATAACGTATAACGTTATGTAGTATTACGTTATAACATATAACGTTATGTATATATATATGTATATATATGTATATATATATGTATATATATATGTATATGATATGATATAATAATAGCATTACGATATAACGTATAACGTTATGTAGCATTACGATATAACGTATAACGTTATGTGGCAATACGATTTAGCGTATAACGTTATGTAGCATTACGATATAACGCATAACGTTATGTAGCATTACGTTATAACGTATAACGTTATGTAGCATTACGATATAACGTATAACGTTATGTAGCATTACGATTTAACGTATAACGTTATGTAGCTTTATGATATAACGTACAACGTTATCTAGCATTACGATATACCGTATAACGTTATGTAGCATTACGATATTACGTATAAAGTTATGTAGCATTACGATATAACGTACAACGTTATGTAGCATTACGATATAACGTATAACGTTATGTAGCATTACGATATAACGTATAACGTTATATAGCATAACGATATAACGTACAACGTTATATAGTATTACGTTATAACGTATAACGCTATGTAGCATTATGATAAAACGTATAACGTTATGTAGCATTACGATATAACGCATAACGTTATGTAGCATTACGATATACCGTATAACGTTATGTAGCATAACGATATAACGTACAACGTTATGTAGTATTACGTTATAACATATAACGTTATGTAGCACTACGATATAACGTATAACGGTATGATGCATTACTTTATAACGTATAACGATATATGGTAATACGTTATAACGTATAACGTTATGTAGCATTATGATAAAACGTATAACGTTACGTAGCATTACGATATAACGTATAACGTTATATGGTAATACGATATAACGTATAACGTTACGTAGCATTACGATATAACGTATAACGTTATGAAGCATTACGTTATAACGTATAACGATATATGGTAATACGTTATAACGTATAACGTTATGTAGCATTATGATAAAACGTATAACGTTATGTAGCATTACGATATAACGTATAACGTTATGTAGCTTTATGATATAACGTACAACGTTATCTAGCATTACGATATACCGTATAACGATATGTAGCATTACGATATTACGTATAAAGTTATGTAGCATTACGATATAACGTACAACGTTATGTAGCATTACGATATAACGTATAACGTTATGTAGCATTACGATATAACGTATAACGTTATGTAGCATAACGATATAACGTACAACGTTATATAGTATTACGTTATAACGTATAACGCTATGTAGCATTACGATATAACGTATAACGATATGTAGCATTACCATATAACGTATAACGTTATGTAGCATTAAGATATAACGTATAACGTTATGTAGCATAACGATATAACGTATAACGTTATGTAGCATTACGATATAACGTATATCGTTATGTAGCATTACCATATAACGTATAACGTTATGTAGCATTACGATATAACGTTTAACGTTATGTAGCATAACGATCTAACGTATAACGTTATGTAGTATTACGTTACAACCTATAACGTTATGTAGCATTACGATAGAACGTATAACGTTATGTAGCATAACGATACTACGTATAACGCTATGTAGCATTACGATATAACGTATAACGATATGTAGCATTACGATATAACGTATAACGTTATGAAGCATTACGTTATAACGTATAACGATATATGGTAATACGTTATAACGTATAACGTTATGTAGCATTATGATAAAGCGTATAACGTTATGTAGCATTACGATATAACGTATAACGTTATGTAGCATAACGATATAACGTATAACGTTATATAGTATTACGTTATAACGTATAACGTTATGTAGTATTACGTTATAACGTATAACGTTATGTAGTATTACGTTATAACGTATAACGTTATGTAGCATAACGATATAACGTACAACGTAATGAAGCATTACGTAATAACGTATAACGATATATGGTAATACGTTATAAGGTATAACGTTATGTAGCATTATGATAAAACGTATAACGTTATGTAGCATTACGATATAAGGTATAACGTTATGTAGCATTACGATATACCGTATAACGTTATGCAGCATAACGATATAACGTACAACGTTATGTAGTATTACGTTATAACATATAACGTTATGTAGCACTACGATATAACGTATAACGGTATGATGCATTACGTTATAACGTATAACGATATATGGTAATACGTTATAACGTATAACGTTATGTAGCATTATGATAAAACGTATAACGTTATGTAGCATTACGATATAACGTATAACGTTATATGGTAATACGATATAACGTATAACGTTACGTAGCATTACGATATAACGTATAACGTTATGAAGCATTACGTTATAACGTATAACGATATATGGTAATACGTTATAACGTATAACGTTATGTAGCATTATGATAAAACGTATAACGTTATGTAGCATTACGACATAACGTATAACGTTATGTAGCATTACGATATAACGTATAACGTTATGTAGCATAACGATATAACGTACAACGTTATGTAGTATTACGTTATAACATATAACGTTATGTAGCACTACGATATAACGTATAACGGCATGATGCATTACGTTATAACTTATAACGATATATGGTAATACGTTATAACGTATAACGTTATGTAGCATTACAATATAACGTATAGCGTTATGTGGCATTACGATATAACGTATAACGTTATTTGCTAATACGATATATCGTAAAACGTTATGTAACATTACGATATAACGTATAACGTTACGTAGCATTACGATATAACGTATAACGTTATGAAGCATTACGCTATAACGTGTAATGGTATATGGTAATACGTTATAACGTATAACGTTATGTAGCATTATGATAAAACGTATAACGTTATGTAGCATTACGATATAACGTTTAACGTTATGTAGCATTACGATATAACTTATAACGCTATGTAGTATTACGTTATAACATATAACGTTATGTAGCACTACGATATAACGTATAACGTTATGAAGCATTACGTTATAACGTATAACGATATATGGTAATACGTTATAACGTATAACGTTATGTAGCATTATGATAAAACGTATAACGTTATGTAGCATTACGATATAACGTATAACGTTATGTAGCATTACGATATAACGTATAACGTTACGTAGCATTACGATATAACGTATAACGTTATATGGTAATACGTTATAACGTATAACGTTATGTAGCATTATGATAAAACGTATAACGTTATGTAGCATTACGATATAACATATAACGTCATGTAGTATTACGTTATAACGTATAACGTTATGTAGTATTACGTTATAACGTATAACGTTATGTAGAATTACGATATAACGTATAACGTGATATAGTAATACGTTATAACGCATAACGTGATATGGTAATACGTTATAACGTATAACGTTATGTAGCATTATGATAAAACGTATAACGTTATGTATCATTACGATATGACGTATAACGTTATGTAGCATTACGATATAACGTATAACGTTATGTAGCATTACGAAATAACGTATAACGTTATATGGTAATACGTTATAACGTATAACGTTATGTAGCATTACGATATAACGTGTAACGTTATGTAGCATTACGAAATAACGTATAACCTTATGTAGCATTACGATATAACGTATAACGTTATGTAGCATTACGTTATAACGTATAACGTTATGTAGCATTACGATATAACGTATAACGTTTTGTAGCATTACGATTTAACGTATAACGTTATGTAGCATTATGATATAACGTACAATGTTATGTAGCATTACGATATAACGTGTAACGTTATGTAGCATTACGTTGTAACGTATAACGTTATGTAGCATTACGATATAACGTATAACGTTATGTGGCAATACGATATAACGTATAACGTTATGTAACATTACGTTATAACGTAATACGTATTGTAGCATTACGATATAACGCATAACGTTATGTAGTATTACGTTATAACGTATAACGTTATGTTGCATTACGATATAACGTATAACGTTATGTAGTATTGCGATATGACGTATAACGTTATGTAGCATTACGAAATAACGAATAACGTTATGTAGCATTACGATATAACGTGCAACGTTATCTAACATAACGATATAACGTGCAACGTTGTGTAGCATTACGATATAACGTATAACGTTATGTAGCATTACGATATAACGTATAACGTTATAAGATAATACGTCATAACGTATAACGTTATGTAGCATTACGATATAACGTATAACGTTATGTAGAATTTCGATATAACGTATAACGTTATGTAGCACTACGATTTAACGTATAACGTTATATGGTAATACGTTATAACGTATGACGTTATGTAGCATTACGATATAACGTATAACGTTATGTAGCATTACGAAATAACGTATAACATTATGTAGCATTACGTTATAACGTATAACGTTATGTAGCAATACGATATAACGTATAACGTTATGTAACATTACGTTATAACGTAATACGTATTGTAGCATTACGATATAACGCATAACGTTATGTAGTATTACGTCATAACGTATAACGTTATGTTGCATTACGATATAACGCATAACGTTATGTAGTATTACGTTATAACGTATAACGTAATGTTACATTACGATATAACGTATAACGTTATATGGTAATACGTTATAACGTATAACGTTATGTAGCATTACGATATAACGTATAACGTTATGTAGCATTACGAAATAACGTATAACGTTATGTAGCATTACGTTATAACGTATAACGTTATGTAGCATTACGATATAACGTATAACGTTATGTAGCATTACGATTTATCGTATAACGTTATGTAGCATTATGATATAACGTACAACATTATGTAGCAATACGATATAACGTATAACGTTATGTAGCAATACGATATAACGTATAACGTTATGTAACATTACGTTATAACGTAATACGTATTGTAGCATTACGATATAACGCATAACGTTATGTAGTATTACGTTATAACGTATAACGTTATGTTACATTACGATATAACGTATAACGTTATGTAGTATTACGATATGACGTATAACGTTATGTAGCACTACGATATAACGAATAACGTTATGTAGCATTACGATATAATGTGCAACGTTATGTAACATTACGTTATAACGTATAACGTTATGTAGCATTACGATATAACGTATAACGTTATGTAGCATTACGATTTATCGTATAACGTTATGTAGCATAACGATATAACGTATAACGTTATGTAGCATTACGATATAACCTATATCGTTATGTAGCATTACCATATAACGTATAACGTTATGTAGCATTACGATATAACGTTTAACGTTATGTAGCATAACGATATAACGTATAACGTTATGTAGTATTACGTTACAACGTATAACGTTATGTAGCATTACGATAGAACGTATAACGTTATGTAGCATAACGATACTACGTATAACGCTATGTAGCATTACGATATAACGTATAACGATATGTAGCACTACGATGTAACGTATAACGTTATGAAGCATTACGTTATAACGTATAACGATATATGGTAATACGTTATAACGTATAACGTTATGTAGCATTATGATAAAACGTATAACGTTATGTAGCATTACGATATAACGTATAACGTTATGTAGCATTACGATATAACGTATAACGTTACGTACCATTACGATATAACGTATAACGTTATATGGTAATACGTTATAACGTATAACGTTATGTAGCATTATGATAAAACGTATAACGTTATGTAGCATTACGATATAACATATAACGTCATGTAGTATTACGTTATAACGTATAACGTTATGTAGTATTACGTTATAACGTATAACGTTATGTAGAATTACGATATAACGTATAACGTGATATAGTAATACGTTATAACGTATAACGTGATATGGTAATACGTTATAACGCATAACGATATGTAGCATTACGATACAACGTATAACCTTATGTAGCATTACGATATAACGTATAACGTTATGTAGCATTACGTTATAACGTATAACGTTATGTAGCATTACGATATAACGTATAACGTTATGTAGCATTACGATATAACATATAACGTCATGTAGTATTTCGTTATAACGTATAACGTTATGTAGTATTACGTTATAACGTATAACGTTATGTAGAATTACGATATGACGTATAACGTGATATAGTAATACGTTATAACGTATAACGTGATATGGTAATACGTTATAACGCATAACGATATGTAGCATTACGATACAACGTATAACCTTATGTAGCATTACGATATAACGTATAACGTTATGTAGCATTACGTTATAACGTATAACGTTATGTAGCATTACGATATAACGTATAACGTTATGTAGCATTACGATATAACGTATAACGTTACGTAGCATTACGATATAACGTATAACGTTATATGGTAATACGTTATAACGTATAACGTTATGTAGCATTATGATAAAACGTATAACGTTATGTAGCATTACGATATAACATATAACGTCATGTAGTATTACGTCATAACGTATAACGTTATGTAGCATTACGATATAACGTATAACGTTATGTAGCATTACGAAATAACGTATAACGTTATATGGTAATACGTTATAACGTATAACGTTATGTAGCATTACGATATAACGTGTAACGTTATGTAGCATTACGAAATAACGTATAACCTTATGTAGCATTACGATATAACGTATAACGTTATGTAGCATTACGTTATAACGTATAACGTTATGTAGCATTACGATATAACGTATAACGTTTTGTAGCATTACGATTTAACTTATAACGTTATGTAGCATTATGATATAACGTACAACGTTATGTAGCATTACGATATAACGTGTAACGTTATGTAGCATTACGTTATAACGTATAACGTTATGTAGCATTACGATATAACGTATAACGTTATGTGGCAATACGATATAACGTATAACGTTATGTAACATTACGTTATAACGTAATACGTATTGTAGCATTACGATACAACGCATAACGTTATGTAGTATTACGTTATAACGTATAACGTTATGTTGCATTACGATATAACGTATAACGTTATGTAGTATTACGATATGACGTATAACGTTATGTAGCATTACGAAATAACGAATAACGTTATGTAGCATTACGATATAACGTGCAACGTTATCTAACATAACGATATAACGTGCAACGTTGTGTAGCATTACGTTATAACGTATAACGTTATGTAGCATTACGATATAACGTATAACGTTATGTAGCATTTTGATATAACGTATAACGTTATGTAGCACTACGATTTAACGTATAACGTTATATGGTAATACGTTATAACGTATGACGTTATGTAGCATTACGATATAACGCATAACGTTATGTAGCATTACGAAATAACGTATAACATTATGTAGCATTACGTTATAACGTATAACGTTATGTAGCAATACGATATAACGTATAACGTTATGTAACATTACGTTATAACGTAATACGTATTGTAGCATTACGATATAACGCATATCGTTATGTAGTATTACGTCATAACGTATAACGTTATGTTGCATTACGATATAACGCACAACGTTATGTAGTATTACGTTATAACGTATAACGTAATGTTACATTACGATATAACGTATAACGTTATATGGTAATACGTTATAACGTATAACGTTATGTAGCATTACGATATAACGTATAACGTTATGTAGCATTACGAAATAACGTATAACGTTATGTAGCATTACGTTATAACGTATAACGTTATGTAGCATTACGATATAACGTATAACGTTATGTAGCATTACGATTTATCGTATAACGTTATGTAGCATTATGATATAACGTACAACATTATGTAGCATTACGATATAACGTATAACGTTATGTAGCAATACGATATAACGTATAACGTTATGTAACATTACGTTATAACGTAATTCGTATTGTAGCATTACGATATAACGCATAACGTTATGTAGTATTACGTTATAACGTATAACGTTATGTTACATTACGATATAACGTTATGTAGTATTACGATATGACGTATAACGTTATGTAGCACTACGATATAACGAATAACATTATGTAGCATTACGATATAATGTGCAACGTTATGTAACATTACGTTATAACGTATAACGTTATGTAGCATTACGATATAACGTATATCGTTATGTAGCATTACCATATAACGTATAACGTTATGTAGCATTACGATATAACGTTTAACGTTATGTAGCATAACGATATAACGTATAACGTTATGTAGTATTACGTTACAACGTATAACGTTATGTAGCATTACGATAGAACGTATAACGTTATGTAGCATAACGATACTACGTATAACGCTATGTAGCATTACGATATAACGTATAACGATATGTAGCATTACGATATAACGTATAACGTTATGAAGCATTACGTTATAACGTATAACGATATATGGTAATACGTTATAACGTATAACGTTATGTAGCATTATGATAAAACGTATAACGTTATGTAGCATTACGATATAACGTATAACGTTATGTAGCATTACGATATAACGTATAACGTTACGTAGCATTACGATATAACGTATAACGTTATATGGTAATACGTTATAACGTATAACGTTATGTAGCATTATGATAAAACGTATAACGTTATGTAGCATTACGATATAACATATAACGACATGTAGTATTACGTTATAACGTATAACGTTATGTAGTATTACGTTATAACGTATAACGTTATGTAGAATTACGATATAACGTATAACGTGATATAGTAATACGTTATAACGTATAACGTGATATGGTAATACGTTATAACGCATAACGATATGTAGCATTACGATACAACGTATAACCTTATGTAGCATTACGATATAACGTATAACGTAATGTAGCATTACGTTATAACGTATAACGTTATGTAGCATTACGATATAACGTATAACGTTATGTAGCATTACGATATAACGTATAACGTTACGTAGCATTACGATATAACGTATAACGTTATATGGTAATACGTTATAACGTATAACGTTATGTAGCATTATGATAAAACGTATAACGTTATGTAGCATTACGATATAACATATAACGTCATGTAGTATTACGTTATAACGTATAACGTTATGTAGCATTACGATATAACGTATAACGTTATGTAGCATTACGAAATAACGTATAACGTTATATGGTAATACGTTATAACGTATAACGTTATGTAGCATTACGATATAACGTGTAACGTTATGTAGCATTACGAAATAACGTATAACCTTATGTAGCATTACGATATAACGTATAACGTTATGTAGCATTACGTTATAACGTATAACGTTATGTAGCATTACGATATAACGTATAACGTTTTGTAGCATTACGATTTAACGTATAACGTTATGCAGCATTACGAAATAACGAATAACGTTATGTAGCATTACGATATAACGTGCAACGTTATCTAACATAACGATATAACGTGCAACGTTGTGTAGCATTACGATATAACGTATAACGTTATGTAGCATTACGAAATAACGAATAACGTTATGTAGCATTACGATATAACGTGCAACGTTATCTAACATAACGATATAATGTGCAACGTTGTGTAGCATTACGATATAACGTATAACGTTATGTAGCATTACGATATAACGTATAACGTTATAAGATAATACGTTATAACGTATAACGTTATGTAGCATTACGATATAACGTATAACGTTATAAGATAATACGTTATAACGTATAACGTTATGTAGCATTACGATATAACGTATAACGTTATGTAGCATTTCGATATAACGTATAACGTTATGTAGCACTACGATTTAACGTATATCGTTATGTAGCATTATGATATAACGTACATCGTTATGTAGCATTACGATATAACGTATAACGTTATGTAGCATTAGGATATAACGTATAACGTTATGTAGCATTACGATATAACGTATAACGTTATATGGTAATACGTTATAACGTATGACGTTATGTAGTATTACGTTATAACGTACAACGTTATGTAGCATTACGATATAACGTGTAACGTTATGTAGCATTACGATATAACGTATAACGTTATGTGGCAATACGATATAACGTATAACGTTATGTAACATTACGTTATAACGTAATACGTATTGTAGCATTACGATATAACGCATAACGTTATGTAGTATTAGGATATAACGTATAACGTTATGTAGCATTACGATATAACGTATAACGTTATATGGTAATACGTTATAACGTATGACGTTATGTAGCATTACGATATAACGTATAACGTTATGTAGCAATACGATATCACGTATAACGTTATGCAACATTACGTTATAACGTAATACGTATTGTAGCATTACGATATAACGCATAACGTTATGTAGTATTACGATTTAACGTATAACGTTATGTAGCATTACGAAATAACGTATAACGTTATGTAGCATTACGATAAAACGTATAACGTTATGTAGCATTACGATATAACGTATAACGTTACGTAGCATTACGATATAACGTATAACATTATGAAGCATTACGTTATAACGTATAACGATATATGGTAATACGTTATAACGTATAACGTTATGTAGGATTATGATAAAACGTATAACGTTATGTAGCATTACGATATAACGTATAACGTTATGTAGCATTACGATATAACGTATAACGTTATGTAGCATAACGATATAACGTACAACGTTATGTAGTATTACGTTATAAAATATAACGTTATGTAGCACTACGATATAACGTATAACGGTATGATGCATTACGTTATAACGTATAACGATATATGGTAATACGTTATAACGTATAACGTTATGTAGCATTATGATAAAACGTATAACGTTATGTAGCATTACGATATAACGTATAACGTTATGTAGCATTACGATATAACTTATAACGTTATGTAGTATTACGTTATAACGTATAACGTTATGTAGCATTACGATATAACGTATAACGTTATGTAGCATTACGATTTATCGTATAACGTTATGTAGCATTATGATATAACGTACAACATTATGTAGCATTACGATATAACGTATAACGTTATGTAGCAATACGATATAACGTATAACGTTATGTAACATTACGTTATAACGTAATACGTATTGTAGCATTACGATATAACGCATAACGTTATGTAGTATTACGTTATAACGTATAACGTTATGTTACATTACGATATAACGTATAACGTTATGTAGTATTACGATATGACGTATAACGTTATGTAGCACTACGATATAACGAATAACATTATGTAGCATTACGATATAATGTGCAACGTTATGTAACATTACGTTATAACGTATAACGTTATGTAGCATTACGATATAACGTATAACGTTATGTAGCATTACGATTTATCGTATAACGTTATGTAGCATAACGATATAACGTATAACGTTATGTAGCATTACGATATAACGTATATCGTTATGTAGCATTACCATATAACGTATAACGTTATGTAGCATTACTATATAACGTTTAACGTTATGTAGCATAACGATATAACGTATAACGTTATGTAGTATTACGTTACAACGTATAACGTTATGTAGCATTACGATAGAACGTATAACGTTATGTAGCATAACGATACTACGTATAACTCTATGTAGCATTACGATATAACGTATAACGATATGTAGCATTACGATATAACGTATAACGTTATGAAGCATTACGTTATAACGTATAACGATATATGGTAATACGTTATAACGTATAACGTTATGTAGCATTATGATAAAACGTATAACGTTATGTAGCATTACGATATAACGTATAACGTTATGTAGCATTACGATATAACGTATAACGTTACGTAGCATTACGATATAACGTATAACGTTATATGGTAATACGTTATAACGTATAACGTTATGTAGCATTATGATAAAACGTATAACGTTATGTAGCATTACGATATAACATATAACGTTATGTAGTATTACGTTATAACGTATAACGTTATGTAGTATTACGTTATAACGTATAACGTTATGTAGAATTACGATATAACGTATAACGTGATATAGTAATACGTTATAACGTATAACGTGATATGGTAATACGTTATAACGCATAACGATATGTAGCATTACGATACAACGTATAACCTTATGTAGCATTACGATATAACGTATAACGTTATGTAGCATTACGTTATAACGTATAACGTTATGTAGCATTACGATATAACGTATAACGTTATGTAGCATTACGATATAACGTATAACGTTACGTAGCATTACGATACAACGTATAACCTTATGTAGCATTACGATATAACGTATAACGTTATGTAGCATTACGATATAACGTATAACGTTATGTAGCATTACGATTTATCGTATAACGTTATGTAGCATTATGATATAACGTACAACATTATGTAGCATTACGATATAACGTATAACGTTATGTAGCAATACGATATAACGTATAACGTTATGTAACATTACGTTATAACGTAATACGTATTGTAGCATTACGATATAACGTATATCGTTATGTAGCATTACCATATAACGTATAACGTTATGTAGCATTACTATATAACGTTTAACG
Organism: Bombus lapidarius; assembly: GCA_936014575.1. Lineage (NCBI taxonomy): Eukaryota > Metazoa > Arthropoda > Insecta > Hymenoptera > Apidae > Bombus > Bombus lapidarius. The sequence goes on from CAKXZU010000150.1 coordinate 114,844, forward strand.
TTATGTAGCATAACGATATAACGTATAACGTTATGTAGTATTACGTTACAACGTATAACGTTATGTAGCATTACGATAGAACGTATAACGTTATGTAGCATTACGATTTATCGTATAACGTTATGTAGCATAACGATATAACGTATAACGTTATGTAGCATTACGATATAACGTATATCGTTATGTAGCATTACCATATAACGTATAACGTTATGTAGCATTACTATATAACGTTTAACGTTATGTAGCATAACGATATAACGTATAACGTTATGTAGTATTACGTTACAACGTATAACGTTATGTAGCATTACGATAGAACGTATAACGTTATGTAGCATAACGATACTACGTATAACTCTATGTAGCATTACGATATAACGTATAACGATATGTAGCATTACGATATAACGTATAACGTTATGAAGCATTACGTTATAACGTATAACGATATATGGTAATACGTTATAACGTATAACGTTATGTAGCATTATGATAAAACGTATAACGTTATGTAGCATTACGATATAACGTATAACGTTATGTAGCATTACGATATAACGTATAACGTTACGTAGCATTACGATATAACGTATAACGTTATATGGTAATACGTTATAACGTATAACGTTATGTAGCATTATGATAAAACGTATAACGTTATGTAGCATTACGATATAACATATAACGTTATGTAGTATTACGTTATAACGTATAACGTTATGTAGTATTACGTTATAACGTATAACGTTATGTAGAATTACGATATAACGTATAACGTGATATAGTAATACGTTATAACGTATAACGTGATATGGTAATACGTTATAACGCATAACGATATGTAGCATTACGATACAACGTATAACCTTATGTAGCATTACGAAATAACGTATAACGTTATATGGTAATACGTTATAACGTATAACGTTATGTAGCATTACGATATAACGTGTAACGTTATGTAGCATTACGAAATAACGTATAACGTTACGTAGCATTACGATATAACGTATAACGTTATATGGTAATACGTTATAACGTATAACGTTATGTAGCATTATGATAAAACGTATAACGTTATGTAGCATTACGATATAACATATAACGTCATGTAGTATTACGTTATAACGTATAACGTTATGTAGCATTACGATATAACGTATAACGTTATGTAGCATTACGAAATAACGTATAACGTTATGAAGCATTACGTTATAACGTATAACGATATATGGTAATACGTTATAACGTATAACGTTATGTAGCATTATGATAAAACGTATAACGTTATGTAGCATTACGATATAACATATAACGTTATGTAGTATTACGTTATAACGTATAACGTTATGTAGTATTACGTTATAACGTATAACGTTATGTAGCATTACGTTATAACGTATAACGTTATGTAGCATTACGATATAACGTATAACGTTATGTAGCATTACGATATAACGTATAACGTTACGTAGCATTACGATATAACGTATAACGTTATATGGTAATACGTTATAACGTATAACGTTATGTAGCATTATGATAAAACGTATAACGTTATGTAGCATTACGATATAACATATAACGTCATGTAGTATTACGTTATAACGTATAACGTTATGTAGCATTACGATATAACGTATAACGTTATGTAGCATTACGAAATAACGTATAACGTTATATGGTAATACGTTATAACGTATAACGTTATGTAGCATTACGATATAACGTGTAACGTTATGTAGCATTACGAAATAACGTATAACATTATGTAGCATTACGATATAACGTATAACGTTATGTAGCATTACGTTATAACGTATAACGTTATGTAGCATTACGATATAACGTATAACGTTTTGTAGCATTACGATTTAACGTATAACGTTATGTAGCATTACGAAATAACGAATAACGTTATGTAGCATTACGATATAACGTGCAACGTTATCTAACATAACGATATAACGTGCAACGTTGTGTAGCATTACGATATAACGTATAACGTTATGTAGCATTACGAAATAACGAATAACGTTATGTAGCATTACGATATAACGTGCAACGTTATCTAACATAACGATATAATGTGCAACGTTGTGTAGCATTACGATATAACGTATAACGTTATGTAGCATTACGATATAACGTATAACGTTATAAGATAATACGTTATAACGTATAACGTTATGTAGCATTACGATATAACGTATAACGTTATAAGATAATACGTTATAACGTATAACGTTATGTAGCATTACGATATAACGTATAACGTTATGTAGCATTTCGATATAACGTATAACGTTATGTAGCACTACGATTTAACGTATATCGTTATGTAGCATTATGATATAACGTACATCGTTATGTAGCATTACGATATAACGTATAACGTTATGTAGCATTAGGATATAACGTATAACGTTATGTAGCATTACGATATAACGTATAACGTTATATGGTAATACGTTATAACGTATGACGTTATGTAGTATTACGTTATAACGTACAACGTTATGTAGCATTACGATATAACGTGTAACGTTATGTAGCATTACGATATAACGTATAACGTTATGTGGCAATACGATATAACGTATAACGTTATGTAGCATTATGATAAAACGTATAACGTTATGTAGCATTACGATATAACATATAACGTCATGTAGTATTACGTTATAACGTATAACGTTATGTAGTATTACGTTATAACGTATAACGTTATGTAGAATTACGATATAACGTATAACGTGATATAGTAATACGTTATAACGCATAACGTGATATGGTAATACGTTATAACGTATAACGTTATGTAGCATTATGATAAAACGCATAACGTTATGTATCATTACGATATGACGTATAACGTTATGTAGCATTACGATATAACGTATAACGTTATGTAGCATTACGAAATAACGTATAACGTTATATGGTAATACGTTATAACGTATAACGTTATGTAGCATTACGATATAACGTGTAACGTTATGTAGCATTACGAAATAACGTATAACCTTATGTAGCATTACGATATAACGTATAACGTTATGTAGCATTACGTTATAACGTATAACGTTATGTAGCATTACGATATAACGTATAACGTTTTGTAGCATTACGATTTAACGTATAACGTTATGTAGCATTATGATATAACGTACAATGTTATGTAGCATTACGATATAACGTGTAACGTTATGTAGCATTACGTTGTAACGTATAACGTTATGTAGCATTACGATATAACGTATAACGTTATGTGGCAATACGATATAACGTATAACGTTATGTAACATTACGTTATAACGTAATACGTATTGTAGCATTACGATATAACGCATAACGTTATGTAGTATTACGTTATAACGTATAACGTTATGTTGCATTACGATATAACGTATAACGTTATGTAGTATTACGATATGACGTATAACGTTATGTAGCATTACGAAATAACGAATAACGTTATGTAGCATTACGATATAACGTGCAACGTTATCTAACATAACGATATAACGTGCAACGTTGTGTAGCATTACGATATAACGTATAACGTTATGTAGCATTACGATATAACGTATAACGTTATAAGATAATACGTCATAACGTATAACGTTATGTAGCATTACGATATAACGTATAACGTTATGTAGAATTTCGATATAACGTATAACGTTATGTAGCACTACGATTTAACGTATAACGTTATATGGTAATACGTTATAACGTATGACGTTATGTAGCATTACGATATAACGTATAACGTTATGTAGCATTACGAAATAACGTATAACATTATGTAGCATTACGTTATAACGTATAACGTTATGTAGCAATACGATATAACGTATAACGTTATGTAACATTACGTTATAACGTAATACGTATTGTAGCATTACGATATAACGCATAACGTTATGTAGTATTACGTCATAACGTATAACGTTATGTTGCATTACGATATAACGCATAACGTTATGTAGTATTACGTTATAACGTATAACGTAATGTTACATTACGATATAACGTATAACGTTATATGGTAATACGTTATAACGTATAACGTTATGTAGCATTACGATATAACGTATAACGTTATGTAGCATTACGAAATAACGTATAACGTTATGTAGCATTACGTTATAACGTATAACGTTATGTAGCATTACGATATAACGTATAACGTTATGTAGCATTACGATTTATCGTATAACGTTATGTAGCATTATGATATAACGTACAACATTATGTAGCAATACGATATAACGTATAACGTTATGTAGCAATACGATATAACGTATAACGTTATGTAACATTACGTTATAACGTAATACGTATTGTAGCATTACGATATAACGCATAACGTTATGTAGTATTACGTTATAACGTATAACGTTATGTTACATTACGATATAACGTATAACGTTATGTAGTATTACGATATGACGTATAACGTTATGTAGCACTACGATATAACGAATAACGTTATGTAGCATTACGATATAATGTGCAACGTTATGTAACATTACGTTATAACGTATAACGTTATGTAGCATTACGATATAACGTATAACGTTATGTAGCATTACGATTTATCGTATAACGTTATGTAGCATAACGATATAACGTATAACGTTATGTAGCATTACGATATAACCTATATCGTTATGTAGCATTACCATATAACGTATAACGTTATGTAGCATTACGATATAACGTTTAACGTTATGTAGCATAACGATATAACGTATAACGTTATGTAGTATTACGTTACAACGTATAACGTTATGTAGCATTACGATAGAACGTATAACGTTATGTAGCATAACGATACTACGTATAACGCTATGTAGCATTACGATATAACGTATAACGATATGTAGCACTACGATGTAACGTATAACGTTATGAAGCATTACGTTATAACGTATAACGATATATGGTAATACGTTATAACGTATAACGTTATGTAGCATTATGATAAAACGTATAACGTTATGTAGCATTACGATATAACGTATAACGTTATGTAGCATTACGATATAACGTATAACGTTACGTAGCATTACGATATAACGTATAACGTTATATGGTAATACGTTATAACGTATAACGTTATGTAGCATTATGATAAAACGTATAACGTTATGTAGCATTACGATATAACATATAACGTCATGTAGTATTACGTTATAACGTATAACGTTATGTAGTATTACGTTATAACGTATAACGTTATGTAGAATTACGATATAACGTATAACGTGATATAGTAATACGTTATAACGTATAACGTGATATGGTAATACGTTATAACGCATAACGATATGTAGCATTACGATACAACGTATAACCTTATGTAGCATTACGATATAACGTATAACGTTATGTAGCATTACGTTATAACGTATAACGTTATGTAGCATTACGATATAACGTATAACGTTATGTAGCATTACGATATAACATATAACGTCATGTAGTATTACGTTATAACGTATAACGTTATGTAGTATTACGTTATAACGTATAACGTTATGTAGAATTACGATATGACGTATAACGTGATATAGTAATACGTTATAACGTATAACGTGATATGGTAATACGTTATAACGCATAACGATATGTAGCATTACGATACAACGTATAACCTTATGTAGCATTACGATATAACGTATAACGTTATGTAGCATTACGTTATAACGTATAACGTTATGTAGCATTACGATATAACGTATAACGTTATGTAGCATTACGATATAACGTATAACGTTACGTAGCATTACGATATAACGTATAACGTTATATGGTAATACGTTATAACGTATAACGTTATGTAGCATTATGATAAAACGTATAACGTTATGTAGCATTACGATATAACATATAACGTCATGTAGTATTACGTCATAACGTATAACGTTATGTAGCATTACGATATAACGTATAACGTTATGTAGCATTACGAAATAACGTATAACGTTATATGGTAATACGTTATAACGTATAACGTTATGTAGCATTACGATATAACGTGTAACGTTATGTAGCATTACGAAATAACGTATAACCTTATGTAGCATTACGATATAACGTATAACGTTTTGTAGCATTACGTTATAACGTATAACGTTATGTAGCATTACGATATAACGTATAACGTTTTGTAGCATTACGATTTAACTTATAACGTTATGTAGCATTATGATATAACGTACAACGTTATGTAGCATTACGATATAACGTGTAACGTTATGTAGCATTACGTTATAACGTATAACGTTATGTAGCATTACGATATAACGTATAACGTTATGTGGCAATACGATATAACGTATAACGTTATGTAACATTACGTTATAACGTAATACGTATTGTAGCATTACGATATAACGCATAACGTTATGTAGTATTACGTTATAACGTATAACGTTATGTTGCATTACGATATAACGTATAACGTTATGTAGTATTACGATATGACGTATAACGTTATGTAGCATTACGAAATAACGAATAACGTTATGTAGCATTACGATATAACGTGCAACGTTATCTAACATAACGATATAACGTGCAACGTTGTGTAGCATTACGATATAACGTATAACGTTATGTAGCATTACGAAATAACGAATAACGTTATGTAGCATTACGATATAACGTGCAACGTTATCTAACATAACGATATAACGTGCAACGTTGTGTAGCATTACGTTATAACGTATAACGTTATGTAGCATTTTGATATAACGTATAACGTTATGTAGCACTACGATTTAACGTATAACGTTATATGGTAATACGTTATAACGTATGACGTTATGTAGCATTACGATATAACGCATAACGTTATGTAGCATTACGAAATAACGTATAACATTATGTAGCATTACGTTATAACGTATAACGTTATGTAGCAATACGATATAACGTATAACGTTATGTAACATTACGTTATAACGTAATACGTATTGTAGCATTACGATATAACGCATAACGTTATGTAGTATTACGTCATAACGTATAACGTTATGTTGCATTACGATATAACGCACAACGTTATGTAGTATTACGTTATAACGTATAACGTAATGTTACATTACGATATAACGTATAACGTTATATGGTAATACGTTATAACGTATAACGTTATGTAGCATTACGATATAACGTATAACGTTATGTAGCATTACGAAATAACGTATAACGTTATGTAGCATTACGTTATAACGTATAACGTTATGTAGCATTACGATATAACGTATAACGTTATGTAGCATTACGATTTATCGTATAACGTTATGTAGCATTATGATATAACGTACAACATTATGTAGCATTACGATATAACGTATAACGTTATGTAGCAATACGATATAACGTATAACGTTATGTAACATTACGTTATAACGTAATACGTATTGTAGCATTACGATATAACGCATAACGTTATGTAGTATTACGTTATAACGAATAACGTTATGTTACATTACGATATAACGTTATGTAGTATTACGATATGACGTATAACGTTATGTAGCACTACGATATAACGAATAACATTATGTAGCATTACGATATAATGTGCAACGTTATGTAACATTACGTTATAACGTATAACGTTATGTAGCATTACGATATAACGTATAACGTTATGTAGCATTACGATTTATCGTATAACGTTATGTAGCATAACGATATAACGTATAACGTTATGTAGCATTACGATATAACGTATATCGTTATGTAGCATTACCATATAACGTATAACGTTATGTAGCATTACGATATAACGTTTAACGTTATGTACAATAACGATATAACGTATAACGTTATGTAGTATTACGTTACAACGTATAACGTTATGTAGCATTACGATAGAACGTATAACGTTATGTAGCATAACGATACTACGTATAACGCTATGTAGCATTACGATATAACGTATAACGATATGTAGCATTACGATATAACGTATAACGTTATGAAGCATTACGTTATAACGTATAACGATATATGGTAATACGTTATAACGTATAACGTTATGTAGCATTATGATAAAACGTATAACGTTATGTAGCATTACGATATAACGTATAACGTTATGTAGCATTACGATATAACGTATAACGTTACGTAGCATTACGATATAACGTATAACGTTATATGGTAATACGTTATAACGTATAACGTTATGTAGCATTATGATAAAACGTATAACGTTATGTAGCATTACGATATAACATATAACGACATGTAGTATTACGTTATAACGTATAACGTTATGTAGTATTACGTTATAACGTATAACGTTATGTAGAATTACGATATAACGTATAACGTGATATAGTAATACGTTATAACGTATAACGTGATATGGTAATACGTTATAACGCATAACGATATGTAGCATTACGATACAACGTATAACCTTATGTAGCATTACGATATAACGTATAACGTAATGTAGCATTACGTTATAACGTATAACGTTATGTAGCATTACGATATAACGTATAACGTTATGTAGCATTACGATATAACGTATAACGTTACGTAGCATTACGATATAACGTATAACGTTATATGGTAATACGTTATAACGTATAACGTTATGTAGCATTATGATAAAACGTATAACGTTATGTAGCATTACGATATAACATATAACGTCATGTAGTATTACGTTATAACGTATAACGTTATGTAGCATTACGATATAACGTATAACGTTATGTAGCATTACGAAATAACGTATAACGTTATATGGTAATACGTTATAACGTATAACGTTATGTAGCATTACGATATAACGTGTAACGTTATGTAGCATTACGAAATAACGTATAACCTTATGTAGCATTACGATATAACGTATAACGTTATGTAGCATTACGTTATAACGTATAACGTTATGTAGCATTACGATATAACGTATAACGTTTTGTAGCATTACGATTTAACGTATAACGTTATGTAGCATTACGAAATAACGAATAACGTTATGTAGCATTACGATATAACGTGCAACGTTATCTAACATAACGATATAACGTGCAACGTTGTGTAGCATTACGATATAACGTATAACGTTATGTAGCATTACGAAATAACGAATAACGTTATGTAGCATTACGATATAACGTGCAACGTTATCTAACATAACGATATAATGTGCAACGTTGTGTAGCATTACGATATAACGTATAACGTTATGTAGCATTACGATATAACGTATAACGTTATAAGATAATACGTTATAACGTATAACGTTATGTAGCATTACGATATAACGTATAACGTTATAAGATAATACGTTATAACGTATAACGTTATGTAGCATTACGATATAACGTATAACGTTATGTAGCATTTCGATATAACGTATAACGTTATGTAGCACTACGATTTAACGTATATCGTTATGTAGCATTATGATATAACGTACATCGTTATGTAGCATTACGATATAACGTATAACGTTATGTAGCATATAACGTATAACGTTATGTAGCATTACGATATAACGTATAACGTTATATGGTAATACGTTATAACGTATGACGTTATGTAGTATTACGTTATAACGTACAACGTTATGTAGCATTACGATATAACGTGTAACGTTATGTAGCATTACGATATAACGTATAACGTTATGTGGCAATACGATATAACGTATAACGTTATGTAACATTACGTTATAACGTAATACGTATTGTAGCATTACGATATAACGCATAACGTTATGTAGTATTAGGATATAACGTATAACGTTATGTAGCATTACGATATAACGTATAACGTTATATGGTAATACGTTATAACGTATGACGTTATGTAGCATTACGATATAACGTATAACGTTATGTAGCAATACGATATCACGTATAACGTTATGCAACATTACGTTATAACGTAATACGTATTGTAGCATTACGATATAACGCATAACGTTATGTAGTATTACGATTTAACGTATAACGTTATGTAGCATTACGAAATAACGTATAACGTTATGTAGCATTACGATAAAACGTATAACGTTATGTAGCATTACGATATAACGTATAACGTTACGTAGCATTACGATATAACGTATAACGTTATGAAGCATTACGTTATAACGTATAACGATATATGGTAATACGTTATAACGTATAACGTTATGTAGCATTATGATAAAACGTATAACGTTATGTAGCATTACGATATAACGTATAACGTTATGTAGCATTACGATATAACGTATAACGTTATGTAGCATAACGATATAACGTACAACGTTATGTAGTATTACGTTATAAAATATAACGTTATGTAGCACTACGATATAACGTATAACGGTATGATGCATTACGTTATAACGTATAACGATATATGGTAATACGTTATAACGTATAACGTTATGTAGCATTATGATAAAACGTATAACGTTATGTAGCATTACGATATAACGTATAACGTTATGTAGCATTACGATATAACTTATAACGTTATGTAGTATTACGTTATAACATATAACGTTATGTAGCACTACGATATAACGTATAACGTTATGAAGCATTACGTTATAACGTATAACGTTATGTAGTATTACGTCATAACGTATAACGTTATGTTGCATTACGATATAACGCATAACGTTATGTAGTATTACGTTATAACGTATAACGTTATGTAGCATTACGTTATAACGTATAACGTTATGTAGCATTACGATATAACGTATAACGTTATGTAGCATTACGATTTATCGTATAACGTTATGTAGCATTATGATATAACGTACAACATTATGTAGCATTACGATATAACGTATAACGTTATGTAGCAATACGATATAACGTATAACGTTATGTAACATTACGTTATAACGTAATACGTATTGTAGCATTACGATATAACGCATAACGTTATGTAGTATTACGTTATAACGTATAACGTTATGTTACATTACGATATAACGTATAACGTTATGTAGTATTACGATATGACGTATAACGTTATGTAGCACTACGATATAACGAATAACATTATGTAGCATTACGATATAATGTGCAACGTTATGTAACATTACGTTATAACGTATAACGTTATGTAGCATTACGATATAACGTATAACGTTATGTAGCATTACGATTTATCGTATAACGTTATGTAGCATAACGATATAACGTATAACGTTATGTAGCATTACGATATAACGTATATCGTTATGTAGCATTACCATATAACGTATAACGTTATGTAGCATTACTATATAACGTTTAACGTTATGTAGCATAACGATATAACGTATAACGTTATGTAGTATTACGTTACAACGTATAACGTTATGTAGCATTACGATAGAACGTATAACGTTATGTAGCATAACGATACTACGTATAACTCTATGTAGCATTACGATATAACGTATAACGATATGTAGCATTACGATATAACGTATAACGTTATGAAGCATTACGTTATAACGTATAACGATATATGGTAATACGTTATAACGTATAACGTTATGTAGCATTATGATAAAACGTATAACGTTATGTAGCATTACGATATAACGTATAACGTTATGTAGCATTACGATATAACGTATAACGTTACGTAGCATTACGATATAACGTATAACGTTATATGGTAATACGTTATAACGTATAACGTTATGTAGCATTATGATAAAACGTATAACGTTATGTAGCATTACGATATAACATATAACGTTATGTAGTATTACGTTATAACGTATAACGTTATGTAGTATTACGTTATAACGTATAACGTTATGTAGAATTACGATATAACGTATAACGTGATATAGTAATACGTTATAACGTATAACGTGATATGGTAATACGTTATAACGCATAACGATATGTAGCATTACGATACAACGTATAACCTTATGTAGCATTACGATATAACGTATAACGTTATGTAGCATTACGTTATAACGTATAACGTTATGTAGCATTACGATATAACGTATAACGTTATGTAGCATTACGATATAACGTATAACGTTACGTAGCATTACGATACAACGTATAACCTTATGTAGCATTACGATATAACGTATAACGTTATGTAGCATTACGATATAACGTATAACGTTATGTAGCATTACGATTTATCGTATAACGTTATGTAGCATTATGATATAACGTACAACATTATGTAGCATTACGATATAACGTATAACGTTATGTAGCAATACGATATAACGTATAACGTTATGTAACATTACGTTATAACGTAATACGTATTGTAGCATTACGATATAACGCATAACGTTATGTAGTATTACGTTATAACGTATAACGTTATGTTACATTACGATATAACGTATAACGTTATGTAGTATTACGATATGACGTATAACGTTATGTAGCACTACGATATAACGAATAACATTATGTAGCATTACGATATAATGTGCAACGTTATGTAACATTACGTTATAACGTATAACGTTATGTAGCATTACGATATAACGTATAACGTTATGTAGCATTACGATTTATCGTATAACGTTATGTAGCATAACGATATAACGTATAACGTTATGTAGCATTACGATATAACGTATATCGTTATGTAGCATTACCATATAACGTATAACGTTATGTAGCATTACTATATAACGTTTAACGTTATGTAGCATAACGATATAACGTATAACGTTATGTAGTATTACGTTACAACGTATAACGTTATGTAGCATTACGATAGAACGTATAACGTTATGTAGCATAACGATACTACGTATAACTCTATGTAGCATTACGATATAACGTATAACGATATGTAGCATTACGATATAACGTATAACGTTATGTAGCATTACGTTATAACGTATAACGTTATGTAGCATTACGATATAACGTATAACGTTATGTAGCATTACGATATAACGTATAACGTTACGTAGCATTACGATATAACGTATAACGTTATATGGTAATACGTTATAACGTATAACGTTATGTAGCATTATGATAAAACGTATAACGTTATGTAGCATTACGATATAACATATAACGTTATGTAGTATTACGTTATAACGTATAACGTTATGTAGTATTACGTTATAACGTATAACGTTATGTAGAATTACGATATAACGTATAACGTGATATAGTAATACGTTATATCGTATAACGTGATATGGTAATACGTTATAACGCATAACCATATGTAGCATTACGATACAACGTATAACCTTATGTAGCATTACGATATAACGTATAACGTTATGTAGCATTACGTTATAACGTATAACGTTATGTAGCATTACGATATAACGTATAACGTTATGTAGCATTACGATATAACGTATAACGTTACGTAGCATTACGATATAACGTATAACGTTATATGGTAATACGTTATAACGTATAACGTTATGTAGCATTATGATAAAACGTATAACGTTATGTAGCATTACGATATAACATATAACGTCATGTAGTATTACGTTATAACGTATAACGTTATGTAGCATTACGATATAACGTATAACGTTATGTAGCATTACGAAATAACGTATAACGTTATATGGTAATACGTTATAACGTATAACGTTATGTAGCATTACGATATAACGTGTAACGTTATGTAGCATTACGAAATAACGTATAACATTATGTAGCTTTACGATATAACGTATAACGTTATGTAGCATTACGTTATAACGTATAACGTTATGTAGCATTACGATATAACGTATAACGTTTTGTAGCATTACGATATAACGTATAACGTTATGTAGCATTACGAAATAACGAATAACGTTATGTAGCATTACGATATAACGTGCAACGTTATCTAACATAACGATATAACGTGCAACGTTGTGTAGCATTACGATATAACGTATAACGTTATGTAGCATTACGAAATAACGAATAACGTTATGTAGCATTACGATATAACGTGCAACGTTATCTAACATAACGATATAATGTGCAACGTTGTGTAGCATTACGATATAACGTATAACGTTATGTAGCATTACGATATAACGTATAACGTTATAAGATAATACGTTATAACGTATAACGTTATGTAGCATTACGATATAACGTATAACGTTATAAGATAATACGTTATAACGTATAACGTTATGTAGCATTACGATATAACGTATAACGTTATGTAGCATTTCGATATAACGTATAACGTTATGTAGCACTACGATTTAACGTATATCGTTATGTAGCATTATGATATAACGTACATCGTTATGTAGCATTACGATATAACGTATAACGTTATGTAGCATTAGGATATAACGTATAACGTTATGTAGCATTACGATATAACGTATAACGTTATATGGTAATACGTTATAACGTATGACGTTATGTAGTATTACGTTATAACGTACAACGTTATGTAGCATTACGATATAACGTGTAACGTTATGTAGCATTACGATATAACGTATAACGTTATGTGGCAATACGATATAACATATAACGTTATGTAACATTACGTTATAACGTAATACGTATTGTAGCATTACGATATAACGCATAAAGTTATGTAGTATTAGGATATAACGTATAACGTTATGTAGCATTACGATATAACGTATAACGTTATATGGTAATACGTTATAACGTATGACGTTATGTAGCATTACGATATAACGTATAACGTTATGTAGCAATACGATATCACGTATAACGTTATGCAACATTACGTTATAACGTAATACGTATTGTAGCATTACGATATAACGCATAACGTTATGTAGTATTACGATTTAACGTATAACGTTATGTAGCATTACGAAATAACGTATAACGTTATGTAGCATTACGATAAAACGTATAACGTTATGTAGCATTACGATATAACGTATAACGTTACGTAGCATTACGATATAACGTATAACGTTATGAAGCATTACGTTATAACGTATAACGATATATGGTAATACGTTATAACGTATAACGTTATGTAGCATTATGATAAAACGTATAACGTTATGTAGCATTACGATATAACGTATAACGTTATGTAGCATTACGATATAACGTATAACGTTATGTAGCATAACGATATAACGTACAACGTTATGTAGTATTACGTTATAAAATATAACGTTATGTAGCACTACGATATAACGTATAACGGTATGATGCATTACGTTATAACGTATAACGATATATGGTAATACGTTATAACGTATAACGTTATGTAGCATTATGATAAAACGTATAACGTTATGTAGCATCACGATATAACGTATAACGTTATGTAGCATTACGATATAACTTATAACGTTATGTAGTATTACGTTATAACATATAACGTTATGTAGCACTACGATATAACGTATAACGTTATGAAGCATTACGTTATAACGTATAACGATATATGGTAATACGTTATAACGTATAACGTTATGTAGCATTATGATAAAACGTATAACGTTATGTAGCATTACGATATAACGTATAACGTTATGTAGCATTACGATATAACGTATAACGTTACGTAGCATTACGATATAACGTATAACGTTATATGGTCATACGTTATAACGTATAACGTTATGTAGCATTATGATAAAACGTATAACGTTATGTAGCATTACGATATAACATATAACGTCATGTAGCATTACGATATAACTTATAACGTTATGTAGTATTACGTTATAACATATAACGTTATGTAGCACTACGATATAACGTATAACGTTATGAAGCATTACGTTATAACGTATAACGATATATGGTAATACGTTATAACGTATAACGTTATGTAGCATTATGATAAAACGTATAACGTTATGTAGCATTACGATATAACGTATAACGTTATGTAGCATTACGATATAACGTATAACGTTACGTAGCATTACGATATAACGTATAACGTTATATGGTAATACGATATAACGTATAACGTTATGTAGCATTACGATATAACGTATAACGTTACGTAGCATTACGATATAACGTATAACGTTATGAAGCATTACGCTATAACGTGTAACGATATATGGTAATACGTTATAACGTATAACGTTATGTAGCATTATGATAAAACGTATAACGTTATGTAGCATTACGATATAACGTATAACGTTATGTAGCATTACGATATAACTTATAACGTTATGTAGTATTACGTTATAACATATAACGTTATGTAGCACTACGATATAACGTATAACGTTATGAAGCATTACGTTATAACGTATAACGATATATGGTAATACGTTATAACGTATAACGTTATGTAGCATTATGATAAAACGTATAACGTTATGTAGCATTACGATATAACGTATAACGTTATGTAGCATTACGATATAACGTATAACGTTACGTAGCATTACGATATAACGTATAACGTTATATGGTCATACGTTATAACGTATAACGTTATGTAGCATTATGATAAAACGTATAACGTTATGTAGCATTACGATATAACATATAACGTCATGTAGTATTACGTTATAACGTATAACGTTATGTAGTATTACGTTATAACGTATAACGTTATGTAGAATTACGATATAACGTATAACGTGATATAGTAATACGTTATAACGTATAACGTGATATGGTAATACGTTATAACGCATAACGATATGTAGCATTACGATACAACGTATAACGTTGTGTAGCATTACGATACAACGTATAACGTTATGTAGCATTACGATATGACGTATAACGTTATGTAGCATTACGATATAACGTATAACGTTATGTAGCATTACGATATAACGTATAACGTTATATGGTAATACGTTATAACGTATAACGTTATGTAGCATTACGATATAACGTATAACGTTATGTAGCATTACGTTATAACGTATAACGTTATTTAGCATTACGATATAACGTATAACGTTATGTAGCATTACGATTTAACGTATAACGTTATGTAGCATTATGATATAACGTACAACGTTATGTAGCATTACGATATAACGTGTAACGTTATGTAGCATTACGTTATAACGTATAACGTTATGTTGCATTACGATATAACGTATAACGTTATGTAGTATTACGATATGACGTATAACGTTTATATAGCATTACGAAATAACGAGTAACGTTATGTAGCATTACGATATAACGTGCAACGTTATCTAACATAACGATATAACGTGCAACGTTATGTAGCATAACGATATAACGTACAACGTTATGTAGTATTACGTTATAACATATAACGTTATGTAGCATTACGATATAACGTATAACGTTATGTAGCATTTCGATATAACGTATAACGTTATGTAGCACTACGATTTAACGTATAACGTTATGTAGCATTATGATATAACGTACATCGTTATGTAGCATTAGGATATAACGTATAACGTTATGTAGCATTACGATATAACGTATAACGTTATATGGTAATACGTTATAACGTATGACGTTATGTAGCATTACGATATAACGTATAACGTTATGTAGCAATACGAAATAACGTATAACGTTATGTAGCACTACGATTTAACGTATAACGTTATGTAGCATTATGATATAACGTACATCGTTATGTAGCATTAGGATATAACGTATAACGTTATGTAGCATTACGATATAACGTATAACGTTATATGGTAATACGTTATAACGTATGACGTTATGTAGCATTACGATATAACGTATAACGTTATGTAGCATTACGATTTAACGTATAATGTTATGTAGCATTATGATATAACGTATAACGTTATGTAGCAATACGATATAACGTATAACGTTATGTAACATTACGTTATAACGTAATACGTATTGTAGCATTACGATATAACGCATAACGTTATGTAGTATTACGTTATGACGATAACGTTATGTAGCATTACGATATAACGTATAACGTTATGTGGCAATACGATATAACGTATAACGTTATGTAACATTACGTTATAACGTAATACGTATTGTAGCATTACGATATAACGCATAACGTTATGTAGTATTACGTTATAACGTATAACGTTATGTTGCATTACGATATAACGTATAACGTTATGTAGTATTACGATATGACGTATAACGTTTATGTAGCATTACGAAATAACGAATAACGTTATGTAGCATTACGATATAACGTGCAACGTTATCTAACATAACGATATAACGTGCAACGTTATGTAGCATAACGATATAACGTACAACGTTATGTAGTATTACGTTATAACATATAACGTTATGTAGCATTACGATATAACGTATAACGTTATGTAGCATTTCGATATAACGTGCAACGTTATCTAACATAACGATATAACGTGCAACGTTATGTAGCATAACGATATAACGTACAACGTTATGTAGTATTACATTATAACATATAACGTTATGTAGCATTACGATATAACGTATAACGTTATGTAGTATTACGTTATAACATATAACGTTATGTAGCATTACGATATAACGTATAACGTTATGTAACATTACGTTATAACGTAATACGTATTGTAGCATTACGATATAACGCATAACGTTATGTAGTATTACGTTATAGCGTATAACGTTATGTTGCATTACGATATAACGTATAACGTTATGTAGTATTACGATATGACGTATAACGTTATGTAGCATTACGATATAACGGATAACGTTATGAAGCATTACGATATAACGTATAACGTTATGTAGCATTACGAAATAACGTATAACATTATGTAGCATTACGTTATAACGTATAACGTTATGTAGCATTACGATATAACGTATAACGTTATGTAGCAATACGATATAACGTATAACGTTATATGGTAATACGTTATAACGTATGACGTTATGTAGCATTACGATATAACGTATAACGTTATGTAGCATTACGATTTAACGTATAATGTTATGTAGCATTATGATATAACGTATAACGTTATGTAACATTACGTTATAACGTAATACGTATTGTAGCATTACGATATAACGCATAACGTTATGTAGTATTACGTTATAGCGTATAACGTTATGTTGCATTACGATATAACGTATAACGTTATGTAGTATTACGATATGACGTATAACGTTATGTAGCATTACGATATAACGGATAACGTTATGAAGCATTACGATATAACGTATAACGTTATGTAGCATTACGAAATAACGTATAACATTATGTAGCATTACGTTATAACGTATAACGTTATGTAGCATTACGATATAACGTATAACGTTATGTAGCAATACGATATAACGTATAACGTTATGTAGCAATACGATATAACGTATAACGTTATGTAACATTACGTTATAACGTAATACGTATTGTAGCATTACGATATAACGAATAACGTTATGTAGTATTACGTTGTAACGTATAACGTTATGTTGCATTACGATATAACGTATAACGTTATGTAGTATTACGATATGACGTATAACGTTATATAGCATTACGATATAACGGATAACGTTATGAAGCATTGCGATATAACGTATAACGTTATGTAGCATTACGAAATAACGTATAACATTATGTAGCATTACGTTAGAACGTATAACGTTATGTAGCAATACTATATAACGTATAACGTTATGTAGCATTACGAAATAACGTATAACGTTATGTAGCATTACGTTATAACGTATAACGTTATGTAGAATTACGATATAACGTATAACGTGATATAGTAATACGTTATAACGCATAACGTTATGTAGCATTACGATATAACGTATAACTTTATGTAGCATTACGAAATAACGTATAACGTTATGTAGCATTACGATATAACGTATAACGTTATGTAGCATTACGAAATAAGGTATAACGTTATGTAGCATTACGCTATAACGTATAACGTTATGTAGCATTACGAAATAACGTATAACATTATGTAGCATTATGATATAACGTATAACGTTATATGGTAATACGTTATAATGTATAACGATATGTAGCATTACGATATAACGTATAACGTTATGTAGCATTACGAAATAACGTATAACGTTATGTAGCATTACGTTAAAACGTATAACGTTATGTAGCATTACGATATAACGAATAACGTTATGTAGCATTACGATATAACGTATAACGTTATGTAGTAATACGTTATAACGCATAACGTTATGTAGCATTACGATATAACGTATAACTTTATGTAGCATTACGAAATAACGTATAACGTTATGTAGCATTACGATATAACGTATAACGATATGTAGTATTACGATATAACGTATAACGTTATGTAGCATTACGTTATAACGTATAACGTTATGTAGAATTACGATATGACGTATAACGTGATATAGTAATACGTTATAACGCATAACGTTATGTAGCATTACGATATAACGTATAACTTTATGTAGCATTACGAAATAACGTATAACGTTATGTAGCATTACGATATAACGTATAACGTTATGTAGTATTACGATATGACGTATAACGTTATATAGCATTACGATATAACGGATAACGTTATGAAGCATTGCGATATAACGTATAACGTTATGTAGCATTACGAAATAACGTATAACATTATGTAGCATTACGTTATAACGTATAACGTTATGTAGCATTACTATATAACGTATAACGTTATGTAGCATTACCAAATAACGTATAACGTTATGTAGCATTACGTTATAACGTATAACGTTATGTAGCATTACGTTATAACGTATAATGTTATGTAGAATTACGATATAACGTATAACGTGATATAGTAATACGTTATAACGCATAACGATATGTAGCATTACGATATAACGTATAACTTTATGTAGCATTACAAAATAACGTATAACGTTATGTAGCATTACGATATAACGTATAACGTTATGTAGCATTACGATATAACGCATAACGTTATGTAGTATTACGTTATAACGTGTAACGTTATGTAGCATTACGATATAACGTATAACGTTATATGGTAATACGTTATAACGTATAACGATATGTAGCATTACGATATAACGTATAACGTTATGTAGCATTACGAAATAACGTATAACGTTATGTAGCATTACGTTAAAACGTATAACGTTATGTAGCATTACGATATAACGAATAACGTTATGTAGCATTACGATATAACGTATAACGTTATGTAGTATTACGTTATAACGTATAATGTTATGTAGTATTACGTTATAACGTAGCACGTTATGTAGCATTACGTTATAACGTATAACGCTATGTAGCATTACGATATAACGTATAACGTTATGTAGCAATACGAATTAACGTATAACGTTATGTAGCATTATGATATAACGTACAACGTTATGTAGCATTACGATATAACGTATAACGTTATGTAGCATTACGATATAACGTATAACGTTATATGCTAATACGTTATAACGTATAACATTATGTAACATTACGATATAACGTATAACGTTATGTAGCATTACGATATAACGTATAACGTTATATGGTAATACGCTATAAAATATAACGTTATGTAGCATTACGATATAACGTATAACGTTATGTAGCATTACGATATAACGTATAACGTTATATGGTAATACGCTATAAAATATAACGTTATGTAGCATTACGATATAACGTATAACGTTATGTAGCATTACGATATAACGTATAACGTTATGTAGCATTACGATTTAACGTATAAAGTTATGTAGCATTATGATATAACGTACAACGTTATGTAGCATTACGATATAACGTATAACGTTATGTAGCATTACGATATAACGTATAACGTTATGTAGCATTACGATATAACGTATAACGTTATATGGTAATACGTTATAACGTATACCGTTATGTAGCATTACGATATACCGCATAACGTTATGTAGCATTACGATATAACGTATAACGTTATGTAGCATTACGATATAACGTATAACGTTACGTAGCATTACGATATAACGAATAACGTTATGTAGCATTACGATATAACGTATAACGTTATGTAGTATTACGTTATAACGTATAACGTTATGTAGTATTACGTTATAACGTATAACGTTATGTAGTATTACGGTATAACGTATAACGTTATGTAGAATTACGATATAACGTATAACGTTATGTAGCATTACGATATAACGTATAACGTTACGTAGCATTACGATATAACGTATAACGTTATATGGTAATACGATATAACGTATAACGTTATGTAGCATTGTGATATAACGTACAACGTTATGTAGCATTACGATATAACGTATAACGTTATGTAGCATTACGATTTAACGTATAACGTTATGTAGCATTACGATATAACGTATAACGTTATATGGTAATACGATATAACGTATAACGTTATGTAGCATTACGATATTACGTATAACGTTACGTAGCATTACGATATAACGTATAACGTTATGTAGCATTACGATAGAACGTATAACGTTATATCGTAATACGTTATAACGTATAACGTCATGTAGCAATACGATATAACGTATAACGTTATGTAACATTACGTTATAACGTAATACGTATAGTAGCATTACGATATAACGCATAACGTTATGTAGTATTACGTTATAACGTATAACGTTATGTTGCATTACGATATAACGTATAACATTATTTAGCATTAGGATATAACGTATAACGTTATGTAGCATTATGATAATACGTACAACGTTATGTAGCATTACGATATAACGTATAACGTTATGTAGCATTACGATTTAACGTATAACGTTATGTAGCATTAAGATATAACGTATAACGTTATATGGTAATACGATATAACGTATAACGTTATGTAGCATTACGATATAACGTATAACGTTATGTAGCATTACGATATAACGTATAACGTTATGTAGCATTACGATTTAACGTATAACGTTATGTAGCATTATGATATAACGTACAACGTTATGTAGCATTACGATATAACGTATAACGTTATATAGCATTACGTTATATCGCATAACGTTATGTAGCATTACGATATAACGTATAACGTTATATGGTAATACGTTATAACGTATAACGTTATGTAGCATTACGATATAACGTATAACGTTATGTAGCATTACGATTTAACGTATAACTTTATGTAGCCTTACGATATAACGTATAACGTTATATGGTAATACGATATAACGTATAACGTTATGTAGCATTGTGATATAACGTACAACGTTATGTAGCATTACGATATAACGTATAACGTTATGTAGCATTACGATTTAACGTATAACGTTATGTAGCATTACGATATAACGTATAACGTTATATGGTAATACGATATAACGTATAACGTTATGTAGCATTACGATATTACGTATAACGTTACGTAGCATAACGATATAACATATAACGTTATGTAGCATTACGATATAACGTATAACGTTATTTCGTAATACGTTATAACGTATAACGTTATGTAGCAATACGATATAACGTATAACGTTATGTAACATTACGTTATAACGTAATACGTATAGTAGCATTACGATATAACGCATAACGTTATGTAGTATTACGTTATAACGTATAACGTTATGTTGCATTACGATATAACGTATAACGTTATTTAGCATTAGGATATAACGTATAACGTTATGTAGCATTACGATATAACGTATAACGTTATATGGTAATACGTTATAACGTATAACGTTATGTAGCATTAGGATATAACGTATAACGTTATGTAGCATTGCGATTTAACGTATAACGTTATGTAGCATTATGATATAACGTACAACGTTATGTAGCATTACGATATAACGTATAATGTTATTTAGCATTAGGATATAACGTATAACGTTATGTAGCATTACGATATAACGTATAACGTTATGTAGCATTACGATATAACGTATAACGTTATGTAGCATTACGATATAACGTATAACGTTATATGGTAATACGTTATAACGTATAATGTTATGTAGCATTACGATTTAACGTATAACGTGATATAGTAATACGTTATAACGTACAGCGTGATATGGTAATTCGTTATAACGCATAACGATATGTAGCATTACGATACAACGTATAACGTTATGTAGCAATATGATATAACGTATAACGTTATATGGTAATACGTTATAACGTATAACGTTATGTAGAATTACGATATAACGTATAACGTGATATAGTAATACGTTATAACGTACAGCGTGATATGGTAATTCGTTATAACGCATAACGATATGTAGCATTACGATACAACGTATAACGTTATGTAGCAATATGATATAACGTATAACGTTATATGGTAATACGTTATAACGTATAACGTTATGTAGCATTACGATATAACGTATAACGTTATGTAGCATTACGATATAACGTATAACGTTATATGGTAATACGTTATATCGTATAACGTTATGTAGCATTACGATATAACGTATAACGTTATGTAGTATTACGTTATAACGTATAACGTAATGTTGCATTACGATATAACGTATAACGTTATATAGCATTAGGATATAACGTATAACGTTATATGGTAATACGTTATAACGTATAACGTTATGTAGCATTACGATATAACGTATAACGTTATGTAGCATTGCGATTTAACGTATAACGTTATGTAGCATTATGATATAACGTACAACGTTATGTAGTATTATGATATAACGTATAACGTTATTTAGCATTAGGATATAACGTATAACGTTATGTAGCATTACGATATAACGTATAACGTTATGTAGCATTGCGATTTAACGTATAACGTTATGTAGCATTATGATATAACGTACAACGTTATGTAGCATTACGATATAACGTATAACGTTATTTAGCATTAGGATATAACGTATAACGCTATGTAGCATTACGATATAACGTATAACGTTATGAAGCATTACGATATAACGTATAACGTTATGTAGCATTACGATATAACGTATAACGTTATATGGTAATACGTTATAACGTATAACGTCATGTAGCATTACGATATAACGTATAACGTTGTGTAGCATTACGATTTAACGTATAACGTTATGAAGCATTACGATATAACGTATAGCGATATATGGTAATACGTTATAACATATAACGTTATGTAGCATTACGATACAACGTATAACGTTATGTAGCATTATGATATAACGTACAATGTTATGTAACATTACGATATAACGTATAAGGTTATTTAGCATTAGGATATAACGTACAACGTTATGTAGCATTACGATATAACGTATAACGTTATGTAACATTACGTTATAACGTAATACGTATTGTAGCATTACGATATAAAGTATAACGTTATATGGTAATACGTTATAGCGTATAACGTTATGTAGCATTACGATATAACGTATAACGTTATGTAGCATTACGATATAACGTATAACGTTATGTAGCATTACGATATAACGCATAACGATATGTAGCATTACGATACAACGTATAACGTTATGTAGCAATATGATATAACGTATAACGTTATATGGTAATACGTTATAACGTATAACGTTATGTAGCATTACGATATAACGTATAACGTTATGTAGTATTACGTTATAACGTATAATGTTATGTAGTATTACGTTATAACGTATAACGTTATGTAGAATTGCGATATTACGTATAACGTGATATAGTAATACGTTATAACGTACAGCGTGATATGGTGATACGTTATAACGCATAACGATATGAAGCATTACGATACAACGTATAACGTTATGTAGCAATATGATATAACGTATAACGTTATGTAACATTACGTTATAACGTAATACGTATTGTAGCATTACGATATAAAGTATAACGTTATATGGTAATACGTTATAGCGTATAACGTTATGTAGCATTACGATATAACGTATAACGTTATGTAGCATTACGATATAACGTATAACGTTATGTAGCATTACGATTTAACGCATAACGTTATGTAGCATTATGATATAACGTACAACGTTATGTAGCATTACGATTTAACGTATAACGTTATGTAGCATTATGATGTAACGTACAATGTTATGTAGCATTACGATATAACGTATAAGGTTATTTAGCATTAGGATATAACGTACAACGTTATGTAGCATTACGATATAACGTATAACGTTATGTAACATTACGTTATAACGTAATACGTATTGTAGCATTACGATATAAAGTATAACGTTATATGGTAATACGTTATAGCGTATAACGTTATGTAGCATTACGATATAACGTATAACGTTATGTAGCATTACGATATAACGTATAACGTTATGTAGCATTACGATTTAACGTATAACGTTATGTAGCATTATGATATAACGTACAACGTTATGTAGCATTACGATTTAACGTATAACGTTATGTAGCATTATGATATAACGTATAACGTTATGTAACATTACGTTATAACGTAATACGTATTGTAGCATTACGATATAAAGTATAACGTTATATGGTAATACGTTATAGCGTATAACGTTATGTAGCATTACGATATAACGTATAACGTTATGTAGCATTACGATATAACGTATAACGTTATGTAGCATTACGATATAACGTATAACGTTATGTAGCATTACGATTTAACGTATAACGTTATGTAGCATTACGATATAACGTATAACGTTATGTAGCATTACGATTTAACGTATAACGTTATGTAGCATTATGATATAACGTACAACGTTATGTAGCATTACGATTTAACGTATAACGTTATGTAGCATTATGATATAACGTACAATGTTATGTAGCATTACGATATAACGTATAAGGTTATTTAGCATTAGGATATAACGTACAACGTTATGTAGCATTACGATATAACGTATAACGTTATATGGTAATACGTTATAACGTATAACGTTATGTAGCATTACGATATAACGTATAACGATATGTAGCATTACGATATAACGTATAACGTTATGTAGCATTACGATTTAACGCATAACGTTATGTAGCATTACGATATAACGTATAACGTTATGTAGCATTACGATATAACGTATAACGTTATGTAGCATTGCGATATAACGTATAACGTTATGTAGCATTACGATATAACGTATAGCGTTATGTAGCATTACGATATAACGTAAAACGTTATGTAGCATTACGATATAACGTATAACGTTATATGGTAATACGATATAACGTATAACGTTATGTAGCATTACGAAATTACGTATAACGTTACGTAGCATTACGATATAACGTATAACGTTATGTAGCATTACGATATAACGTATAACGTTATATGGTAATACGTTATCACGTATAACGTTATGTAGCATTACGATATAACGTATAACGTTATGTAGCATTACGATATAACGTATAACGTTATGTAGCATTACGATATAACGTAAAACGTTATGTAGCATTACGATATAACGTCTAACGTTACGTAGCATTACGATATAACGTATAACGTTATATGGTAATACGTTATCACGTATAACGTTATGTAGCATTACGATATAACGTATAACGTTATGTAGCATTACGATATAACGTATAACGTTATGTAGCATTACGATATAACGTATAACGATATGTAGCATTACGATATAACGTATAACGTTATGTAGCGTTACGATTTAACGTATAACGTTATGTAGCATTACGATATAACGTATAACGTTATATGGTAATACGATATAACGTATAACGTTATGTAGCATTACGAAATTACGTATAACGTTACGTAGCATTACGATATAACGTATAACGTTATGTAGCATTACGATATAACGTATAACGTTATATGCTAATACGTTATAACGTATATCGTTATCTAGCAATACGATATAACGTATAACGTTATGTAACATTACGTTATAACGTAATACGTATAGTAGCATTACGATATAACGCATAACGTTATGTAGTATTACGTTATAACGTATAACGTTATGTAGCATTACGATATAACGTATAACGATATGTAGCATTACGATATAACGTATAACGTTATGTAGCGTTACGATTTAACGTATAACGTTATGTAGCATTACGATATAACGTATAACGTTATATGGTAATACGATATAACGTATAACGTTATGTAGCATTACGAAATTACGTATAACGTTACGTAGCATTACGATATAACGTATAACGTTATGTAGCATTACGATATAACGTATAACGTTATATGCTAATACGTTATAACGTATAACGTTATCTAGCAATACGATATAACGTATAACTTTATGTAACATTACGTTATAACGTAATACGTATAGTAGCATTACGATATAACGCATAACGTTATGTAGTATTACGTTATAACGTATAACGTTATGTTGCATTACGATATAACGTATTATTATTTAGCATTAGGATATAACGTATAACGTTATGTAGCATTACGATATAACGTATAACGTTATATGGTAATACGTTATAACGTATAACGTTATGTAGCATTACGATATAACGTATAACGTTATGTAGCATTGCGATTTAACGTATAACGTTATGTAGCATTATGATATAACGTACAACGTTATGTAGCATTAGGATATAACGTATAACGCTATTTAGCATTAGGATATAACGTATAACGTTATGTAGCATTACGATATAACGTATAACGATATGTAGCATTACGATATAACGTATAACGTTATGTAGCATTACGATATAACGTATAACGTTATATGGTAATACGTTATAACGTATAACGTTATGTAGCATTACGATTTAACGTATAACGTTATGAAGCATTACGATATAACGTATAGCGATATATGGTAATACGTTATAACGTATAACGTTATGTAGCATTACGATACAACGTATAACGTTATGTAGCATTATGATATAGCATATAACGTTATGTAGCATTACGATATAACGTATAACGTTACGTAGCATTACGATATAACGTATAACGTTATATGGTAATACGTTATCACGTATAACGTTATGTAGCATTACGATATAACGTATAACGTTATGTAGTATTACGTTATAACGTATAACGTTATGTAGTATTACGTTATAACGTATAACGTTATGTAGAATTACGATATAACGTATAACGTTA
Organism: Bombus lapidarius; assembly: GCA_936014575.1. Classification (NCBI taxonomy): domain Eukaryota; kingdom Metazoa; phylum Arthropoda; class Insecta; order Hymenoptera; family Apidae; genus Bombus; species Bombus lapidarius. The sequence continues at coordinate 143,843 of CAKXZU010000150.1, forward strand.
TGTAGCAATATGATATAACGTATAACGTTATGTAACATTACGTTATAACGTAATACGTATTGTAGCATTACGATATAACGTATAACGTTATATGGTAATACGTTATAACGTATAACGTTATGTAGCATTATGATATAACGTACAACGTTATGTAGCATTACGATTTAACGTATAACGTTATGTAGCATTATGATATAACGTACAACGTTATGTAGCATTACGATATAACGTATAAGGTTATTTAGCATTAGGATATAACGTATAACGTTATGTAGCATTACGATATAACGTATAACGTTATATGGTAATACGTTCTAACGTATAATGTTATGTAGCATTACGATATAACGTATAACGTTATGTAGCATTACGATATAACGTATAACGTTATGTAGCATTACGATTTAACGTATAACGTTATGTAGCATTATGATATAACGTACAACGTTATGTAGCATTACGATATAACGTATAACGTTATGTAGCATTATGATATAACGTACAACGTTATGTAGCATTACGATATAACGTATAACATTATGTAGCATTACGATTTAACGCATAACGTTATGTAGCATTACTATATAACGTATAACGTTATATGGTAATACGTTATAACGTATAACGTTATGTAGCATTACGATATAACGTATAAGGTTATTTAGCATTAGGATATAACGTATAACGTTATGTAGCATTACGATATAACGTATAACGTTATATGGTAATACGTTATAACGTATAACGTTATGTAGCATTACTATATAACGTATAACGTTAAGTAGCATTACGATATAACGTATAAGGTTATTTAGCATTAGGATATAACGTATAACTTTATGTAGCATTATGATATAACGTACAACGTTATGTAGCATTACGATATAACGTATAACGTTATGTAGCATTATGATATAACGTACAACGTTATGTAGCATTACGATATAACGTATAACATTATGTAGCATTACGATTTAACGTATAACGTTATGTAGCATTACTATATAACGTATAACGTTATATGGTAATACGTTATAACGTATAACGTTATGTAGCATTACGGTTTAACGTATAACGTTATGTAGCATTACGATTTAACGTATAACGTTATGTAGCATTATGATATAACGTACAACGTTATGTAGCATTACGATATAACGTATAAGGTTATTTAGCATTAGGATATAACGTATAACGTTATGTAGCATTACGATATAACGTATAACGTTATATGGTAATACGTTATAACGTATAACGTTATGTAGCATTACGATTTAACGTATAACGTTATGTAGCATTATGATATAACGTACAACGTTATGTAGCATTACGATATAACGTATAACGTTATGTAGCATTAGGATATAACGTATAACGTTATGTAGAATTACGATATTACGTATAACGTGATATAGTAATACGTTATAACGTATAACGTTATGTAGCATTACGATATAACGTATAACGATATGTAGCATTACGATTTAACGTATAACGTTATGTAGCATTATGATATAACGTATAACGTTATGTAGCATTATGATATAACGTATGACGTTATGTAGCATTGCGATTTAACGTATAACGTTATGTAGCATTATGATATAACGTACAACGTTATGTAGCATTACGATATAACGTATAACGTTATGTAGCATTACGATATAACGTATAACGTTATGTAACATTACGTTATAACGTAATACGTATTGTAGCATTACGATTTAACGTATAACGTTATGTAGCATTACGATATAACGTATAACGTTATATGGTAATACGTTATAACGTATAACGTTATGTAGCATTACGATATAACGTATAACGTTATATGGTAATACGTTATAACGTATAACGTTATGTAGAATTACGATATAACGTATAACGTCATGTAGCATTACGAAATAACGTATAACGTTAAGTAGCATTACGTTATAACGTATAACGTTATGTAGCATTACGATACAACGTATAACGTTATGTAGCATTGCGATTTAACGTATAACGTTATGTAGCATTATGATATAACGTACAACGTTATGTAGCATTACCATAAAACGTATAACGTTATGTAGCAATGCGATATAACGTATAACGTTATGTAACATTACGCTATAACGTAATACGCATTGTAGCATTACGATATAACGCATAACGTTATGTGGTAATACGTTATAACGTATAACGCTATGTAGCATTACGATATAACGTATAACGTTATGTAGCATTACGATTTAACGTATAACGTTATGTAGCATTATGATATAACGTACAACGTTATGTAGCATTATGATATAACGTATAACGTTATGTAGCATTACAATATAACGTATAACGTTATGTAGCATTATGATATAACGTACAACGTTATGTAGCATTACCATATAACGTATAACGTTATGTAGCAATACGATATAACGTATAACGTTATGTAACATTACGCTATAACGTAATACGCATTGTAGCATTGCGATATAACGCATAACGTTATGTGGTAATACGTTATAACGTATAACGCTATGTAGCATTACGATATAACGTATAACGTTATGTAGCATTACGATTTAACGTATAACGTTATGTAGCATTATGATATAACGTACAACGTTATGTAGCATTATGATATAACGTATAACGTTATGTAGCATTACAATATAACGTATAACGTTATATGGTAATACGTTATAACGTATAACGTTATGTAGCATTACGATTTAACGTATAACGTTATGTAGCATTATGATATAACGTACAACGTTATGTAGCATTACGATATAACGTATAACGTTATGTAGCATTAGGATATAACGTATAACGTTATGTAGCATTACGATATAACGTATAACGTTATATGGTAATACGTTATAACGTATAACGTTATGTAGAATTACGATATAACGTATAACGTTATGTAGCATTACGAAATAACGTATAACGTTAAGTAGCATTACGTTATAACGTATAACGTTATGTAGCATTGCGATTTAACGTATAACGTTATGTAGCATTATGATATAACGTACAACGTTATGTAGCATTACCATATAACGTATAACGTTATGTAGCAATACGATATAACGTATAACGTTATGTAACATTACGCTATAACGTAATACGTATTGTAGCATTACGATATAACGCATAACGTTATGTAGTATTACGTTATAACGTATAACGTTATGTTGCATTACGATATAACGTATAACGTTATGTAGCATTGCGATATAACGTATAACGTTATGTAGCATTGCGATTTAACGTATAACGTTATGTAGCATTATGATATAACGTACAACGTTATGTAGCATTAGGATATAACGTATAACGTTATTTAGCATTAGGATATAACGTATAACGTTATGTAGCATTACGATATAACGTATAACGTTATGTAGCGTTACGATATAACGTATAACGTTATGTAGCATTACGATATAACGTATAACGTTATGTAGCATTACGATATAACGTATAACGTTATGTAGCATTACGATTTAACGTATAACGTTATGTAGCATTACGATATAACGTATAACGTTATGTAGCATTACGATATAACGTATAACGTTATGTAGCATTACGATGTAACGTATAACATTATATGGTAATACGTTATAACGTATAACGTTATGTAGCATTACGATATACCGTATAACATTATGTAGCATTACGATATAACGTATAACGTTATGTAGCATTACGATATAACGTATAACGTTACGTAGCATTACGATATAACGTATAACGTTATATGGTAATACGTTATAACGTATAACGTTATGTAGCATCACGATAAAACGTATAAAGTTATGTAGCATTACGATATAACGTATAACGTTATGTAGCATTACGATGTAACGTATAACGTTTTATGGTATTACGTTATAACGTATAACGTTATGTAGTATTACGTTATAACGTATAACGTTATGTAGTATTACGTTATAACGTATAACGTTATGTAGTATTACGTTATAACGTATAACGTTATGTAGAATTACGATATAACGTATAACGTGATATAGTAATACGTTATAACGTATAACATAATATGGTAATACGTTATAACGATATGTAGCATTACGATACAACGTATAACGTTATATGGTAATACGATATAACGTATAACGTTATGTAGCATTACGATATTACGTATAACGTTATGTAGCATTACGATATAACGTATACCGTTATGTAGCATTACGATATAACGTATAACGTTATGTAGCATTACGATATAATGTATAACGTTATGTATCATTACGATATGACGTATAACGTTATGTAGCACTACGATATAACGTATAACGTTATGTAGCATTACGATATAACGTATAACGTTATGTAACATTACGTTATAACGTAATACGTATTGTAGCATTACGATTTAACGTATAACGTTATGTAGCATTACGATATAACGTATAACGTTATATGGTAATACGTTATAACGTATAACGTTATGTAGCATTACGATATAACGTATAACGTTGTATGGTAATACGTTATAACGTATAACGTTATGTAGAATTACGATATAACGTATAACGTCATGTAGCATTACGAAATAACGTATAACGTTAAGTAGCATTACGTTATAACGTATAACGTTATGTAGCATTACGATACAACGTATAACGTTATGTAGCATTGCGATTTAACGTATAACGTTATGTAGCATTATGATATAACGTACAACGTTATGTAGCATTACCATAAAACGTATAACGTTATGTAGCAATGCGATATAACGTATAACGTTATGTAACATTACGCTATAACGTAATACGCATTGTAGCATTACGATATAACGCATAACGTTATGTGGTAATACGTTATAACGTATAACGCTATGTAGCATTACGATATAACGTATAACGTTATGTAGCATTACGATTTAACGTATAACGTTATGTAGCATTATGATATAACGTACAACGTTATGTAGCATTATGATATAACGTATAACGTTATGTAGCATTACAATATAACGTATAACGTTATGTAGCATTATGATATAACGTACAACGTTATGTAGCACTACGATATAACGTATAACGTTATGTAGCATTACGATATAACGTATAACGTTATATGGTAATACGTTATAACGTATAACGTTATGTAGCATAACAATATAACCTATAACGTTATGTAGCATTACGTTATAACGTATAACGTTATGTAGCATAACGATATAACGTACAACGTTATATATCATTACGATATAACGTATAACGTTGTGTAGCATTACGATATAACGTATAACGTTATGTAGCATAACGATATAAAGTACAACGTTATATAGTGTTACGTTATAACGTATAACGTTATTTAGCATTACGATATAACGTATAAAGTTATGTAGCATTACGATTTAACGTATAACGTTATGTAGCATTATGATATAACGTACAACGTTATGTAGCATTACGATATAACGTATAACGTTATGTAGCATTAGGATATAACGTATAACGTTATGTAGCATTACGATATAACGTATAACGTTATATGGTAATACGTTATAACGTATAACGTTATGTAGAATTACGATATAACGTATAACGTTATGTAGCATTACGAAATAACGTATAACGTTAAGTAGCATTACGTTATAACGTATAACGTTATGTAGCATTGCGATTTAACGTATAACGTTATGTAGCATTATGATATAACGTACAACGTTATGTAGCATTACCATATAACGTATAACGTTATGTAGCAATACGATATAACGTATAACGTTATGTAACATTACGCTATAACGTAATACGTATTGTAGCATTACGATATAACGCATAACGTTATGTAGTATTACGTTATAACGTATAACGTTATGTTGCATTACGATATAACGTATAACGTTATGTAGCATTGCGATATAACGTATAACGTTATGTAGCATTGCGATTTAACGTATAACGTTATGTAGCATTATGATATAACGTACAACGTTATGTAGCATTAGGATATAACGTATAACGTTATTTAGCATTAGGATATAACGTATAACGTTATGTAGCATTACGATATAACGTATAACGTTATGTAGCGTTACGATATAACGTATAACGTTATGTAGCATTACGATATAACGTATAACGTTATGTAGCATTACGATATAACGTATAACGTTATGTAGCATTACGATTTAACGTATAACGTTATGTAGCATTACGATATAACGTATAACGTTATGTAGCATTACGATATAACGTATAACGTTATGTAGCATTACGATGTAACGTATAACATTATATGGTAATACGTTATAACGTATAACGTTATGTAGCATTACGATATACCGTATAACATTATGTAGCATTACGATATAACGTATAACGTTATGTAGCATTACGATATAACGTATAACGTTACGTAGCATTACGATATAACGTATAACGTTATATGGTAATACGTTATAACGTATAACGTTATGTAGCATCACGATAAAACGTATAAAGTTATGTAGCATTACGATATAACGAATAACGTTATGTAGCATTACGATATAACGTATAACGTTATATGGTACTACGTTATAACGTATAACGATATGTAGCATTACGATATGACGTACAACGTTATGTAGCATTACGATATAACGTATAACGTTATGTAGCATTACGATGTAACGTATAACGTTTTATGGTATTACGTTATAACGTATAACGTTATGTAGTATTACGTTATAACGTATAACGTTATGTAGTATTACGTTATAACGTATAACGTTATGTAGTATTACGTTATAACGTATAACGTTATGTAGAATTACGATATAACGTATAACGTGATATAGTAATACGTTATAACGTATAACATAATATGGTAATACGTTATAACGATATGTAGCATTACGATACAACGTATAACGTTATATGGTAATACGATATAACGTATAACGTTATGTAGCATTACGATATTACGTATAACGTTATGTAGCATTACGATATAACGTATACCGTTATGTAGCATTACGATATAACGTATAACGTTATGTAGCATTACGATATAATGTATAACGTTATGTATCATTACGATATGACGTATAACGTTATGTAGCACTACGATATAACGTATAACGTTATGTAGCATTACGATATAACGTATAACGTTATATGGTAATACGTTATAACGTATAACGTTATGTAGCATAACAATATAACCTATAACGTTATGTAGCATTACGTTATAACGTATAACGTTATGTAGCATAACGATATAACGTACAACGTTATATATCATTACGATATAACGTATAACGTTATGTAGCATTACGATATAACGTATAACGTTATGTAGCATTACGATATAACGTATAACGTTATGTAGCATTACGATATAACGTATAACGTTATATGGTAATACGTTATAACGTATAACGTTATGTAGCATTACGATATAACGTATAACGTTGTGTAGCATTACGATATAACGTATAACGTTATGTAGCATAACGATATAAAGTACAACGTTATATAGTGTTACGTTATAACGTATAACGTTATTTAGCATTACGATATAACGTATAAAGTTATGTAGCATTACGATATAACGTATAACGTTATATGGTAATACGTTATAACGTATAACGTTATGTAGCATTACGTTATAACGTATAACGTTGTGTAGCATTACGATATAACGTATAACGTTATGTAGCATAACGATATAAAGTACAACGTTATATAGTGTTACGTTATAACGTATAACGTTATTTAGCATTACGATATAACGTATAAAGTTATGTAGCATTACGATATAACGTATAACGTTATATGGTACTACGTTATAACGTATAACGTTATGTAGCATTACGATATGACGTACAACGTTATGTAGCATTACTATATAACGTATACCGTTATGTAGCATTACCATATAACGTATAACGTTATGTAGCATTACGATATAATGTATAACGTTATGTAGCATTACGATATAACGTATAACGTTATGTAGTATTACGATATAATGTATAACGTTATGTAGCATTACGATATAATGTATAACGTTATGTATCATTACGATATGACGTATAACGTTATGTAGCACTACGATAAAACGTATAGCGTTATGTAGCATTGCGATATAACGTATAACGTTATGTAGCATTACGACATAACTTATAACGTTATATGGTAATACGTTAGAACGTATAACGTTATGTAGCATTACGATATAACGTAAAACGTTATGTAGCATTACGATATGGCGTATAACGTTATGTAGCATTACGATATAACGAATAACGTTATGTAGCATTACTATATAACGTATAACGTTATATGGTAATATGGTATAACGTATAACGTTATGTAGCATTACGATATGACGTATAACGTTATGTATCATTATGATATGACGTATAACGCTATGGAGCACTACGAAATAACGTATAACGTTATGTAGCATTACGATATAACGTATAACGTTATGTAGCATTACGATATAACGTATAACGTTATATGGTAATACGTTATAACGTATAACGTTATGTAGCATTACGATATGACGTATAACGTTATGTAGCATTACGATATAACGTATAACGTTATGTAGCATTACGATATAACGTATAACGTTATGTAGCATTGCGATATAACGCATAACGCTATGTAGCATTGCGATATATCGTATAACGTTATGTAGCATTACGATATAACGTAAAACGTTATGTAGCATTACGATATATGGTATAACGTTATGTAGCAGTACGATATAACGTATAACGTTATGTAGCATTAGGATATAACGTATAACGTTATGTAGCATTACGATATAACATATAACGTTATGTAGCATTACGATATAACGTATAACGTTATGTAGCATTACGATATAACGTATAACGATATGTAGCATTACGATATAACGCATAACTTTATGTAGTATTACGATATAACGCATAACGCTATGTAGCATTGCGATATAACGTATAACGTTATGTAGCATTACGATATAACGTATAACGTTATGTAGCATTAGGATATAACGTATAACGTTATGTAGCATTACGATATAACGTATAACGATATGTAGCAGTACGATATAATGTATATCGTTATGTAGCATTACGATATAACGTATAACGTTATATGATAATACGTTATAACGTATAACGTTATGTAGCATTACGATATAACATATAACGTTATGTAGCATTACGATATAACTTATAACGTTATATGGTAATACGTTATAACGTATAACGTTACGTAGCATTACGATATAACGTATAACGTTGTGTAGCATTACGATATAATGTATATCGTTATGTAGCATTACGATAAAACGTATAACGTTATGTAGCAGTACGATATAACGTATAACGTTATGTAGCATTAGGATATAACGTATAACGTTATGTAGCATTACGATATAACGTATAACGATATGTAGCATTACGATATAATGTATATCGTTATGTAGCATTACGATATAACGTATAACGTTATATGGTAATACGTTATAACGTATAACGTTATGTAGCATTACGATATAACATATAACGTTATGTAGCATTACGATATAACGTATAACGTTATATGGTAATACGTTATAACGTATAACGTTACGTAGCATTACGATATAACGTATAACGTTGTGTAGCATTACGATATAACGTATAACGTTATGTAGCATAACGATATAAGGTACAACGTTATATAGTGTTACGTTATAACGTATAACGTTATGTAGCATTACGATATAACGTATAAAGTTATGTAGCATTACGATATAACGTATAACGTTATGTAGCATTACGATATAACGTATAACGTTATGTAGCATTACGATATAACGTATAACGTTATGTAGCATTACGATATAACGTATAACGTTATGTAGCACTACGATATGGCGTATAACGTTATGTAGCACTACGATATAACGTATAACGTTATGTAGCACTACGATATAACGTATAACGTTATGTAGTATTACGATATAACGTATAACGTTATGTAGCATTACGATATAACGTATAACGTTATATGGTAATACGTTAGAACGTATAACGTTATGTAGCATTACGATATAACGTAAAGCGTTATGTAGCATTGCGATATAACGTATAAGGTTATGTAGCATTACGATATAATGTATAACGTTATGTAGCATTACGATATAATGTAGAGCGAGATGTAGCATTACGATATAACGTATAACGTTATGTAGCATTACGATATAATATATAACGTTATGTAGCACTACGATATAACGTATAACGTTATGTAGTATTACGATATAACGTATAACGTTATGTAGCACTACGATATAACGTATAACGTTATGTAGCATTACGATATAACGTATAACGTTATGAAGCATTACGATATAACGTTAAACGTTATGTAGCATTGCGATATAACGTATAAGGTTATGTAGCATTACGATATAATGTATAACGTTATGTAGCATTACGATATAATGTAGAGCGAGATGTAGCATTACGATATAACGTATAACGTTATGTAGCATTACGATATAATATATAACGTTATGTAGCATTACGATATAACGTATAACGTTATGTAGCATTGCGATATAACGCATAACGCTATGTAGCATTCCGATATATCGTACAACGTTATGTAGCATTACGATATAACGTAAAACGTTATGTAGCATTACGATATAACGTACAACGTTATGTAGCAGTACGATATAACGTGTAACGTTATGTAGCATTAGGATATAACGTGTAACGATATGTAGCATTAGGATATAACGTATAACGTTATGTAGCATTACGATATAACGTATAACGTTATGTAGCATCACCATATAACGTATAACGTTATGTAGCATTACGTTATAACGTATAACGATATGTAGCATTACGATATGACGTACAACGTTATGTAGCATTACTATATAACGTATAACGTTATGTAGCATTACACTATATCACATAACGTTATGTAGCATTACGATATAACGTATAACGTCATGTAGCATTACGATATAATGTACAATGTTATGTAGCATTACGATATGACGTATAACGTTATGTAGCATTAGGATATAGCGTATAACGTTATGTAGCATTACGATGTAATGTATAACGTTATGTAGCATTATGATATGGCGTATAACGTTATGTAGCATTACGATATAACGTATAACGGTATGTAGAATTACAGTATAACGTATAACGTTATATGGTAATATGGTATAACGTATAGCGAGATGTAGCATTATGATATAACGTATAACGTTATGTAGCATTACGATATAACGTATAACGTTATGTAGCATTACGATATAATATATAACGTTATGTATCATTACGATATGACGTATAACGTTATGTAGTATTATGATATGGCGTATAACGTTATGTAGCATTACGATATAACGTATAACGGTATGTAGAATTACATTATAACGTATAACGTTATATGGTAATACGTTATAACGTATAACGTTATGTAGCATTACGATATAACGTATAACGTTATATGGTAATACGTTATAACGTATAACGTTATGTAGAATTACGATATAACGTATAACGTTATGTAGCATTACGAAATAACGTATAACGTTAAGACGCATTACGTTATAACGTATAACGTTATGTAGCATTACGATACAACGTTTAACGTTATGTAGCATTGCGATTTAACGTATAACGTTATGTAGCATTATGATATAACGTACAACGTTATGTAGCATTACCATATAACGTATAACGTTATGTAGCAATACGATATAACGTATAACGTTATGTAACATTACGCTATAACGTAATACGTATTGTAGCATTACGATATAACGCATAACGTTATGTGGTAATACGTTATAACGTATAACGCTATGTAGCATTACGATATAACGTATAACGTTATGTAGCATTACGATTTAACGTATAACGTTATGTAGCATTATGATATAACGTACAACGTTATGTAGCATTATGATATAACGTATAACGTTATGTAGCATTACGATATAACGTATAACGTTATATGGTAATACGTTATAACGTATAACGTTATGTAGCATTACGATTTAACGTATAACGTTATGTAGCATTATGATATAACGTACAACGTTATGTAGCATTACGATATAACGTATAACGTTATGTAGCATTAGGATATAACGTATAACGTTATGTAGAATTACGATATTACGTATAACGTGATATAGTAATACGTTATAACGTATAACGTTATGTAGCATTACGATATAACGTATAACGATATGTAGCATTACGATTTAACGTATAACGTTATGTAGCATTATGATATAACGTATAACGTTATGTAGCATTATGATATAACGTATGACGTTATGTAGCATTGCGATTTAACGTATAACGTTATGTAGCATTATGATATAACGTACAACGTTATGTAGCATTACGATATAACGTATAACGTTATGTAGCATTACGATATAACGTATAACGTTATGTAGCATTACGATATAACGTATAACGTTATATGGTAATACGTTATAACGTATAACGTTATGTAGCATTACGATATACCGCATAACGTTATGTAGCATTACGATATAACGTATAACGTTATGTAGCATTACGATATAACGTATAACGTTACGTAGCATTACGATATAACGTATAACGTTATGTAGCATTACGATGTAACGTATAACATTATATGGTAATACGTTATAACGTATAACGTTATGTAGCATTACGATATACCGTATAACGTTATGTAGCATTACGATATAACGTATAACGTTATGTAGCGTTACGATATAACGTATAACGTTACGTAGCATTACGATGTAACGTATTACGTTTTATGGTATTACGTTATAACGTATAACGTTATGTAGTATTACGTTATAACGTATAACGTTATGTAGCATTACGATTTAACGTATAACGTTATGTAGCATTATGATATAACGTACAACGTTATGTAGCATTACGATATAACGTATAACGTTATGTAGAATTACGATATAACGTATAACGTGATATAGTAATACGTTATAACGTATAACATAATATGGTAATACGTTATAACGATATGTAGCATTACGATACAACGTATAACGTTATATGGTAATACGATATAACGTATAACGTTATGTAGCATTACGATATAACGTATAACGTTATGTAGCATTACGATATAACGTATACCGTTATGTAGCATTACGATATAACGTATAACGTTATGTAGCATTACGATATAATGTATAACGTTATGTATCATTACGATATGACGTATAACGTTATGTAGCACTACGATATAACGTATAGCGTTATGTAGCATTAGGATATAACGTGTAACGATATGTAGCATTAGGATATAACGTATAACGTTATGTAGCATTACGATATAACGTATAACGTTATGTAGCATTACCATATAACGTATAACGTTATGTAGCATTACGTTATAACGTATAACGATATGTAGCATTACGATATGACGTACAACGTTATGTAGCATTACTATATAACGTATAACGTTATGTAGCATTACGCTATATCACATAACGTTATGTAGCATTAATATATAACGTATAACGTCATGTAGCATTACGATATAATGTACAATGTTATGTAGCATTACGATATAACGTATAACGTTACGTAGCATTACGATATAACGTATAACGTTATGTAGCATTACGATGTAACGTATAACATTATATGGTAATACGTTATAACGTATAACGTTATGTAGCATTACGATATACCGTATAACGTTATGTAGCATTACGATATAACGTATAACGTTATGTAGCATTACGATATAACGTATAACGTTACGTAGCATTACGATGTAACGTATTACGTTTTATGGTATTACGTTATAACGTATAACATAATATGGTAATACGTTATAACGATATGTAGCATTACGATACAACGTATAACGTTATATGGTAATACGATATAACGTATAACGTTATGTAGCATTACGATTTAACGTATAACGTTATGTAGCATTATGATATAACGTACAACGTTATGTAGCATTACGATATAACGTATAACGTTATGTAGAATTACGATATAACGTATAACGTGATATAGTAATACGTTATAACGTATAACATAATATGGTAATACGTTATAACGATATGTAGCATTACGATACAACGTATAACGTTATATGGTAATACGATATAACGTATAACGTTATGTAGCATTACGATATAACGTATAACGTTATGTAGCATTACGATATAACGTATACCGTTATGTAGCATTACGATATAACGTATAACGTTATGTAGCATTACGATATAATGTATAACGTTATGTATCATTACGATATGACGTATAACGTTATGTAGCACTACGATATAACGTATAACGTTATGTAGCATTAGGATATAACGTGTAACGATATGTAGCATTAGGATATAACGTATAACGTTATGTAGCATTACGATATAACGTATAACGTTATGTAGCATTACCATATAACGTATAACGTTATGTAGCATTACGTTATAACGTATAACGATATGTAGCATTACGATATGACGTACAACGTTATGTAGCATTACTATATAACGTATAACGTTATGTAGCATTACGCTATATCACATAACGTTATGTAGCATTACGATATAACGTATAACGTCATGTAGCATTACGATATAATGTACAATGTTATGTAGCATTACGATATAACGTATAACGTTATGTAGCAGTACGATATAACGTATAACGTTATGTAGCATTAGGATATAGCGTATAACGTTATGTAGCATTACGATGTAATGTATAACGTTATGTAGCATTATGATATGGCGTATAATGTTATGTAGCATTACGATATAACGTATAACGGTATGTAGAATTACAGTATAACGTATAACGTTATATGGTAATATGGTATAACGTATAGCGAGATGTAGCATTATGATATAACGTATAACGTTATGTAGCATTACGATATAACGTATAACGTTATGTAGCATTACGATATAATATATAACGTTATGTATCATTACGATATGACGTATAACGTTATGTAGTATTATGATATGGCGTATAACGTTATGTAGCATTACGATATAACGTATAACGGTATGTAGAATTACATCATAACGTATAACGTTATATGGTAATACGTTATAACGTATAACGTTATGTAGCATTACGATATAACGTATAACGTTATGTAGCATTAGGATATAACGTATAACGTTATGTAGAATTACGATATTACGTATAACGTGATATAGTAATACGTTATAACGTATAACGTTATGTAGCATTACGATATAACGTATAACGATATGTAGCATTACGATTTAACGTATAACGTTATGTAGCATTATGATATAACGTATAACGTTATGTAGCATTATGATATAACGTATGACGTTATGTAGCATTGCGATTTAACGTATAACGTTATGTAGCATTATGATATAACGTACAACGTTATGTAGCATTACGATATAACGTATAACGTTATGTAGCATTACGATATAACGTATAACGTTATGTAACATTACGTTATAACGTAATACGTATTGTAGCATTACGATTTAACGTATAACGTTATGTAGCATTACGATATAACGTATAACGTTATATGGTAATACGTTATAACGTATAACGTTATGTAGCATTACGATATAACGTATAACGTTATATGGTAATACGTTATAACGTATAACGTTACGTAGCATTACGATATAACGTATAACGTTATGTAGCATTACGATGTAACGTATAACATTATATGGTACTACGTTATAACGTATAACGATATGTAGCATTACGATATGACGTACAACGTTATGTAGCATTACGATATAACGTATAACGTTATGTAGCATTACGATGTAACGTATTACGTTTTATGGTATTACGTTATAACGTATAACGTTATGTAGTATTACGTTATAACGTATAACGTTATGTAGTATTACGTTATAACGTATAACGTTATGTAGTATTACGTTATAACGTATAACGTTATGTAGAATTACGATATAACGTATAACGTGATATAGTAATACGTTATAACGTATAACATAATATGGTAATACGTTATAACGATATGTAGCATTACGATACAACGTATAACGTTATATGGTAATACGATATAACGTATAACGTTATGTAGCATTACGATATATCGTATAACGTTATGTAGCATTACGATATAACGTATACCGTTATGTAGCATTACGATATAACGTATAACGTTATGTAGCATTACGATATAATGTATAACGTTATGTATCATTACGATATGACGTATAACGTTATGTAGCACTACGATATAACGTATAACGTTATGTAGCATTACGATATAACGTATAACGTTATATGGTAATACGTTATAACGTACAACGTTATATATCATTACGATATAACGTATAACGTTATGTAGCATTACGATATAACGTATAACGTTATGTAGCATTACGATATAACGTATAACGTTATGTAGCATTGCGATATAACGCATAACGCTATGTAGCATTGCGATATATCGTATAACGTTATGTAGCATTACGATATAACGTAAAACGTTATGTAGCATTACGATATAAGGTATAACGTTATGTAGCAGTACGATATAACGTATAACGTTATGTAGCATTACGATATAACGTATAACGTTATATGGTAATACGTTATAACGTATAACGTTATGTAGCATTACGATATATCGTATAACGTTATGTAGCATTACGATATAACGTATAACGTTATGTAGCATTACGATATAACGTATAACGGTATGTAGAATTACATCATAACGTATAACGTTATATGGTAATACGTTATAACGTATAACGTTATGTAGCATTACGATATAACGTATAACGTTATATGGTAATACGTTATAACGTATAACGTTATGTAGAATTACGATATAACGTATAACGTTATGTAGCATTACGAAATAACGTATAACGTTAAGTAGCATTACGTTATAACGTATAACGTTATGTAGCATTACGATACAACGTATAACGTTATGTAGCATTGCGATATAATGTATAACGTTATGTATCATTACGATATGACGTATAACGTTATGTAGCACTACGATATAACGTATAGCGTTATGTAGCATTAGGATATAACGTGTAACGATATGTAGCATTAGGATATAACGTATAACGTTATGTAGCATTACGATATAACGTATAACGTTATGTAGCATTACCATATAACGTATAACGTTATGTAGCATTACGTTATAACGTATAACGATATGTAGCATTACGATATGACGTACAACGTTATGTAGCATTACTATATAACGTATAACGTTATGTAGCATTACGCTATATCACATAACGTTATGTAGCATTAATATATAACGTATAACGTCATGTAGCATTACGATATAATGTACAATGTTATGTAGCATTACGATATAACGTATAACGTTACGTAGCATTACGATATAACGTATAACGTTATGTAGCATTACGATGTAACGTATAACATTATATGGTAATACGTTATAACGTATAACGTTATGTAGCATTACGATATACCGTATAACGTTATGTAGCATTACGATATAACGTATAACGTTATGTAGCATTACGATATAACGTATAACGTTACGTAGCATTACGATGTAACGTATTACGTTTTATGGTATTACGTTATAACGTATAACATAATATGGTAATACGTTATAACGATATGTAGCATTACGATACAACGTATAACGTTATATGGTAATACGATATAACGTATAACGTTATGTAGCATTACGATTTAACGTATAACGTTATGTAGCATTATGATATAACGTACAACGTTATGTAGCATTACGATATAACGTATAACGTTATGTAGAATTACGATATAACGTATAACGTGATATAGTAATACGTTATAACGTATAACATAATATGGTAATACGTTATAACGATATGTAGCATTACGATACAACGTATAACGTTATATGGTAATACGATATAACGTATAACGTTATGTAGCATTACGATATAACGTATAACGTTATGTAGCATTACGATATAACGTATACCGTTATGTAGCATTACGATATAACGTATAACGTTATGTAGCATTACGATATAATGTATAACGTTATGTATCATTACGATATGACGTATAACGTTATGTAGCACTACGATATAACGTATAACGTTATGTAGCATTAGGATATAACGTGTAACGATATGTAGCATTAGGATATAACGTATAACGTTATGTAGCATTACGATATAACGTATAACGTTATGTAGCATTACCATATAACGTATAACGTTATGTAGCATTACGTTATAACGTATAACGATATGTAGCATTACGATATGACGTACAACGTTATGTAGCATTACTATATAACGTATAACGTTATGTAGCATTACGCTATATCACATAACGTTATGTAGCATTACGATATAACGTATAACGTCATGTAGCATTACGATATAATGTACAATGTTATGTAGCATTACGATATAACGTATAACGTTATGTAGCAGTACGATATAACGTATAACGTTATGTAGCATTAGGATATAGCGTATAACGTTATGTAGCATTACGATGTAATGTATAACGTTATGTAGCATTATGATATGGCGTATAATGTTATGTAGCATTACGATATAACGTATAACGGTATGTAGAATTACAGTATAACGTATAACGTTATATGGTAATATGGTATAACGTATAGCGAGATGTAGCATTATGATATAACGTATAACGTTATGTAGCATTACGATATAACGTATAACGTTATGTAGCATTACGATATAATATATAACGTTATGTATCATTACGATATGACGTATAACGTTATGTAGTATTATGATATGGCGTATAACGTTATGTAGCATTACGATATAACGTATAACGGTATGTAGAATTACATCATAACGTATAACGTTATATGGTAATACGTTATAACGTATAACGTTATGTAGCAT
This sequence comes from Bombus lapidarius, assembly GCA_936014575.1. Lineage (NCBI taxonomy): Eukaryota > Metazoa > Arthropoda > Insecta > Hymenoptera > Apidae > Bombus > Bombus lapidarius. Next base: position 162,755 of record CAKXZU010000150.1, read on the forward strand.
TACGATATAACGTATAACGTTATGTAGCATTAGGATATAACGTATAACGTTATGTAGAATTACGATATTACGTATAACGTGATATAGTAATACGTTATAACGTATAACGTTATGTAGCATTACGATATAACGTATAACGATATGTAGCATTACGATTTAACGTATAACGTTATGTAGCATTATGATATAACGTATAACGTTATGTAGCATTATGATATAACGTATGACGTTATGTAGCATTGCGATTTAACGTATAACGTTATGTAGCATTATGATATAACGTACAACGTTATGTAGCATTACGATATAACGTATAACGTTATGTAGCATTACGATATAACGTATAACGTTATGTAACATTACGTTATAACGTAATACGTATTGTAGCATTACGATTTAACGTATAACGTTATGTAGCATTACGATATAACGTATAACGTTATATGGTAATACGTTATAACGTATAACGTTATGTAGCATTACGATATAACGTATAACGTTATATGGTAATACGTTATAACGTATAACGTTACGTAGCATTACGATATAACGTATAACGTTATGTAGCATTACGATGTAACGTATAACATTATATGGTACTACGTTATAACGTATAACGATATGTAGCATTACGATATGACGTACAACGTTATGTAGCATTACGATATAACGTATAACGTTATGTAGCATTACGATGTAACGTATTACGTTTTATGGTATTACGTTATAACGTATAACGTTATGTAGTATTACGTTATAACGTATAACGTTATGTAGTATTACGTTATAACGTATAACGTTATGTAGTATTACGTTATAACGTATAACGTTATGTAGAATTACGATATAACGTATAACGTGATATAGTAATACGTTATAACGTATAACATAATATGGTAATACGTTATAACGATATGTAGCATTACGATACAACGTATAACGTTATATGGTAATACGATATAACGTATAACGTTATGTAGCATTACGATATATCGTATAACGTTATGTAGCATTACGATATAACGTATACCGTTATGTAGCATTACGATATAACGTATAACGTTATGTAGCATTACGATATAATGTATAACGTTATGTATCATTACGATATGACGTATAACGTTATGTAGCACTACGATATAACGTATAACGTTATGTAGCATTACGATATAACGTATAACGTTATATGGTAATACGTTATAACGTACAACGTTATATATCATTACGATATAACGTATAACGTTATGTAGCATTACGATATAACGTATAACGTTATGTAGCATTACGATATAACGTATAACGTTATGTAGCATTGCGATATAACGCATAACGCTATGTAGCATTGCGATATATCGTATAACGTTATGTAGCATTACGATATAACGTAAAACGTTATGTAGCATTACGATATAAGGTATAACGTTATGTAGCAGTACGATATAACGTATAACGTTATGTAGCATTACGATATAACGTATAACGTTATATGGTAATACGTTATAACGTATAACGTTATGTAGCATTACGATATATCGTATAACGTTATGTAGCATTACGATATAACGTATAACGTTATGTAGCATTACGATATAACGTATAACGGTATGTAGAATTACATCATAACGTATAACGTTATATGGTAATACGTTATAACGTATAACGTTATGTAGCATTACGATATAACGTATAACGTTATATGGTAATACGTTATAACGTATAACGTTATGTAGAATTACGATATAACGTATAACGTTATGTAGCATTACGAAATAACGTATAACGTTAAGTAGCATTACGTTATAACGTATAACGTTATGTAGCATTACGATACAACGTATAACGTTATGTAGCATTGCGATTTAACGTATAACGTTATGTAGCATTATGATATAACGTACAACGTTATGTAGCATTACCATATAACGTATAACGTTATGTAGCAATACGATATAACGTATAACGTTATGTAACATTACGCTATAACGTATAACGTTATGTAGCATTACGATATAACGTATAACGTTATATGGTAATACGTTATAACGTATAACGTTATGTAGCATTACGATTTAACGTATAACGTTATGTAGCATTACGATTTAACGTATAACGTTATGTAGCATTATGATATAACGTACAACGTTATGTAGCATTATGATATAACGTATAACGTTATGTAGCATTACGATATAACGTATAACGTTATATGGTAATACGTTATAACGTATAACGTTATGTAGCATTACGATTTAACGTATAACGTTATGTAGCATTATGATATAACGTACAACGTTATGTAGCATTACGATATAACGTATAACGTTATGTAGCATTAGGATATAACGTATAACGTTATGTAGAATTACGATATTACGTATAACGTGATATAGTAATACGTTATAACGTATAACGTTATGTAGCATTACGATATAACGTATAACGATATGTAGCATTACGATTTAACGTATAACGTTATGTAGCATTATGATATAACGTATAACGTTATGTAGCATTATGATATAACGTATGACGTTATGTAGCATTGCGATTTAACGTATAACGTTATGTAGCATTATGATATAACGTACAACGTTATGTAGCATTACGATATAACGTATAACGTTATGTAGCATTACGATATAACGTATAACGTTATGTAACATTACGTTATAACGTAATACGTATTGTAGCATTACGATTTAACGTATAACGTTATGTAGCATTACGATATAACGTATAACGTTATATGGTAATACGTTATAACGTATAACGTTATGTAGCATTACGATATAACGTATAACGTTATATGGTAATACGTTATAACGTATAACGTTACGTAGCATTACGATATAACGTATAACGTTATGTAGCATTACGATGTAACGTATAACATTATATGGTACTACGTTATAACGTATAACGATATGTAGCATTACGATATGACGTACAACGTTATGTAGCATTACGATATAACGTATAACGTTATGTAGCATTACGATGTAACGTATTACGTTTTATGGTATTACGTTATAACGTATAACGTTATGTAGTATTACGTTATAACGTATAACGTTATGTAGTATTACGTTATAACGTATAACGTTATGTAGTATTACGTTATAACGTATAACGTTATGTAGAATTACGATATAACGTATAACGTGATATAGTAATACGTTATAACGTATAACATAATATGGTAATACGTTATAACGATATGTAGCATTACGATACAACGTATAACGTTATATGGTAATACGATATAACGTATAACGTTATGTAGCATTACGATATATCGTATAACGTTATGTAGCATTACGATATAACGTATACCGTTATGTAGCATTACGATATAACGTATAACGTTATGTAGCATTACGATATAATGTATAACGTTATGTATCATTACGATATGACGTATAACGTTATGTAGCACTACGATATAACGTATAACGTTATGTAGCATTACGATATAACGTATAACGTTATATGGTAATACGTTATAACGTACAACGTTATATATCATTACGATATAACGTATAACGTTATGTAGCATTACGATATAACGTATAACGTTATGTAGCATTACGATATAACGTATAACGTTATGTAGCATTGCGATATAACGCATAACGCTATGTAGCATTGCGATATATCGTATAACGTTATGTAGCATTACGATATAACGTAAAACGTTATGTAGCATTACGATATAAGGTATAACGTTATGTAGCAGTACGATATAACGTATAACGTTATGTAGCATTACGATATAACGTATAACGTTATATGGTAATACGTTATAACGTATAACGTTATGTAGCATTACGATATAACGTATAACGTTGTGTAGCATTACGATATAACGTATAACGTTATGTAGCATAACGATATAAAGTACAACGTTATATAGTGTTACGTTATAACGTATAACGTTATTTAGCATTACGATATAACGTATAACGTTATTTAGCATTACGATATAACGTATAACGTTATATGGTACTACGTTGTAACGTATAACGTTATGTAGCATTACGATATGACGTACAACGTTATGTAGCATTACTATATAACGTATACCGTTATGTAGCATTACCATATAACGTATAACGTTATGTAGCATTACGATATAATGTATGACGTTATGTAGCATTACGATATAACGAATAACGTTATGTAGTATTACGATATAACGTATAACGTTATATAGTATTACGATATAACGTATACCGTTATGTAGCATTACGATATAACGTATAACGTTATGTAGCATTACGATATAATGTATAACGTTATGTATCATTACGATATGACGTATAACGTTATGTAGCACTACGATATAACGTATAACGTTATGTAGCATTATGATATAACGTGTAACGATATGTAGCATTAGGATATAACGTATAACGTTATGTAGCATTACGATATAACGTATAACGTTATGTAGCATTACCATATAACGTATAACGTTATGTAGCATTACGTTATAACGTATAACGTTATGTAGCATTACGCTATATCACATAACGTTATGTAGCATTACGATATAACGTATAACGTCATGTAGCATTACGATATAATGTACAATGTTATGTAGCATTACGATATAACGTATAACGTTATGTAGCAGTACGATATAACGTATAACGTTATGTAGCATTAGGATATAGCGTATAACGTTATGTAGCATTACGATGTAATGTATAACGTTATGTAGCATTATGATATGGCGTATAACGTTATGTAGCATTACGATATAACGTATAACGGTATGTAGAATTACAGTATAACGTATAACGTTATATGGTAATATGGTATAACGTATAGCGAGATGTAGCATTATGATATAACGTATAACGTTATGTAGCATTACGATATAACGTATAACGTTATGTAGCATTACGATATAATATATAACGTTATGTATCATTACGATATGACGTATAACGTTATGTAGTATTATGATATGGCGTATAACGTTATGTAGCATTACGATATAACGTATAACGGTATGTAGAATTACATTATAACGTATAACGTTATATGGTAATACGTTATAACGTATAACGTTATGTAGCATTACGATATAACGTATAACGTTATATGGTAATACGTTATAACGTATAACGTTATGTAGAATTACGATATAACGTATAACGTTATGTAGCATTACGAAATAACGTATAACGTTAAGTAGCATTACGTTATAACGCATAACGTTATGTGGTAATACGTTATAACGTATAACGCTATGTAGCATTACGATATAACGTATAACGTTATGTAGCATTACCATTTAACGTATAACGTTATGTAGCATTATGATATAACGTACAACGTTATGTAGCATTATGATATAACGTATAACGTTATGTAGCATTGCGATTTAACGTATAACGTTATGTAGCATTATGATATAACGTACAACGTTATGTAGCATTACGATATAACGTATAACGTTATGTAGCATTACGATATAACGTATAACGTTATGTAACATTACGTTATAACGTAATACGTATTGTAGCATTACGATTTAACGTATAACGTTATGTAGCATTACGATATAACGTATAACGTTATATGGTAATACGTTATAACGTATAACGTTATGTAGCATTACGATATAACGTATAACGTTATATGGTAATACGTTATAACGTATAACGTTACGTAGCATTACGATATAACGTATAACGTTATGTAGCATTACGATGTAACATATAACATTATATGGTACTACGTTATAACGTATAACGATATGTAGCATTACGATATGACGTACAACGTTATGTAGCATTACGATATAACGTATAACGTTATGTAGCATTACGATGTAACGTATTACGTTTTATGGTATTACGTTATAACGTATAACGTTATGTAGTATTACGTTATAACGTATAACGTTATGTAGTATTACGTTATAACGTATAACGTTATGTAGTATTACGTTATAACGTATAACGTTATGTAGAATTACGATATAACGTATAACGTGATATAGTAATACGTTATAACGTATAACATAATATGGTAATACGTTATAACGATATGTAGCATTACGATACAACGTATAACGTTATATGGTAATACGATATAACGTATAACGTTATGTAGCATTACGATATAACGTATAACGTTATGTAGCATTACGATATAACGTATACCGTTATGTAGCATTACGATATAACGTATAACGTTATGTAGCATTACGATATAATGTATAACGTTATGTATCATTACGATATGACGTATAACGTTATGTAGCACTACGATATAACGTATAACGTTATGTAGCATTACGATATAACGTATAACGTTATATGGTAATACGTTATAACGTACAACGTTATATATCATTACGATATAACGTATAACGTTATGTAGCATTACGATATAACGTATAACGTTATGTAGCATTACGATATAACGTATAACGTTATGTAGCATTGCGATATAACACATGACGCTATGTAGCATTGCGATATATCGTATAACGTTATGTAGCATTACGATATAACGTAAAACGTTATGTAGCATTACGATATAAGGTATAACGTTATGTAGCAGTACGATATAACGTATAACGTTATGTAGCATTACGATATAACGTATAACGTTATATGGTAATACGTTATAACGTATAACGTTATGTAGCATTACGATATAACGTATAACGTTGTGTAGCATTACGATATAACGTATAACGTTATGTAGCATAACGATATAAAGTACAACGTTATATAGTGTTACGTTATAACGTATAACGTTATTTAGCATTACGATATAACGTATAATGTTATGTAGCATTACGATATAACGTATAACGTTATATGGTACTACGTTGTAACGTATAACGTTATGTAGCATTACGATATGACGTACAACGTTATGTAGCATTACTATATAACGTATACCGTTATGTAGCATTACCATATAACGTATAACGTTATGTAGCATTACGATATAATGTATAACGTTATGTAGCATTACGATATAACGTATAACGTTATGTAGTATTACGATATAACGTATAACGTTATGTAGCATTACGATATAATGTATAACGTTATGTATCATTACGATATGACGTATAACGTTATGTAGCACTACGATAAAACGTATAGCGTTATGTAGCATTGCGATATAACGTATAACGTTATGTAGCATTACGACATAACGTATAACGTTATATGGTAATACGTTAGAACGTATAACGTTATGTAGCATTACGATATAACGTAAAACGTTATGTAGCATTACGATATGGCGTATAACGTTATGTAGCATTACGATATAACGAATAACGTTATGTAGCATTACTATATAACGTATAACGTTATATGGTAATATGGTATAACGTATAACGTTATGTAGCATTACGATATGACGTATAACGTTATGTATCATTATGATATGACGTATAACGTTATGGAGCACTACGAAATAACGTATAACGTTATGTAGCATTACGATATAACGTATAACGTTATGTAGCATTACGATATAACGTATAACGTTATATGGTAATACGTTATAACGTATAACGTTATGTAGCATTACGATATGACGTATAACGTTATGTAGCATTACGATATAACGTGTAACGTTATGTAGCATTACGATATAACGTATAACGTTATGTAGCATTGCGATATAACGCATAACGCTATGTAGCATTGCGATATATCGTATAACGTTATGTAGCATTACGATATAACGTAAAACGTTATGTAGCATTACGATATAAGGTATAACGTTATGTAGCAGTACGATATAACGTATAACGTTATGTAGCATTAGGATATAACGTATAACGTTATGTAGCATTACGATATAACATATAACGTTATGTAGCATTACGATATAACGTATAACGTTATGTGGCATTACGATATAACGTATAACGATATGTAGCATTACGATATAACGCATAACTTTATGTAGTATTACGATATAACGCATAACGCTATGTAGCATTGCGATATAACGTATAACGTTATGTAGCACTACGATATAACGTATAACGTTATGTAGCATTAGGATATAACGTATAACGTTATGTAGCATTACGATATAACGTATAACGATATGTAGCAGTACGATATAATGTATATCGTTATGTAGCATTACGATATAACGTATAACGTTATATGATAATACGTTATAACGTATAACGTTATGTAGCATTACGATATAACATATAACGTTATGTAGCATTACGATATAACGTATAACGTTATATGGTAATACGTTATAACGTATAACGTTACGTAGCATTACGATATAACGCATAACGTTGTGTAGAATTACGATATAATGTATATCGTTATGTAGCATTACGATAAAACGTATAACGTTATGTAGCAGTACGATATAACGTATAACGTTATGTAGCATTAGGATATAACGTATAACGTTATGTAGCATTACGATATAACGTATAACGATATGTAGCATTACGATATAACATATAACGTTATGTAGCATTACGATATAACGTATAACGTTATATGGTAATACGTTATAACGTATAACGTTACGTAGCATTACGATATAACGTATAACGTTGTGTAGCATTACGATATAACGTATAACGTTATGTAGCATAACGATATAAGGTACAACGTTATATAGTGTTACGTTATAACGTATAACGTTATGTAGCATTACGATATAACGTATAAAGTTATGTAGCATTACGATATAACGTATAACGTTATGTAGCATTACGATATAACGTATAACGTTATGTAGCATTACGATATAACGTATAACGTTATGTAGCATTACGATATAACGTATAACGTTATGTAGCACTACGATATGGCGTATAACGTTATGTAGCACTACGATATAACGTATAACGTTATGTAGCACTACGATATAACGTATAACGTTATGTTGTATTACGATATAACGGATAACGTTATGTAGCATTACGATATAACGTATAACGTTATATGGTAATACGTTAGAACGTATAACGTTATGTAGCATTACGATATGGCGTATAACGTTATGTAGCATTACGATATAACGTATAACGTTATGTAGCATAACGATATAACGTACAACGTTATCTATCACTACGATATAAAGTATAACGTTATGTAGCATTACGATATATAGTATAACGTTATGTAGCATTACGATATAACGTATAACGTTATGTAGCATTACGATATAATGTATAGCGAGATGTAGCATTACGATATAACGTATAACGTTATCTAGCATTACGATATAATATATAACGTTATGTATCATTACGATATGACGTATAACGTTATGTAGCACTACGATATAACGTATAACGTTATGTAGCATTACCATATAACGTATAACGTTATGAAGCATTACGATATAACGTAAAACGTTATGTAGCATTGCGATATAACGTATAAGGTTATGTAGCATTACGATATAATGTATAACGTTATGTAGCATTACGATATAATGTATAGCGAGATGTAGCATTACGATATAACGTATAACGTTATGTAGCATTACCATATAACGTATAACGTTATGTAGCATTACGTTATAACGTATAACGATATGTAGCATTACGATATGACGTACAACGTTATGTAGCATTACAATATAACGTATAACGTTATGTAGCATTACGCTATATCACATAACGTTATGTAGCATTACGATATAACGTATAACGTCATGTAGCATTACGATATAATGTACAACGTTATGTAGCATTACGATATAACGTATAACGTTATGTAGCAGTACGATATAACGTATAACGTTATGTAGCATTAGGATATAGCGTATAACGTTATGTAGCATTACGATGTAATGTATAACGTTATGTAGCATTACGATATAATGTATAACGTTATGTAGCATTACGATATAATGTAGAGCGAGATGTAGCATTACGATATAACGTATAACGTTATGTAGCATTACGATATAATATATAACGTTATGTAGCATTACGATATAACGTATAACGTTATGTAGCATTGCGATATAACGCATAACGCTATGTAGCATTCCGATATATCGTACAACGTTATGTAGCATTACGATATAACGTAAAACGTTATGTAGCATTACGATATAACGTATAACGTTATGTAGCAGTACGATATAACGTGTAACGTTATGTAGCATTAGGATATAACGTGTAACGATATGTAGCATTAGGATATAACGTATAACGTTATGTAGCATTACGATATAACGTATAGCGTTATGTAGCATTACCATATAACGTATAACGTTATGTAGCATTACGTTATAACGTATAACGATATGTAGCATTACGATATGACGTACAACGTTATGTAGCATTACTATATAACGTATAACGTTATGTAGCATTACGCTATATCACATAACGTTATGTAGCATTACGATATAACGTATAACGTCATGTAGCATTACGATATAATGTACAATGTTATGTAGCATTACGATATAACGTATAACGTTATGTAGCATTAGGATATAGCGTATAACGTTATGTAGCATTACGATATAACGTATAACGGTATGTAGAATTACAGTATAACGTATAACGTTATATGGTAATATGGTATAACGTATAGCGAGATGTAGCATTATGATATAACGTATAACGTTATGTAGCATTACGATATAACGTATAACGTTATGTAGCATTACGATATAATATATAACGTTATGTATCATTACGATATGACGTATAACGTTATGTGGCACTACCATATAACGTATAACGTTATGTAGCATTACGATATAACGTATAGCGTTATGAGGCATTACGATATAACGTAAAACGTTATGTAGCATTACGATATAACGTATAAGGTTATGTAGCATTACGATATAATGTATAACGTTATGTGGCATTACTATATAACGTATAACGTTATATGGTAATACGTTATAACATATAACGTTATGTAGCATAACGATGTAACCTATAACGTTATGTAGCATTACGTTATAACGTATAACGTTATGTAGCATTACGATATAACGCATAACTTTATGTAGTATTACGATATAACGCATAACGCTATGTAGCATTGCGATATAACGTATAACGTTATGTAGCAGTACGATATAACGTATAACGTTATGTAGCATTACGATAAATGTATAACGTTATGTAGCATTACGATATAACGTATAAAGATATGTAGCATTACGATATAACGTATAACGTTATGTAGCATTACGATGTAATGTATAACGTTATGTAGGATTACGATATAACGTATAACATTATGTAGCATTACGATATAACGTATAACGTTATGTAGCATTACGATGTAATGTATAAAGTTATGTAGGATTACGATATAACGTATAACGTTATGTAGCATTACGATATAACGTATAACGTTATGTAGCATAACGATATAACGTACAACGTTATATAGCATTACGATATAACGTATAACGTTATGTAGCATTACGATATAACGTATAACGTTATATGGTAATACGTTATAACGTATAACGTTATGTAGCATTACGATATGACGTACAACGTTATGTAGCATTACTATATAACGTATAACGTTATGTAGCATTACGCTATATCACATAACGTTATGTAGCATTACGATATAACGTATAACGTTATGTAGCATTACGATATAATGTACAACGTTATGTAGCATTACGATATAACATATAACGTTATGTAGCATTACGATATAATGTATAACGTTATGTGGCATTACTATATAACGTGTAACGTTATATGGTAATACGTTATAACATATAACGTTATGTAGCATAACGATGTAACCTATAACGTTATGTAGCATTACGTTATAACGTATAACGTTATGTAGCATTACGATACAACGCATAACTTTATGTAGTATTACGATATAACGCATAACGCTATGTAGCATTGCGATATAACATATAACGTTATGTAGCATTACGATATAACGTATAACGTTATGTAGCACTACCATATAACGTATAACGATATGTTGCATCACGATATAATGTATATCGTTATGTAGCATTACGATATAACGTATAACGTTATGTAGCATTACGATATAACATATAACGTTATGTAGCATTACGATATAACGTATAACGTTATATGGTAATACGTTATAACATATAACGTTATGTAGCATAACGATGTAACCTATAACGTTATGTAGCATTACGTTATAACGTATAACGTTATGTAGCATAACGACATAACGTACAACGTTATATATCATTACGATATAACGTATAACGTTATGTAGCATTACGATATAACGTATAACGTTATATGGTACTACGTTATAACGTATAACGTTATGTAGCATTACGATATAACGTATAACGTTATGTAGCACTACGAAATAACGTATAACGTTATGTAGCATTACGATATAACGTATAACGTTATGTAGCATTACGATATAACGTATAACGTTATATGGTAATACGTTATAACGTATAACGTTATGTAGCATTACGATATGACGTATAACGTTATGTAGCATTACGATATAACGTATAACGTTATGTAGCATGGCGATATAACGCATAACGCTATGTAGCATTGCGATATATCGTATAACGTTATGTAGCATTACGATATATCGTATAACGTTATGTAGCATTACGATATAACGTAAAACGTTATGTAGCATTACGATATAACGTATAACGTTATGTAGCAGTACGATATAACGTATAACGTTATGTAGCATTAGGATATAACATATAACGTTATGTAGCATTACGATATAACGTATAACGATATGTAGCATTACGTTATAACGTATAACTTTATGTAGTATTACGATATAACGCATAACGCTATGTAGCATTGCGATATAACGTATAACGTTATGTAGCATTACGATATAACGTATAACGTTATGTAGCACTACCATATAACGTATAACGTTATATGGTACTACGATATAACGTATAACGTTATGTAGCATTAGGATATAACGTATAACGTTATGTAGCATTACGATATAACGTATAACGATATGTAGCATTACGATATAATGTATAACGTTATGTAGCATTACGACATAACGTATAACGTTATATGGTAATACGTTATAACGTATAACGTTATGTAGCAGTACGATATAACGTATAACGTTATGTAGCATTAGGATATAACGTATAACGTTATGTAGCATTACGATATAACGTATAACGATATGTAGCATTACGATATAATGTATAACGTTATGTAGCATTACGACATAACGTATAACGTTATATGGTAATACGTTATAACGTATAACGTTATGTAGCATTACGATATAACATATAACGTTATGTAGCATTACGATATAACGTATAACGTTATATGGTAATACGTTATAACATATAACGTTATGTAGCATTACGATATAACGTATAACGTTGTGTAGCATTACGATATAACGTATAACGTTATGTAGCATAACGATATAAAGTACAACGTTATATAGTGTTACGTTATAACGTATAACGTTATGTAGCATTACGATATAACGTATAAAGTTATGTAGCATTACGATATAACGTATAACGTTATGTAGCATTACGATAAATGTATAACGTTATGTAGCATTACGATATAACGTATAAAGTTATGTAGCATTACGATATAACGTATAACGTTATGTAGCATTACGATGTTATGTATAACGTTATGTAGCATTACGATATAACGTATAACGTTACGTAGCATTACGATATAACGTATAACGTTATGTAGCATTACGATGTAACGTATAACATTATATGGTACTACGTTATAACGTATAACGATATGTAGCATTACGATATGACGTACAACGTTATGTAGCATTACGATATAACGTATAACGTTATGTAGCATTACGATGTAACGTATTACGTTTTATGGTATTACGTTATAACGTATAACGTTATGTAGTATTACGTTATAACGTATAACGTTATGTAGTATTACGTTATAACGTATAACGTTATGTAGTATTACGTTATAAAGTATAACGTTATGTACAATTACGATATAACGTATAACGTGATATAGTAATACGTTATAACGTATAACATAATATGGTAATACGTTATAACGATATGTAGCATTACGATACAACGTATAACGTTATATGGTAATACGATATAACGTATAACGTTATGTAGCATTACGATATAACGTATAACGTTATGTAGCATTACGATATAACGTATACCGTTATGTAGCATTACGATATAACGTATAACGTTATGTAGCATTACGATATAATGTATAACGTTATGTATAATTACGATATGACGTATAACGTTATGTAGCACTACGATATAACGTATAACGTTATGTAGCATTACGATATAACGTATAACGTTATATGGTAATACGTTATAACGTACAACGTTATATATCATTACGATATAACGTATAACGTTATGTAGCATTACGATATAACGTATAACGTTATGTAGCATTACGATATAACGTATAACGTTATGTAGCATTGCGATATAACGCATAACGCTATGTAGCATTGCGATATATCGTATAACGTTATGTAGCATTACGATATAACGTAAAACGTTATGTAGCATTACGATATAAGGTATAACGTTATGTAGCAGTACGATATAACGTATAACGTTATGTAGCATTACGATATAACGTATAACGTTATATGGTAATACGTTATAACGTATAACGTTATGTAGCATTACGATATAACGTATAACGTTGTGTAGCATTACGATATAACGTATAACGTTATGTAGCATAACGATATAAAGTACAACGTTATATAGTGTTACGTTATAACGTATAACGTTATTTAGCATTACGATATAACGTATAATGTTATGTAGCATTACGATATAACGTATAACGTTATATGGTACTACGTTGTAACGTATAACGTTATGTAGCATTACGATATAACGTATAAGGTTATGTAGCATTACGATATAACGTATAACGTTATATGGTAATACGTTATAACGTATAACGTTATGTAGCATTACGATATAACGTATAACGTTATGTAGCATTACGATATAACGTATAACGTTATGTAGCATTGCGATATAACGCATAACGCTATGTAGCATTGCGATATATCGTATAACGTTATGTAGCATTACGATATAACGTAAAACGTTATGTAGCATTACGATATAAGGTATAACGTTATGTAGCAGTACGATATAACGTATAACGTTATGTAGCATTAGGATATAACGTATAACGTTATGTAGCATTACGATATAACATATAACGTTATGTAGCATTACGATATAACGTATAACGTTACGTAGCATTACGATATAACGTATAACGTTATGTAGCATTACGATATAACGTATAACGATATGTAGCATTACGATATAACGCATAACTTTATGTAGTATTACGATATAACGCATAACGCTATGTAGCATTGCGATATAACGTATAACGTTATGTAGCATTACGATATAACGTATAACGTTATGTAGCATTAGGATATAACGTATAACGTTATGTAGCATTACGATATAACGTATAACGATATGTAGCAGTACGATATAATGTATATCGTTATGTAGCATTACGATATAACGTATAACGTTATATGATAATACGTTATAACGTATAACGTTATGTAGCATTACGATATAACATATAACGTTATGTAGCATTACGATATAACGTATAACGTTATATGGTAATACGTTATAACGTATAACGTTACGTAGCATTACGATATAACGTATAACGTTGTGTAGCATTACGATATAATGTATATCGTTATGTAGCATTACGATAAAACGTATAACGTTATGTAGCAGTACGATATAACGTATAACGTTATGTAGCATTAGGATATAACGTATAATGTTATGTAGCATTACGATATAACGTATAACGATATGTAGCATTACGATATAATGTATATCGTTATGTAGTATTACGATATAACGTATAACGTTATATGGTAATACGTTATAACGTATAACGTTATGTAGCATTACGATATAACGTATAACGTTATATGGTAATACGTTATAACGTATAACGTTACGTAGCATTACGATATAACGTATAACGTTGTGTAGCATTACGATATAACGTATAAGGTTATGTAGCATAACGATATAAGGTACAACGTTATGTAGTGTTACGTTATAACGTATAACGTTATGTAGCATTACGATATAACGTATAAAGTTATGTAGCATTACGATATAACGTATAACGTTATGTAGCATTACGATATAACGTATAACGTTATGTAGCATTACGATATAACGTATAACGTTATGTAGCATTACGATATAACGTATAACGTTATGTAGCACTACGATATGGCGTATAACGTTATGTAGCACTACGATATAACGTATAACGTTATGTAGCACTACGATATAACGTATAACGTTATGTTGTATTACGATATAACGTATAACGTTATGTAGCATTACGATATAACGTATAACGTTATATGGTAATACGTTAGAACGTATAACGTTATGTAGCATTACGATATGGCGTATAACGTTATGTAGCATTACGATATAACGTATAACGTTATGTAGCATAACGATATAACGTACAACGTTATCTATCACTACGATATAAAGTATAACGTTATGTAGCATTACGATATATAGTATAACGTTATGTAGCATTACGATATAACGTATAACGTTATGTAGCATTACGATATAATGTATAGCGAGATGTAGCATTACGATATAACGTATAACGTTATCTAGCATTACGATATAATATATAACGTTATGTATCATTACGATATGACGCATAACGTTATGTAGCACTACGATATAACGTATAACGTTATGTAGCATTACCATATAACGTATAACGTTATGAAGCATTACGATATAACGTAAAACGTTATGTAGCATTGCGATATAACGTATAAGGTTATGTAGCATTACGATATAATGTATAACGTTATGTAGCATTACGATATAATGTATAGCGAGATGTAGCATTACGATATAACGTATAACGTTATGTAGCATTACGATATAATATATAACGTTATGTAGCATTACGATATAACGTATAACGTTATGTAGCATTGCGATATAACGCATAACGCTATGTAGCATTCCGGTATATCGTACAACGTTATGTAGCATTACGATATAACGTAAAACGTTATGTAGCATTACGATATAACGTATAACGTTATGTAGCAGTACGATATAACGTGTAACGTTATGTAGCATTAGGATATATTGTGTAACGTTATGTAGCATTAGGATATAACGTATAACGTTATGTAGCATTACGATATAACGTATAACGTTATGTAGCATTACCATATAACGTATAACGTTATGTAGCATTACGATATAACGTATAACGTTATGTAGCAGTACGATATAACGTATAACGTTATGTAGCATTAGGATATAGCGTATAACGTTATGTAGCATTACGATGTAATGTACAACGTTATGTAGCATTATGATATGGCGTATAACGTTATGTAGCATTACGATATAACGTATAACGGTATGTAGAATTACATTATAACGTATAACGTTATATGGTAATATGGTATAACGTATAGCGAGATGTAGCATTATGATATAACGTATAACGTTATGTAGCATTACGATATAACGTATAACGTTATGTAGCATTACGATATAATATATAACGTTATGTATCATTACGATATGACGTATAACGTTATGTGGCACTACCATATAACGTATAACGTTATGTAGCATTACGATATAACGTATAACGTTATGAGGCATTACGATATAACGTAAAACGTTATGTAGCATTACGATATAACGTATAAGGTTATGTAGCATTACGATATAATATATAACGTTATGTATCATTACGATATGACGTATAACGTTATGTAGTATTATGATATGGCGCATAACGTTATGTAGCATTACGATATAACGTACAACGGTATGTAGAATTACAGTATAACGTATAACGTTATATGGTAATATGGTATAACGTATAGCGAGATGTAGCATTATGATATAACGTATAACGTTATGTAGCATTACGATATAACGTATAACGTTATGTAGCATTACGATATAATATATAACGTTATGTATCATTACGATATGACGTATAACGTTATGTGGCACTACCATATAACGTATAACGTTATGTAGCATTACGATATAACGTATAACGTTATGAGGCATTACGATATAACGTAAAACGTTATGTAGCATTACGATATAACGTATAAGGTTATGTAGCATTACGATATAATGTATAACGTTATGTGGCATTACTATATAACGTATAACGTTATATGGTAATACGTTATAACATATAACGTTATGTAGCATAACGATGTAACCTATAACGTTATGTAGCATTACGTTATAACGTATAACGTTATATGGTAATACGTTATAACATATAACGTTATGTAGCATAACGATGTAACCTATAACGTTATGTAGCATTACGTTATAACGTATAACGTTATGTAGCATAACGACATAACGTACAACGTTATATATCATTACGATATAACGTATAACGTTATGTAGCATTACGATATAACGTATAACGTTATATGGTACTACGTTATAACGTATAACGTTATGTAGCATTACGATATAACGTATAACGTTATGTAGCATTACGATATGGCGTATAACGTTATGTAGCATTACGATATAACGAATAACGTTATGTAGCATTACGATATAACGTATAACGTTATATGGTAATATGGTATAACGTATAACGTTATGTAGCATTACGAAATGACGTATAACGTTATGTATCATTACGATATGAGGTATAACGTTATGTAGCACTACGAAATAACGTATAACGTTATGTAGCATTACGATATAACGTATAACGTTATGTAGCATTACGATATAACGTATAACGTTATATGGTAATACGTTATAACTTATAACGTTATGTAGCATTACGATATGACGTATAACGTTATGTAGCATTACGATATAACGTATAACGTTATGTAGCATGGCGATATAACGCATAACGCTATGTAGCATTGCGATATATCGTATAACGTTATGTAGCATTACGATATATCGTATAACGTTATGTAGCATTACGATATAACGTAAAACGTTATGTAGCATTACGATATAACGTATAACGTTATGTAGCAGTACGATATAACGTATAACGTTATGTAGCATTAGGATATATCATATAACGTTATGTAGCATTACGATATAACGTATAACGATATGTAGCATTACGTTATAAAGTATAACTTTATGTAGTATTACGATATAACGCATAACGCTATGTAGCATTGCGATATAACGTATAACGTTATGTAGCATTACGATATAACGTATAACGTTATGTAGCACTACCATATAACGTATAACGTTATATGGTACTACGATATAACGTATAACGTTATGTAGCATTAGGATATAACGTATAACGTTATGTAGCATTACGATATAACGTATAACGATATGTAGCATTACGATATAATGTATAACGTTATGTAGCATTACGACATAACGTATAACGTTATATGGTAATACGTTATAACGTATAACGTTATGTAGCAGTACGATATAACGTATAACGTTATGTAGCATTAGGATATAACGTATAACGTTATGTAGCATTACGATATAACGTATAACGATATGTAGCATTACGATATAATGTATAACGTTATGTAGCATTACGACATAACGTATAACGTTATATGGTAATACGTTATAACGTATAACGTTATGTAGCATTACGATATAACATATAACGTTATGTAGCATTACGATATAACGTATAACGTTATATGGTAATACGTTATAACATATAACGTTATGTAGCATTACGATATAACGTATAACGTTGTGTAGCATTACGATATAACGTATAACGTTATGTAGCATAACGATATAAAGTACAACGTTATATAGTGTTACGTTATAACGTATAACGTTATGTAGCATTACGATATGACGTATAAAGTTATGTAGCATTACGATATAACGTATAACGTTATGTAGCATTACGATAAATGTATAACGTTATGTAGCATTACGATATAACGTATAAAGTTATGTAGCATTACGATATAACGTATAACGTTATGTAGCATTACGATGTTATGTATAACGTTATGTAGCATTACGATATGACGTACAACGTTATGTAGCATTACGCTATATCACATAACGTTATGTAGCATTACGATATAACGTATAACGTTATGTAGAATAACGATATAATGTACAACGTTATATAGCATTACGATATAACGTATAACGTTATGTAGCATTACGATATAACGTATAACGTTATATGGTAATATGGTATAACGTATAACGTTATGTAGCATTACGATATAACGTATAACGTTATGTAGCAGTACGATATAACGTATAACGTTATGTAGCATTAGGATATAGCGTATAACGTTATGTAGCATTACGCTATAACGTATAACGTTATATGGTAATACGTTATAACGTATAACGTTATGTAGCATTACGATATAACGTATAACGTTATGTAGCATTATGATATAACGTATAACGTTATATGGTAATATGGTATAACGTATAACGTTATGTAGCATTACGATATAACTTATAACGTTATGTAGCAGTACGATATAACGTATAACGTTATGTAGCATTAGGATATAGCGTATAACGTTATGTAGCATTACGCTATAACGTATAACGTTATATGGTAATACGTTATAACGTAAAACGTTATGTAGCATTACGATATAACGTATAACGTTATGTAGCATTACGATATAACGTATAACGTTACGTAGCATTACCATATAACGTATAACGTTATGTAGCATTACGATATAACGTATAACGTTATGTAACAGTACGATATAACGTATAACGTCATGTAGCATTAGGATATAGCGTATAACGTTATGTAGCATTACGATATAATGTATAACGTTGTGAAGCATTACCATATAACGTATAACGATATGTAGCATTACGATATAACGTATAACGTAGTGTAGCATTACGATATAACGTATAACGTTATGTAGCATTACGAAATAATGTATAACGTTATGTAGCATTACGATATGGCGTATAACGTTATGTAGCATTACGATATAACGAATAACGTTATGTAGCATTACGATATAACGTATAACGTTATATGGTAATATGGTATAACGTATAACGTTATGTAGCATTACGATATGACGTATAACGTTATGTATCATTACGATATGACGTATAACGTTATGTAGCACTACGAAATAACGTATAACGTTATGTAGCATTACGATATAACGTATAACGTTATTTAGCATTACGATATAACGTATAACGTTATATGGTAATACGTTATAACGTATAACGTTATGTAGCATTACGATATGACGTATAACGTTATGTAGCATTACGATATAACGTATAACGTTATGTAGCATTACGATATAACGTATAACGTTATGTAGCATTGCGATATAACGCATAACGCTATGTAGCATTGCGATATATCGTATAACGTTATGTAGCATTACGATATAACGTAAAACGTTATATAGCATTACGATATAACGTATAACGTTATGTAGCAGTACGATATAACGTATAACGTTATGTAGCATTAGGATATAACGTATAACGTTATGTAGCATTACGATATAACATATAACGTTATGTAGCATTACGATATAACGTATAACGTGATGTAGCATTACGATATAGCGTATAACGATATGTAGCATTACGTTATAACGTATAACTTTATGTAGTATTACGATATAACGCATAACGCTATGTAGCATTGCGATATAAAGTATAACGTTATGTAGCATTACGATATAACGTATAACGTTATGTAGCATAACGATATAACGTACAACGTTATATAGCATTACGATATAACGTATAACGTTATGTAGCATTACGATATAACGTATAACGTTATATGGTAATACGTTATAACGTATAACGTTATGTAGCATTACGATATGACGTACAACGTTATGTAGCATTACGCTATATCACATAACGTTATGTAGCATTACGATATAACGTATAACGTTATGTAGAATAACGATATAATGTACAAGGTTATGTAGCATTACGATATAACGTATAACGTATAACGTTATATGGTAACATGGTATAACGTATAACGTTATGTAGCATTACGATATAACGTATAACGTTATGTAGCAGTACGATATAACGTATAACGTTATGTAGCATTAGGATATAGCGTATAACGTTATGTAGCATTACGCTATAACGTATAACGTTATATGGTAATACGTTATAACGTATAACGTTATGTAACATTACGATATGACGTATAACGTTATGTAGCATTACGATATAACATACAACGTTATGTAGCATTACGATATAACGTATAACGTTATGTAGCATTACGATATAACGTATAACGTTATATGGTAATATGGTATAACGTATAACGTTATGTAGCATTAGGATATAACGTATAACGTTATGTAGCATTACGATATAACGTATAACGATATGTAGCATTACGATATAATGTATAACGTTATGTAGCATTACTATATAACGTATAACGTTATATGGTAATACGTTATAACGTATAACGTTATGTAGCATTACGATATAACATATAACGTTATGTAGCATTACGATATAACGTATAACGTTATGTAGCATTACGATATAACGTATAACGTTGTGTAGCATTACGATATAACGTATAACGTTATGTAGCATTACGATATGACGTATAACGTTATGTAGCATTACGATATAACGTATAACGTTATGTATCATTACGATATGACGTATAACGTTATGTAGCACTACGAAATAACGTATAACGTTATGTAGCATTACGATATAACATACAACGTTATGCAGCATTACGATATAACGTAAAACGTTATGTAGCATTACGATATAACGTATAAGGTTATGTAGCATTACGATATAATGTATAACGTTATGTGGCATTACGATATAACGTATAACGTTATATGGTAATACGTTATAACATATAACGTTATGTAGCATAACGATGTAACCTATAACGTTATGTAGCATTACGTTATAACGTATAACGTTATGTAGCATAACGATATAACGTACAACGTTATATATCATTACGATATAACGTATAGCGTTATATGGAACTACGTTATAACGTATAACGTTATGGAGCATTACGATATAACGTATAACGTTATATGGTAATACGTTATAACGTATAACGTTATGTAGCATTACGATATGACGTATAACGTTATGTAGCATTACGATATAACGTATAACGTTATGTAGCATTACGATATGTCGTATAACGTTATGTAGCATTACGATATAACGTATAACGTTATGTATCATTACGATATGACGTATAACGTTATGTAGCACTACGAAATAACGTATAACGTTATGTAGCATTACGATATAACGTACAACGTTATGCAGCATTACGGTATAACGTATAACGTTATGTAGCATTACCATATAACGTATAACGTTATGTAGCATTACGATATAATGTATAACGTTAGGTATCATTACGATATACTGTATAACGTTATGTAGCATTACGACATAACGTATAACGTTATGTAGCATTACGATATAACGTAAAACGTTATATGGTAATACGTTATAACGTATAACGTTATGTAGCATTACAATATATCGTATAACGTTATGTAGTATTACGATATACCGTATGAAGTTATGTAGCATTACGACATAACGTATAACGTTATGTAGCATTACGATATAACGTATAACGTTATGTAGCATTACGATATAACGTATAACGTTATGTAGCATTACGGTATAATGTATAACGTTATGTATCATTACGATATGACGTATAACGTTATGTAGCAATACGATATAACGTATAACGTTATGTAGCATTACGATATAACGTATAACGTTATGTAGCATTACGATATAACGTATAACGTTATATGGTAATACGTTAGAACGTATAACGTTATGTAGCGTTACGATATAACGTATAACGTTATGTAGCATTACGATATGGCGCATAACGTTATGTAGCACTACGATATAACGAATAACGTTATGTAGCATTACGATATAAAGTATAACGTTATATGGTAATATGGTATAACGTATAACGTTATGTAGCATTACGATATGACGTATAACGTTATGTATCATTACGATATGACGTATAACGTTATGAAGCACTACGAAATAACGTATAACGTTATGTAGCATTACGATGTAACGTATAACGTTATGTAGCATTACGATATAACGTATAACGTTATATGGTAATACGTTATAACGTATAACGATATGTAGCATTACGTTATAACGTATAACTTTATGTAGTATTACGATATAACGCATAACGCTATGTAGCATTGCGATATAACGTATAACGTTATGTAGCATTACGATATAACGTATAACGTTATGTAGCACTACCATATAACGTATAACGTTATGTAGCAGTACGATATAACGTATAACGTTATGTAGCATTACGATATAACGTATAACGTTATGTAGCATTACGATATAACGTATAACGATATGTAGCATTGCGATATAATGTATAACGTTAAGTAGCATTACGACATAACGTATAACGTTATATGGTAATACGTTATAACGTATAACGTTATGTAGCATTACGATATAACATATAACGTTATGTAGCATTACGATATAACGTATAACGTTATATGGTAATACGTTATAACAAACAACGTTATGTAGCATTACGATATAACGTATAACGCTGTGTAGCATTACGATATAACGTATAACGTTATGTAGCATAACGATATAAAGTACAACGTTATATAGTGTTACGTTATAACGTATAACGTTATGTAGCATTACGATATAACGTATAACGTTATGTAGCATTACGATATAACGTATAACGTTATGTAGCATTACGATAAATGTATAACGTTATGTAGCATTACGATATAACGTATAAAGTTATGTAGCATTACGATATAACGTATAACGTTATGTAGCATTTCGATGTTATGTATAACGTTATGTAGCATTACGATATAACGTATAACGTTATGTAGCAATACGATATAACGTATAACGTTATGTAGCATTACGATATAATGTATATCGTTATGTAGCATTACGATATAACGTATAACGTTATGTAGCATTACGATATAACGTATAACGTTATGTAGCATAACGATATAACGTACAACGTTATATAGCATTACGATATAACGTATAACGTTATGTAGCATTACGATATAACGTATAACGTTATATGGTAATACGTTATAACGTATAACGTTATGTAGCATTACGATATGACGTACAACGTTATGTAGCATTACGCTATATCACATAACGTTATGTAGCATTACGATATAACGTATAACGTTATGTAGAATAACGATATAATGTACAACGTTATGTAGCATTACGATATAACGTATAACGTTATGTAGCATTACGATATAACGTATAACGTTATATGGTAATATGGTATAACGTATAACGTTATGTAGCATTACGATATAACGTATAACGTTATGTAGCAGTACGATATAACGTATAACGTTATGTAGCATTAGGATATAGCGTATAACGTTATGTAGCATTACGCTATAACGTATAACGTTATATGGTAATACGTTATAACGTATAACGTTATGTAGCATTACGATATGGCGTATAACGTTATGTAGCATTACGATATAACATATAACGTTATGTAGCATTACGATATAACGTATAACGTTATGTAGCATTACGATATAACGTATAACGTTATATGGTAATATGGTATAACGTATAACGTTATGTAGCATTACGATATAACGTATAACGTTATGTAGCAGTACGATATAACGTATAACGTTATGTAGCATTAGGATATAGCGTATAACGTTATGTAGCATTACGCTATAACGTATAACGTTATATGGTAATACGTTATAACGTAAAACGTTATGTAGCATTACGATATAACGTATAACGTTATGTAGCATTACGATATAACGTATAACGTTACGTAGCATTACCATATAACGTATAACGTTATGTAGCATTACGATATAACGTATAACGTTATGTAGGATTACGATATAACGTATAACGTTATGTAGCCTTACGATATAACGTATAACGTTATGTAACAGTACGATATAACGTATAACGTCATGTAGCATTAGGATATAGCGTATAACGTTATGTAGCATTACGATATAATGTATAACGTTGTGAAGCATTACGAAATAATGTATAACGTTATGTAGCATTACGATATGGCGTATAACGTTATGTAGCATTACGATATAACGAATAACGTTATGTAGCATTACGATATAACGTATAACGTTATATGGTAATATGGTATAACGTATAACGTTATGTAGCATTACGATATGACGTATAACGTTATGTATCATTACGATATGACGTATAACGTTATGTAGCACTACGAAATAACGTATAACGTTATCTAGCATTACGATAAATGTATAACGTTATGTAGCATTACGATATAACGTATAACGTTATATGGAAATGCGTTATAACGTATAACGTTATGTAGCATTACGGTATGACGTATAACGTTATGTACCATTACGATATAACGTATAACGTTATGTATCATTACGATATGACGTATAACGTTATGTAGCACTACGAAATAAAGTATAACGTTATGTAGCATTACGATATAACGTACAACGTTATGTAGCATTACGATATAACGTATGACGTTATGTAGCATTACCATATAACGTATAACGTTATGTAGCATTACGATATAATGTATAACGTTATGTAGCATTACGATATAACGTATAACGTTATGTAGCATTACGATATAACGTATAACGTTATGTAGCATTACGGTATAGTGTATAACGTTATGTATCAGTACGATATGACGTATAACGTTATGTAGCAATACGATATAACGTATAACGTTATGTAGCATTACGATATAACGTATAACGTTATGTAGCATTACGATATAACGTATAACGTTATATGGTAATACGTTAGAACGTATAACGTTATGTAGCATTACGATATAACGTATAACGTTATGTAGCATTACGATATGGCGTATAACGTTATGTAGCATTACGATATAACGAATAACGTTATGTAGCATTACCATATAACGTATAACGTTATGTAGCATTACGATATAATGTATAACGTTATGCAGCATTACGATATAACGTATAACGTTATGTAGCATTACGATATAACGTATAACGTTATGTAGCATTACGGTATAGTGTATAACGTTATGTATCAGTACGATATGACGTATAACGTTATGTAGCAATACGATATAACGTATAACGTTATGTAGCATTACGATATAACGTATAACGTTATGTAGCATTACGATATAACGTATAACGTTATATGGTAATACGTTAGAACGTATAACGTTATGTAGCATTACGATATAACGTATAACGTTATGTAGCATTACGATATGGCGTATAACGTTATGTAGCATTACGATATAACGAATAACGTTATGTGGCATTACGATATAACGTATAACGTTATATGGTAATACGTTATAACATATAACGTTATGTAGCATAACGATGTAACCTATAACGTTATGTAGCATTACGTTATAACGTATAACGATATGTAGCATAACGATATAACGTACAACGTTATATATCATTACGATATAACGTATAACGTTATATGGTACTACGTTATAACGTATAACGTTATGGAGCATTACGATATAACGTATAACGTTATATGGTAATACGTTATAACGTATAACGTTATGTAGCATTACGATATGACGTATAACGTTATGTAGCATTACGATATAACGTATAACGTTATGTAGCATTACGATATGACGTATATCGTTATGTAGCATTACGATATAACGTATAACGTTATGTAGCATTACGATATAACGTATAACGTTATGTAGCATTACGGTATAATGTATAACGTTATGTATCATTACGATATGACGTATAACGTTATGTAGCAATACGATATAACGTATAACGTTATGTAGCATTACGATATAACGTATAACGTTATGTAGCATTACGATATAACGTATAACGTTATATGGTAATACGTTAGAACGTATAACGTTATGTAGCATTACGATATAACGTATAACGTTATGTAGCATTACGATATGGCGCATAACGTTATGTAGCACTACGATATAACGAATAACGTTATGTAGCATTACGATATAAAGTATAACGTTATATGTTAATATGGTATAACGTATAACGTTATGTAGCATTACGATATGACGTATAACGTTATGTATCATTACGATATGACGTATAACGTTATGTAGCACTACGAAATAACGTATAACGTTATGTAGCATTACGATGTAACGTATAACGTTATGTAGCATTACGATATAACGTATAACGTTATATGGTAATACGTTATAACGTATAACGATATGTAGCATTACGTTATAACGTATAACTTTATGTAGTATTACGATATAACGCATAACGCTAGGTAGCATTGCGATATAACGTATAACGTTATGTAGCATTACGATATAACGTATAACGTTATGTAGCACTACCATATAACGTATAACGTTATGTAGCAGTACGGTATAACGTATAACGTTATGTAGCATTACGATATAACGTATAACGTTATGTAGCATTACGATATAACGTATAACGATATGTAGCATTGCGATATAATGTATAACGTTATGTAGCATTACGACATAACGTATAACGTCATATGGTAATACGTTATAACGTATAACGTTATGTAGCATTACGATATAACATATAACGTTCTGTAGCATTACGATATAACGTATAACGTTATATGGTTATACGTTATAACAAACAACGTTATGTAGCATTACGATATTACGTATAACGTTGTGTAGCATTACGATATAACGTATAACGTTATGTAGCATAACGATATAAAGTACAACGTTATATAGTGTTACGTTATAACGTATAACGTTATGTAGCATTACGATATAACGTATAAAGTTATGTAGCATTACGATATAACGTATAACGTTATGTAGCATTACGATAAATGTATAACGTTATGTAGCATTACGATATAACGTATAAAGTTATGTAGCATTACGATATAACGTATAACGTTATGTAGCATTACGATGTTATGTATAACGTTATGTAGCATTACGATATAACGTATAACGTTATGTAGCAATACGATATAACGTATAACGTTATGTAGCATTACGATATAATGTATATCGTTATGTAGGATTACGATATAACGTATAACGTTATGTAGCCTTACGATATAACGTATAACGTTATGTAACAGTACGATATAACGTATAACGTCATGTAGCATTAGGATATAGCGTATAACGTTATGTAGCATTACGATATAATGTATAACGTTGTGAAGCATTACGAAATAATGTATAACGTTATGTAGCATTACGATATGGCGTATAACGTTATGTAGCATTACGATATAACGAATAACGTTATGTAGCATTACGATATAACGTATAACGTTATATGGTAATATGGTATAACGTATAACGTTATGTAGCATTACGATATGACGTATAACGTTATGTATCATTACGATATGACGTATAACGTTATGTAGCACTACGAAATAACGTATAACGTTATCTAGCATTACGATATAACGTATAACGTTATGTAGCATTGCGATATAGCGCATAACGCTATGTAGCATTGCGATATATCGTATAACGTTTTGTAGCATTACGATATAACGTAAAACGTGATGTAGCATTACGATATAACGTATAACGTTATGTAGCAGTACGATATAACGTATAACGTTATGTAGCATTAGGATATAACGTATAACGTTATGTAGAATTTCGATATAACATATAACGTTATGTAGCATTACGATATAACGTATAACGTGATGTAGCATTACGATATAGCGTATAACGATATGTAGCATTACGTTATAACGTATAACTTTATCTAGTATTACGATATAACGCATAACGCTATGTGGCATTGCGATATAAAGTATAACGTTATGTAGCATTACGATATAACGTATAACGTTATGTAGCATAACGATATAACGTACAACGTTATATAGCATTACGATATAACGTATAACGTTATGTAGCATTACGATATAACGTATAACGTTATATGGTAATACGTTATAACGTATAACGTTATGTAGCATTACGATATGACGTACAACGTTATGTAGCATTACGCTATATCACATAACGTTATGTAGCATTACGATATAACGTATAACGTTATGTAGAATAACGATATAATGTACAACGTTATGTAGCATTACGATATAACGTATAACGTTATATGGTAATACGTTAGAACGTATAACGTTATATGGTAACATGGTATAACGTATAACGTTATGTAGCATTACGATATAACGTATAACGTTATGTAGCAGTACGATATAACGTATAACGTTATGTAGCACTACGATATAACGTATAACGTTATGTAGCATTACGGTATAATGTATAACGTTATGTATCATTACGATATGACGTATAACGTTATGTAGCAATACGATATAACATATAACGTTATGTAGCATTACGATATAACGTATAACGTTATGTAGCATTACGATATAACGTATAACGTTATATGGTAATATGGTATAACGTATAACGTTATGTAGCATTACGATATAACGTACAACGTTATGTAGCATTACGATATAACGTATAACGTTATGTAGCATTACGATAAATGTATAACGTTATGTAGCATTGCGATATAACATATAACGTTATGTAGCATTACGATATAACGTATAACGTTATGTAGCATTACGATATAACGTATAACGATATGTAGCATTACGTTATAACGTATAACTTTATGTAGTATTACGATATAACGCATTACGCTATGTAGCATTGCGATATAAAGTATAACGTTATGTAGCATTACGATATAACGTATAACGTTATGTAGCATAACGATATAACGTACAACGTTATATAGCATTACGATATAACGTATAACGTTATGTAGCATTACGATATAACGTATAACGTTATATGGTAATACGTTATAACGTATAACGTTATGTAGCATTACGATATGACGTACAACGTTATGTAGCATTACGCTATATCACATAACGTTATGTAGCATTACGATATAACGTATAACGTTATGTAGAATAACGATATAATGTACAACGTTATGTAGCATTACGATATAACGTATAACGTTATGTAGCATTACGATATAACGTATAACGTTATATGGTAACATGGTATAACGTATAACGTTATGTAGCATTACGATATAACGAATAACGTTATGTAGCATTACGATATAACGTATAACGTTATATGGTAATATGGTATAACGTATAACGTTATGTAGCATTACGATATGACGTATAACGTTATGTATCATTACGATATGACGTATAACGTTATGTAGCACTACGAAATAACGTATAACGTTATGTAGCATTACGATATAACGTATAAAGTTATGTAGCATTGCGATATAACGCATAACGCTATGTAGCATTGCGATATATCGTATAACGTTATGTAGCATTACGATATAACGTAAAACGTTATGTAGCATTACGATATAACGTATAACGTTATGTAGCAGTACGATATAACGTATAACGTCATGTAGCATTAGGATATAACGTATAACGTTATGTAGCATTACGATATAACATATAACGTTATATGGTAATACGTTATAACGTATAACGTTATGTAGCATTACGATATGACGTACAACGTTATGTAGCATTACGCTATATCACATAACGTTATGTAGCATTACGATATAACGTATAACGTTATGTAGAATAACGATATAATGTACAACGTTATGTAGCATTACGATATAACGTATAACGTTATGTAGCATTACGATATAACGTATAACGTTATATGGTAACATGGTATAACGTATAACGTTATGTAGCATTACGATATAACGTATAACGTTATGTAGCAGTACGATATAACGTATAACGTTATGTAGCACTACGATATAACGTATAACGTTATGTAGCATTACGGTATAATGTATAACGTTATGTATCATTACGATATGACGTATAACGTTATGTAGCAATACGATATAACATATAACGTTATGTAGCATTACGATATAACGTATAACGTTATGTAGCATTACGATATAACGTATAACGTTATATGGTAATATGGTATAACGTATAACGTTATGTAG
The DNA here is from genome assembly GCA_936014575.1 of Bombus lapidarius. Lineage (NCBI taxonomy): Eukaryota > Metazoa > Arthropoda > Insecta > Hymenoptera > Apidae > Bombus > Bombus lapidarius. The sequence continues at coordinate 194,944 of CAKXZU010000150.1, forward strand.
CATTACGATATAACGTACAACGTTATGTAGCATTACGATATAACGTATAACGTTATGTAGCATTACGATAAATGTATAACGTTATGTAGCATTGCGATATAACATATAACGTTATGTAGCATTACGATATAACGTATAACGTTATGTAGCATTACGATATAACGTATAACGATATGTAGCATTACGATATAACGTATAACTTTATGTAGTATTACGATATAACGCATAACGCTATGTAGCATTGCGATATAACGTATAACGTTATGAAGCATTACGATATAACGTATAACGTTATGTAGCACTACCATATAACGTATAACGTTATGTAGCAGTACGATATAACGTATAACGTTATGTAGCATTAGGATATAACGTATAACGTTATGTAGCATTACGATATAACGTATAACGATATGTAGCATTACGATATAATGTATAACGTTATGTAGCATTACTATATAACGTATAACGTTATATGGTAATACGTTATAACGTATAACGTTATGTAGCATTACGATATAACATATAACGTTATGTAGCATTACGATATAACGTATAACGTTATGTAGCATAACGATATAACGTACAACGTTATATATCATTACGATACAACGTATAACGTTATATGGTACTACGTTATAACGTATAACGTTATGTAGCATTACGATATAACGTATAAGGTTATGTAGCATTACGATATAATGTATAACGTTATGTGGCATTACGATATAACGTATAACGTTATATGGTAATACGTTATAACATATAACGTTATGTAGCATAACGATGTAACCTATAACGTTATGTAGCATTACGTTATAACGTATAACGTTATGTAGCATAACGATATAACGTACAACGTTATATATCATTACGATACAACGTAGAACGTTATATGGTACTACGTTATAACGTATAACGTTATGTAGCATTACGATATAACGTATAACGTTATATGGTAATGCGTTATAACGTATAACGTTATGTAGCATTACGATATGACGTATAACGTTATGTAGCATTACGATATAACGTATAACGTTATGTATCATTACGATATGACGTATAACGTTATGTAGCACTACGAAATAAAGTATAACGTTATGTAGCATTACGATATAACGTACAACGTTATGTAGCATTACGATATAACGTATGACGTTATGTAGCATTACCATATAACGTATAACGTTATGTAGCATTACGATATAATGTATAACGTTATGTAGCATTACGATATAACGTATAACGTTATGTAGCATTACGATATAACGTATAACGTTATGTAGCATTACGGTATAGTGTATAACGTTATGTATCAGTACGATATGACGTATAACGTTATGTAGCAATACGATATAACGTATAACGTTATGTAGCATTACGATATAACGTATAACGTTATGTAGCATTACGATATAACGTATAACGTTATATGGTAATACGTTAGAACGTATAACGTTATGTAGCATTACGATATAACGTATAACGTTATGTAGCATTACGATATGGCGTATAACGTTATGTAGCATTACGATATAACGAATAACGTTATGTAGCATTACCATATAACGTATAACGTTATGTAGCATTACGATATAATGTATAACGTTATGCAGCATTACGATATAACGTATAACGTTATGTAGCATTACGATATAACGTATAACGTTATGTAGCATTACGGTATAGTGTATAACGTTATGTATCAGTACGATATGACGTATAACGTTATGTAGCAATACGATATAACGTATAACGTTATGTAGCATTACGATATAACGTATAACGTTATGTAGCATTACGATATAACGTATAACGTTATATGGTAATACGTTAGAACGTATAACGTTATGTAGCATTACGATATAACGTATAACGTTATGTAGCATTACGATATGGCGTATAACGTTATGTAGCATTACGATATAACGAATAACGTTATGTGGCATTACGATATAGCGTATAACGTTATATGGTAATACGTTATAACATATAACGTTATGTAGCATAACGATGTAACCTATAACGTTATGTAGCATTACGTTATAACGTATAACGATATGTAGCATAACGATATAACGTACAACGTTATATATCATTACGATATAACGTATAACGTTATATGGTACTACGTTATAACGTATAACGTTATGGAGCATTACGATATAACGTATAACGTTATATGGTAATACGTTATAACGTATAACGTTATGTAGCATTACGATATGACGTATAACGTTATGTAGCATTACGATATAACGTATAACGTTATGTAGCATTACGATATGACGTATATCGTTATGTAGCATTACGATATAACGTATAACGTTATGTAGCATTACGATATAACGTATAACGTTATGTAGCATTACGGTATAATGTATAACGTTATGTATCATTACGATATGACGTATAACGTTATGTAGCAATACGATATAACGTATAACGTTATGTAGCATTACGATATAACGTATAACGTTATGTAGCATTACGATATAACGTATAACGTTATATGGTAATACGTTAGAACGTATAACGTTATGTAGCATTACGATATAACGTATAACGTTATGTAGCATTACGATATGGCGCATAACGTTATGTAGCACTACGATATAACGAATAACGTTATGTAGCATTACGATATAAAGTATAACGTTATATGTTAATATGGTATAACGTATAACGTTATGTAGCATTACGATATGACGTATAACGTTATGTATCATTACGATATGACGTATAACGTTATGTAGCACTACGAAATAACGTATAACGTTATGTAGCATTACGATGTAACGTATAACGTTATGTAGCATTACGATATAACGTATAACGTTATATGGTAATACGTTATAACGTATAACGATATGTAGCATTACGTTATAACGTATAACTTTATGTAGTATTACGATATAACGCATAACGCTAGGTAGCATTGCGATATAACGTATAACGTTATGTAGCATTACGATATAACGTATAACGTTATGTAGCACTACCATATAACGTATAACGTTATGTAGCAGTACGGTATAACGTATAACGTTATGTAGCATTACGATATAACGTATAACGTTATGTAGCATTACGATATAACGTATAACGATATGTAGCATTGCGATATAATGTATAACGTTATGTAGCATTACGACATAACGTATAACGTCATATGGTAATACGTTATAACGTATAACGTTATGTAGCATTACGATATAACATATAACGTTCTGTAGCATTACGATATAACGTATAACGTTATATGGTTATACGTTATAACAAACAACGTTATGTAGCATTACGATATTACGTATAACGTTGTGTAGCATTACGATATAACGTATAACGTTATGTAGCATAACGATATAGAGTACAACGTTATATAGTGTTACGTTATAACGTATAACGTTATGTAGCATTACGATATAACGTATAAAGTTATGTAGCATTACGATATAACGTATAACGTTATGTAGCATTACGATAAATGTATAACGTTATGTAGCATTACGATATAACGTATAAAGTTATGTAGCATTACGATATAACGTATAACGTTATGTAGCATTACGATGTTATGTATAACGTTATGTAGCATTACGATATAACGTATAACGTTATGTAGCAATACGATATAACGTATAACGTTATGTAGCATTACGATATAATGTATATCGTTATGTAGCATTACGATATAACGTATAACGTTATGTAGCATTACGATATAACGTATAACGTTATGTAGCATAACGATATAACGTACAACGTTATATAGCATTACGATATAACGTATAACGTTATGTAGCATTACGATATAACGTATAACGTTATATGGTAATACGTTATAACGTATAACGTTATGTAGCATTACGATATGACGTACAACGTTATGTAGCATTACGCTATATCACATAACGTTATGTAGCATTACGATATAACGTATAACGTTATGTAGAATAACGATATAATGTACAACGTTATGTAGCATTACGATATAACGTATAACGTTATGTAGCATTACGATATAACGTATAACGTTATATGGTAATATGGTATAACGTATAACGTTATGTAGCATTACGATATAACGTATAACGTTATGTAGCAGTACGATATAACATATAACGTTATGTAGCATTACGATATAACGTATAACGTTATGTAGCATTACGATATAACGTATAACGTTATATGGTAATATGGTATAACGTATAACGTTATGTAGCATTACGATATAACGTATAACGTTATGTAGCAGTACGATATAACGTATAACGTTATGTAGCATTAGGATATAGCGTATAACGTTATGTAGCATTACGCTATAACGTATAACGTTATATGGTAATACGTTATAACGTAAAACGTTATGTAGCATTACGATATAACGTATAACGTTATGTAGCATTACGATATAACGTATAACGTTACGTAGCATTACCATATAACGTATAACGTTATGTAGCATTACGATATAACGTATAACGTTATGTAGGATTACGATATAACGTATAACGTTATGTAGCCTTACGATATAACGTATAACGTTATGTAACAGTACGATATAACGTATAACGTCATGTAGCATTAGGATATAGCGTACAACGTTATGTAGCATTACGATATAATGTATAACGTTGTGAAGCATTACCATATAACGTATAACGATATGTAGCATTACGATATAACGTATAACGTTGTGTAGCATTACGATATAACGTATAACGTTATGTAGCATTACGAAATAATGTATAACGTTATGTAGCATTACGATATGGCGTATAACGTTATGTAGCATTACGATATAACGAATAACGTTATGTAGCATTACGATATAACGTATAACGTTATATGGTAATATGGTGTAACGTATAACGTTATGTAGCATTACGATATGACGTATAACGTTATGTATCATTACGATATGACGTATAACGTTATGTAGCACTACGAAATAACGTATAACGTTATGTAGCATTACGATATAACGTATAACGTTATGTAGCATTGCGATATAGCGCATAACGCTATGTAGCATTGCGATATATCGTATAACGTTATGTAGCATTACGATATAACGTAAAACGTTATGTAGCATTACGATATAACGTATGACGTTATGTAGCAGTACGATATAACGTATAACGTTATGTAGCATTAGGATATAACGTATAACGTTATGTAGCATTTCGATATAACATATAACGTTATGTAGCATTACGATATAACGTATAACGTGATGTAGCATTACGATATAGCGTATAACGATATGTAGCATTACGTTATAACGTATAACTTTATCTAGTATTACGATATAACGCATAACGCTATGTAGCATTGCGATATAAAGTATAACGTTATGTAGCATTACGATATAACGTATAACGTTATGTAGCATAACGATATAACGTACAACGTTATATAGCATTACGATATAACGTATAACGTTATGTAGCATTACGATATAACGTATAACGTTATATGGTAATACGTTATAACGTATAACGTTATGTAGCATTACGATATGACGTACAACGTTATGTAGCATTACGCTATATCACATAACGTTATGTAGCATTACGATATAACGTATAACGTTATGTAGAATAACGATATAATGTACAACGTTATGTAGCATTACGATATAACGTATAACGTTATGTAGCATTACGATATAACGTATAACGTTATATGGTAACATGGTATAACGTATAACGTTATGTAGCATTACGATATAACGTATAACGTTATGTAGCAGTACGATATAACGTATAACGTTATGTAACACTACGATATAACGTATAACGTTATGTAGCATTACGGTATAATGTATAACGTTATGTATCATTACGATATGACGTATAACGTTATGTAGCAATACGATATAACATATAACGTTATGTAGCATTACGATATAACGTATAACGTTATGTAGCATTACGATATAACGTATAACGTTATATGGTAATATGGTATAACGTATAACGTTATGTAGCATTACGATATAACGTACAACGTTATGTAGCATTACGATATAACGTATAACGTTATGTAGCATTACGATAAATGTATAACGTTATGTAGCATTGCGATATAACATATAACGTTATGTAGCATTACGATATAACGTATAACGTTATGTAGCATTACGATATAACGTATAACGATATGTAGCATTACGTTATAACGTATAACTTTATGTAGTATTACGATATAACGCATTACGCTATGTAGCATTGCGATATAAAGTATAACGTTATGTAGCATTACGATATAACGTATAACGTTATGTAGCATAACGATATAACGTACAACGTTATATAGCATTACGATATAACGTATAACGTTATGTAGCATTACGATATAACGTATAACGTTATATGGTAATACGTTATAACGTATAACGTTATGTAGCATTACGATATGACGTACAACGTTATGTAGCATTACGCTATATCACATAACGTTATGTAGCATTACGATATAACGTATAACGTTATGTAGAATAACGATATAATGTACAACGTTATGTAGCATTACGATATAACGTATAACGTTATGTAGCATTACGATATAACGTATAACGTTATATGGTAACATGGTATAACGTATAACGTTATGTAGCATTACGATATAACGAATAACGTTATGTAGCATTACGATATAACGTATAACGTTATATGGTAATATGGTATAACGTATAACGTTATGTAGCATTACGATATGACGTATAACGTTATGTATCATTACGATATGACGTATAACGTTATGTAGCACTACGAAATAACGTATAACGTTATGTAGCATTACGATATAACGTATAAAGTTATGTAGCATTGCGATATAACGCATAACGCTATGTAGCATTACGATATATCGTATAACGTTATGTAGCATTACGATATAACGTAAAACGTTATGTAGCATTACGATATAACGTATAACGTTATGTAGCAGTACGATATAACGTATAACGTTATGTAGCATTAGGATATAACGTATAACGTTATGTAGCATTACGATATAACATATAACGTTATGTAGCATTACGATATAACGTATAACGTGATGTAGCATTACGATATAGCGTATAACGATATGTAGCATTACGTTATAACGTATAACTTTATGTAGTATTACGATATAACGCATAACGCTATGTAGCATTGCGATATAAAGTATAACGTTATGTAGCATTACGATATAACGTATAACGTTATGTAGCATAACGATATAACGTACAACGTTATATAGCATTACGATATAACGTATAACGTTATGTAGCATTACGATATAACGTATAACGTTATATGGTAATACGTTATAACGTATAACGTTATGTAGCATTACGATATGACGTACAACGTTATGTAGCATTACGCTATATCACATAACGTAATGCAGCATTACGATATAACGTATAACGTTATGTAGAATAACGATATAATGTACAACGTTATGTAGCATTACGATATAATGTATAACGTTATGTAGCATTACGATATAACGTATAACGTTATATGGTAACATGGTATAACGTATAACGTTATGTAGCATTACGATATAACGTATAACGTTATGTAGCAGTACGATATAACGTATAACGTTATGTAGCACTACGATATAACGTATAACGTTATGTAGCATTACGGTATAATGTATAACGTTATGTATCATTACGATATGACGTATAACGTTATGTAGCAATACGATATAACATATAACGTTATGTAGCATTACGATATAACGTATAACGTTATGTAGCATTACGATATAACGTATAACGTTATATGGTAATATGGTATAACGTATAACGTTATGTAGCATTACGATATAACGTACAACGTTATGTAGCATTACGATATAACGTATAACGTTATGTAGCATTACGATAAATGTATAACGTTATGTAGCATTGCGATATAACATATAACGTTATGTAGCATTACGATATAACGTATAACGTTATGTAGCATTACGATATAACGTATAACGATATGTAGCATTACGATATAACGTATAACTTTATGTAGTATTACGATATAACGCATAACGCTATGTAGCATTGCGATATAACGTATAACGTTATGAAGCATTATGATATAACGTATAACGTTATGTAGCACTACCATATAACGTATAACGTTATGTAGCAGTACGATATAACGTATAACGTTATGTAGCATTAGGATATAACGTATAACGTTATGTAGCATTACGATATAACGTATAACGATATGTAGCATTACGATATAATGTATAACGTTATGTAGCATTACTATATAACGTATAACGTTATATGGTAATACGTTATAACGTATAACGTTATGTAGCATTACGATATAACATATAACGTTATGTAGCTTTACGATATAACGTATAACGTTATGTAGCATTACGATATAACGTATAACGTTGTGTAGCATTACGATATAACGTATAACGTTATGTAGCATAACGATATAACGTAAAACGTTATGTAGCATTACGATATAACGTATAAGGTTATGTAGCATTACGATATAATGTATAACGTTATGTGGCATTACGATATAACGTATAACGTTATATGGTAATACGTTATAACATATAACGTTATGTAGCATAACGATGTAACCTATAACGTTATGTAGCATTACGTTATAACGTATAACGTTATGTAGCATAACGATATAACGTACAACGTTATTTATCATTACGATACAACGTATAACGTTATATGGTACTACGTTATAACGTATAACGTTATGTAGCATTACGATATAACGTATAACGTTATATGGTAATACGTTATAACGTATAACGTTATGTAGCATTACGATATGACGTATAACGTTATGTAGCATTACGATATAACGTATAACGTTATGTATCATTACGATATGACGTATAACGTTATGTAGCACTACGAAATAACGTATAACGTTATGTAGCATTACGATATAACGTACAACGTTATGTAGCATTACGATATGACGTATGACGTTATGTAGCATTACCATATAACGTATAACGTTATGTAGCATTACGATATGACGTACAACGTTATGTAGCATTACGCTATATCACATAACGTAATGCAGCATTACGATATAACGTATAACGTTATGTAGAATAACGATATAATGTACAACGTTATGTAGCATTACGATATAACGTATAACGTTATGTAGCATTACGATATAACGTATAACGTTATATGGTAACATGGTATAACGTATAACGTTATGTAGCATTACGATATAACGTATAACGTTATGTAGCAGTACGATATAACGTATAACGTTATGTAGCACTACGATATAACGTATAACGTTATGTAGCATTACCGTATAATGTATAACGTTATGTATCATTACGATATGACGTATAACGTTATGTAGCAATACGATATAACATATAACGTTATGTAGCATTACGATATAACGTATAACGTTATGTAGCATTACGATATAACGTATAACGTTATATGGTAATATGGTATAACGTATAACGTTATGTAGCATTACGATATAACGTACAACGTTATGTAGCATTACGATATAACGTATAACGTTATGTAGCATTACGATAAATGTATAACGTTATGTAGCATTGCGATATAACATATAACGTTATGTAGCATTACGATATAACGTATAACGTTATGTAGCATTACGATATAACGTATAACGATATGTAGCATTACGATATAACGTATAACTTTATGTAGTATTACGATATAACGCATAACGCTATGTAGCATTGCGATATAACGTATAACGTTATGAAGCATTACGATATAACGTATAACGTTATGTAGCACTACCATATAACGTATAACGTTATGTAGCAGTACGATATAACGTATAACGTTATGTAGCATTAGGATATAACGTATAACGTTATGTAGCATTACGATATAACGTATAACGATATGTAGCATTACGATATAATGTATAACGTTATGTAGCATTACTATATAACGTATAACGTTATATGGTAATACGTTATAACGTATAACGTTATGTAGCATTACGATATAACATATAACGTTATGTAGCTTTACGATATAACGTATAACGTTATGTAGCATTACGATATAACGTATAACGTTGTGTAGCATTACGATATAACGTATAACGTTATGTAGCATAACGATATAACGTAAAACGTTATGTAGCATTACGATATAACGTATAAGGTTATGTAGCATTACGATATAATGTATAACGTTATGTGGCATTACGATATAACGTATAACGTTATATGGTAATACGTTATAACATATAACGTTATGTAGCATAACGATATAACGTATAAAGTTATGTAGCATTACGATATAACGTATAACGTTATGTAGCATTACGATAAATGTATAACGTTATGTAACATTACGATATAACGTATAAAGTTATGTAGCATTACGATATAACGTATAACGTTATGTAGCATTACGATGTTATGTATAACGTTATGTAGCATTACGATATAACGTATAACGTTATGTAGCAATACGATATAACGTATAACGTTATGTAGCATTACGATATAACGTATAACGTTATGTATCATTACGATATGACGTATAACGTTATGTAGCACTACGAAATAACGTATAACGTTATGTAGCATTACGATATAACGTACAACGTTATGTAGCATTACGATATGACGTATGACGTTATGTAGCATTACCATATAACGTATAACGTTATGTAGCATTACGATATAATGTATAACGTTATGTAGCATTACGATATAACGTATAACGTTATGTAGCATTACGATATAACGTATAACGTTATGTAGCATTACGGTATAGTGTATAACGTTATGTATCAGTACGATATAACGTATAACGTTATGTAGCAATACGATATAACGTATAACGTTATGTAGCATTACGATATAACGTATAACGTTATGTAGCATTACGATATAACGTATAACGTTATATGGTAATACGTTAGAACGTATAACGTTATGTAGCATTACGATATAACGTATAACGTTATGTAGCATTACGATATGGCGTATAACGTTATGTAGCATTACGATATAACGAATAACGTTATGTAGCATTACGATATAACGTATAACGTTATATGGTAATATGGTATAACGTATAACGTTATGTAGCATTACGATATGACGTATAACGTTATGTATCATTACGATATGACGTATAACGTTATGTAGCACTACGAAATAACGTATAACGTTATGTAGCATTACGGTATAATGTATAACGTTATGTATCATTACGATATGACGTATAACGTTATGTAGCAATACGATATAACATATAACGTTATGTAGCATTACGATATAACGTATAACGTTATGTAGCATTACGATATAACGTATAACGTTATATGGTAATATGGTATAACGTATAACGTTATGTAGCATTACGATATAACGTACAACGTTATGTAGCATTACGATATAACGTATAACGTTATGTAGCATTACGATAAATGTATAACGTTATGTAGCATTGCGATATAACATATAACGTTATGTAGCATTACGATATAACGTATAACGTTATGTAGCATTACGATATAACGTATAACGATATGTAGCATTACGTTATAACGTATAACTTTATGTAGTATTACGATATAACGCATTACGCTATGTAGCATTGCGATATAAAGTATAACGTTATGTAGCATTACGATATAACGTATAACGTTATGTAGCATAACGATATAACGTACAACGTTATATAGCATTACGCTATATCACATAACGTTATGTAGCATTACGATATAACGTATAACGTTATGTAGAATAACGATATAATGTACAACGTTATGTAGCATTACGATATAACGTATAACGTTATGTAGCATTACGATATAACGTATAACGTTATATGGTAACATGGTATAACGTATAACGTTATGTAGCATTACGATATAACGAATAACGTTATGTAGCATTACGCTATATCACATAACGTTATGTAGCATTACGATATAACGTATAACGTTATGTAGAATAACGATATAATGTACAACGTTATGTAGCATTACGATATAACGTATAACGTTATGTAGCATTACGATATAACGTATAACGTTATATGGTAACATGGTATAACGTATAACGTTATGTAGCATTACGATATAACGAATAACGTTATGTAGCATTACGATATAACGTATAACGTTATATGGTAATATGGTATAACGTATAACGTTATGTAGCATTACGATATGACGTATAACGTTATGTATCATTACGATATGACGTATAACGTTATGTAGCAGTACGAAATAACGTATAACGTTATGTAGCATTACGATATAACGTATAAAGTTATGTAGCATTGCGATATAACGCATAACGGTATGTAGCATTGCGATATATCGTATAACGTTATGTAGCATTACGATATAACGTAAAACGTTATGTAGCATTACGATATAACGTATAACGTTATGTAGCAGTACGATATAACGTATAACGTTATGTAGCATTAGGATATAACGTATAACGTTATGTAGCATTACGATATAACATATAACGTTATGTAGCATTACGATATAACGTATAACGTGATGTAGCATTACGATATAGCGTATAACGATATGTAGCATTACGTTATAACGTATAACTTTATGTAGTATTACGATATAACGCATAACGCTATGTAGCATTGCGATATAAAGTATAACGTTATGTAGCATTACGATATAACGTATAACGTTATGTAGCATAACGATATAACGTACAACGTTATATAGCATTACGATATAACGTATAACGTTATGTAGCATTACGATATAACGTATAACGTTATATGGTAATACGTTATAACGTATAACGTTATGTAGCATTACGATATGACGTACAACGTTATGTAGCATTACGCTATATCACATAACGTTATGTAGCATTACGATATAACGTATAACGTTATGTAGAATAACGATATAATGTACAACGTTATGTAGCATTACGATATAACGTATAACGTTATGTAGCATTACGATATAACGTATAACGTTATATGGTAACATGGTATAACGTATAACGTTATGTAGCATTACGATATAACGTATAACGTTATGTAGCAGTACGACATAACGTATAACGTTATGTAGCACTACGATATAACGTATAACGTTATGTAGCATTACGGTATAATGTATAACGTTATGTATCTTTACGATATGACGTATAACGTTATGTAGCAATACGATATAACATATAACGTTATGTAGCATTACGATATAACGTATAACGTTATGTAGCATTACGATATAACGTATAACGTTATATGGTAATATGGTATAACGTATAACGTTATATGGTAATATGGTATAACGTATAACGTTATGTAGCATTACGATATAACGTACAACGTTATGTAGCATTACGATATAACGTATAACGTTATGTAGCATTACGATAAATGTATAACGTTATGTAGCATTGCGATATAACATATAACGTTATGTAGCATTACGATATAACGTATAACGTTATGTAGCATTACGATATAACGTATAACGATATGTAGCATTACGATATAACGTATAACTTTATGTAGTATTACGATATAACGCATAACGCTATGTAGCATTGCGATATAACGTATAACGTTATGAAGCATTACGATATAACGTATAACGTTATGTAGCACTACCATATAGCGTATAACGTTATGTAGCAGTACGATATAACGTATAACGTTATGTAGCATTAGGATATAACGTATAACGTTATGTAGCATTACGATATAACGTATAACGATATGTAGCATTACGATATAATGTATAACGTTATGTAGCATTACTATATAACGTATAACGTTATATGGTAATACGTTATAACGTATAACGTTATGTAGCATTACGATATAACATATAACGTTATGTAGCATTACGATATAACGTATAACGTTATGTAGCATTACGATATAACGTATAACGTTGTGTAGCATTACGATATAACGTATAACGTTATGTAGCATAACGATATAACGTAAAACGTTATGTAGCATTACGATATAACGTATAAGGTTATGTAGCATTACGATATAATGTATAACGTTATGTGGCATTACGATATAACGTATAACGTTATATGGTAATACGTTATAACATATAACGTTATGTAGCATAACGATGTAACCTATAACGTTATGTAGCATTACGTTATAACGTATAACGTTATGTAGCATAACGATATAACGTACAACGTTATATATCATTACGATACAACGTATAACGTTATATGGTACTACGTTATAACGTATAACGTTATGTAGCATTACGTTATAACGTATAACGTTATGTAGCATTACGATATGACGTATAACGTTATGTAGCATTACGATATAACGTATAACGTTATGTATCATTACGATATGACGTATAACGTTATGTAGCACTACGAAATAACGTATAACGTTATGTAGCATTACGATATAACGTACAACGTTATGTAGCATTACGATATAACGTATGACGTTATGTAGCATTACCATATAACGTATAACGTTATGTAGCATTACGATATAATGTATAACGTTATGTAGCATTACGATATAACGTATAACGTTATGTAGCATTACGATATAACGTATAACGTTATGTAGCATTACGGTATAGTGTATAACGTTATGTATCAGTACGATATGACGTATAACGTTATGTAGCAATACGATATAACGTATAACGTTATGTAGCATTACGATATAACGTATAACGTTATATGGTAATACGTTATAACGTATAACGATATGTAGCATTACGTTATAACGTATAACTTTACGTAGTATTACGATATAACGCATAACGCTATGTAGCATTGCGATATAACGTATAACGTTATGTAGCATTACGATATAACGTATAACGTTATGTAGCACTACCATATAACGTATAACGTTATGTAGCAGTACGATATAACGTATAACGTTATGTAGCATTAGGATATAACGTATAACGTTATGTAGCATTACGATATAACGTATAACGATATGTAGCATTACGATATAACGTATAACGTTATGTAGCATAACGATATAAAGTACAACGTTATATAGTGTTACGTTATAACGTATAACGTTATGTAGCATTACGATATAACGTATAAAGTTATGTAGCATTACGATATAACGTATAACGTTATATGGTAATACGTTATAACATATAACCCTATGTAGCATTACGATATAACGTATAACGTTGTGTAGCATTACGATATAACGTATAACGTTATGTAGCATAACGATATAAAGTACAACGTTATATAGTGTTACGTTATAACGTATAACGTTATGTAGCATTACGATATAACGTATAAAGTTATGTAGCATTACGATATAACGTATAACGTTATGTAGCATTACGATAAATGTATAACGTTATGTAACATTACGATATAACGTATAAAGTTATGTAGCATTACGATATAACGTATAACGTTATGTAGCATTACGATGTTATGTATAACGTTATGTAGCATTACGATATAACGTATAACGTTATGTAGCAATACGATATAACGTATAACGTTATGTAGCATTACGATATAATGTATATCGTTATGTAGCATTACGATATAACGTATAACGTTATGTAGCATTACGATATAACGTATAACGTTATGTAGCATATCGATATAACGTACAACGTTATATAGCATTACGATATAACGTATAACGTTATGTAGCACTACGAAATAACGTATAACGTTATGTAGCATTACGATATAACGTACAACGTTATGTAGCATTACGATATAACGTATAACGTTGTGTAGCATTACGATATAACGTATAACGTTATGTAGCATTACGATATAACTTATAACGTTATGTAGAATAACGATATAATGTACAACGTTATGTAGCATTACGATATAACGTATAACGTTATGTAGCATTACGATATAACGTATAACGTTATATGGTAATATGGTATAACGTATAACGTTATGTAGCATTACGATATAACGTATAACGTTATGTAGCAGTACGATATAACGTATAACGTTATGTAGCATTAGGATATAGCGTATAACGTTATGTAGCATTACGCTATAACGTATAACGTTATATGGTAATACGTTATAACGTATAACGTTATGTAGCATTACGATATGACGTATAACGTTATGTAGCATTACGATATAACATATAACGTTATGTAGCATTACGATATATCGTATAACGTTATGTAGCATTACGATATAACGTATAACGTTATATGGTAATATGGTATAACGTATAACGTTATGTAGCATTACAATATAACGTATAACGTTATGTAGCAGTACGATATAACGTATAACGTTATGTAGCATTAGGATATAGCGTATAACGTTATGTAGCATTACGCTGTAACGTATAACGTTATGTAGAATAACGATATAATGTACAACGTTATGTAGCATTACGATATAACGTATAACGTTATGTAACAGTACGATATAACGTATAACGTCATGTAGCATTACGATATAACGTATAACGATATGTAGCATTACGATATAACGTATAACTTTATGTAGTATTACGATATAACGCATAACGCTATGTAGCATTGCGATATAACGTATAACGTTATGAAGCATTACGATATAACGTATAACGTTATGTAGCACTACCATATAGCGTATAACGTTATGTAGCAGTACGATATAACGTATAACGTTATGTAGCATTAGGATATAACGTATAACGTTATGTAGCATTACGATATAACGTATAACGATATGTAGCATTACGATATAATGTATAACGTTATGTAGCATTACTATATAACGTATAACGTTATATGGTAATACGTTATAACGTATAACGTTATGTAGCATTACGATATAACATATAACGTTATGTAGCATTACGATATAACGTATAACGTTATGTAGCATTACGATATAACGTATAACGTTGTGTAGCATTACGATATAACGTATAACGTTATGTAGCATAACGATATAACGTAAAACGTTATGTAGCATTACGATATAACGTATAAGGTTATGTAGCATTACGATATAATGTATAACGTTATGTGGCATTACGATATAACGTATAACGTTATATGGTAATACGTTATAGCATATAACGTTATGTAGCATAACGATGTAACCTATAACGTTATGTAGCATTACGTTATAACGTATAACGTTATGTAGCATAACGATATAACGTACAACGTTATATATCATTACGATACAACGTATAACGTTATATGGTACTACGTTATAACGTATAACGTTATGTAGCATTACGATATAACGTATAACGTTATATGGTAATACGTTATAACGTATAACGTTATGTAGCATTACGATATGACGTATAACGTTATGTAGCATTACGATATAACGTATAACGTTATGTATCATTACGATATGACGTATAACGTTATGTAGCACTACGAAATAACGTATAACGTTATGTAGCATTACGATATAACGTACAACGTTATGTAGCATTACGATATAACGTATGACGTTATGTAGCATTACCATATAACGTATAACGTTATGTAGCATTACGATATAATGTATAACGTTATGTAGCATTACGATATAACGTATAACGTTATGTAGCATTACGATATAACGTATAACGTTATGTAGCATTACGGTATAGTGTATAACGTTATGTATCAGTACGATATGACGTATAACGTTATGTAGCAATACGATATAACGTATAACGTTATGTAGCATTACGATATAACGTATAACGTTATATGGTAATACGTTATAACGTATAACGATATGTAGCATTACGTTATAACGTATAACTTTACGTAGTATTACGATATAACGCATAACGCTATGTAGCATTGCGATATAACGTATAACGTTATGTAGCATTACGATATAACGTATAACGTTATGTAGCACTACCATATAACGTATAACGTTATGTAGCAGTACGATATAACGTATAACGTTATGTAGCATTAGGATATAACGTATAACGTTATGTAGCATTACGATATAACGTATAACGATATGTAGCATTACGATATAACGTATAACGTTATGTAGCATAACGATATAAAGTACAACGTTATATAGTGTTACGTTATAACGTATAACGTTATGTAGCATTACGATATAACGTATAAAGTTATGTAGCATTACGATATAACGTATAACGTTATGTAGCATTACGATAAATGTATAACGTTATGTAACATTACGATATAACGTATAAAGTTATGTAGCATTACGATATAACGTATAACGTTATGTAGCATTACGATGTTATGTATAACGTTATGTAGCATTACGATATAACGTATAACGTTATGTAGCAATACGATATAACGTATAACGTTATGTAGCATTACGATATAATGTATATCGTTATGTAGCATTACGATATAACGTATAACGTTATGTAGCATTACGATATAACGTATAACGTTATGTAGCATAACGATATAACGTACAACGTTATATAGCATTACGATATAACGTATAACGTTATGTAGCATTACGATATAACGTATAACGTTATATGGTAATACGTTATAACGTATAACGTTATGTAGCATTACGATATGACGTACAACGTTATGTAGCATTACGCTATATCACATAACGTTATGTAGCATTACGATATAACTTATAACGTTATGTAGAATAACGATATAATGTACAACGTTATGTAGCATTACGATATAACGTATAACGTTATGTAGCATTACGATATAACGTATAACGTTATATGGTAATATGGTATAACGTATAACGTTATGTAGCATTACGATATAACGTATAACGTTATGTAGCAGTACGATATAACGTATAACGTTATGTAGCATTAGGATATAGCGTATAACGTTATGTAGCATTACGCTATAACGTATAACGTTATATGGTAATACGTTATAACGTATAACGTTATGTAGCATTACGATATGACGTATAACGTTATGTAGCATTACGATATAACATATAACGTTATGTAGCATTACGATATATCGTATAACGTTATGTAGCATTACGATATAACGTATAACGTTATATGGTAATATGGTATAACGTATAACGTTATGTAGCATTACAATATAACGTATAACGTTATGTAGCAGTACGATATAACGTATAACGTTATGTAGCATTAGGATATAGCGTATAACGTTATGTAGCATTACGCTGTAACGTATAACGTTATGTAGAATAACGATATAATGTACAACGTTATGTAGCATTACGATATAACGTATAACGTTATGTAGCATTACGATATATCGTATAACGTTATGTAGCATTACGATATAACGTATAACGTTATATGGTAATATGGTATAACGTATAACGTTATGTAGCATTACGATATAACGTATAACGTTATGTAGCAGTACGATATAACGTATAACGTTATGTAGCATTAGGATATAGCGTATAACGTTATGTAGCATTACGCTATAACGTATAACGTTATATGGTAATACGTTATAACGTAAAACGTTATGTAGCATTACGATATAACGTATAACGTTATGTAGCATTACGATATAACGTATAACGTTACGTAGCATTACCATATAACGTATAACGTTATGTAGCATTACGATATAACGTATAACGTTATGTAGGATTACGAAACAACGTATAACGTTATGTAGCATTACGATATAACGTATAACGTTATGTAACAGTACGATATAACGTATAACGTCATGTAGCATTAGGATATAGCGTATAACGTTATGTAGCATTACGATATAATGTATAACGTTGTGAAGCATTACCATATAACGTATAACGATATGTAGCATTACGATATAACGTATAACGTTGTGTAGCATTACGATATAACGTATAACGTTATGTAGCATTACGAAATAATGTATAACGTTATGTAGCACTACGATATGGCGTATAACGTTATGTAGCATTACGATATAACGAATAACGTTATGTAGCATTACGATATAACGTATAACGTTATATGGTAATATGGTATAACGTATAACGTTATGTAGCATTACGATATGACGTATAACGTTATGTATCATTACGATATGACGTATAACGTTATGTAGCACTACGAAATAACGTATAACGTTATGTAGCATTACGATATAACGTATAACGTTATGTAGCATTGCGATATAACGCATAACGCTATGTAGCATTGCGATATATCGTATAACGCTATGTAGCATTACGATATAACGTAAAACGTTATGTAGCACTACGATATAACGTATAACGTTATGTAGCAGTACGATATAACGTATCACGTTATGTAGCATTAGGATATAACGTATAACGTTATGTAGCATTACGATATAACATATAACGTTATGTAGCATTACGATATAACGTATAACGTGATGTGGCATTACGATATAGCGTATAACGATATGTAGCATTACGTTATAACGTATAACTTTATGTAGTATTACGATATAACGCATAACGTTATATGGTAATATGGTATAACGTATAACGTTATGTAGCATTACAATATAACGTATAACGTTATGTAGCAGTACGATATAACGTATAACGTTATGTAGCATTAGGATATAGCGTATAACGTTATGTAGCATTGCGCTGTAACGTATAACGTTATGTAGAATAACGATATAATGTACAACGTTATGTAGCATTACGTTATAACGTATAACTTTATGTAGTATTACGATATAACGCATTACGCTATGTAGCATTGCGATATAAAGTATAACGTTATGTAGCATTACGATATAACGTATAACGTTATGTAGCATAACGATATAACGTACAACGTTATATAGCATTACGATATAACGTATAACGTTATGTAGCATTACGATATAACGTATAACGTTATATGGTAATACGTTATAACGTATAACGTTATGTAGCATTACGATATGACGTACAACGTTATGTAGCATTACGCTATATCACATAACGTTATGTAGCATTACGATATAACGTATAACGTTATGTAGAATAACGATATAATGTACAACGTTATGTAGCATTACGATATAACGTATAACGTTATGTAGCATTACGATATAACGTATAACGTTATATGGTAACATGGTATAACGTATAACGTTATGTAGCATTACGATATAACGAATAACGTTATGTAGCATTACGATATAACGTATAACGTTATATGGTAATATGGTATAACGTATAACGTTATGTAGCATTACGATATGACGTATAACGTTATGTATCATTACGATATGACGTATAACGTTATGTAGCACTACGAAATAACGTATAACGTTATGTAGCATTACGATATAACGTATAAAGTTATGTAGCATTGCGATATAACGCATAACGCTATGTAGCATTGCGATATATCGTATAACGTTATGTAGCATTACGATATAACGTATAACGTTATATGGTAATATGGTATAACGTATAACGTTATGTAGCATTACGATATGACGTATAACGTTATGTATCATTACGATATGACGTATAACGTTATGTAGCACTACGAAATAACGTATAACGTTATGTAGCATTACGATATAACGTATAAAGTTATGTAGCATTGCGATATAGCGTATAACGATATGTAGCATTACGTTATAACGTATAACTTTATGTAGTATTACGATATAACGCATAACGCTATGTAGCATTGCGATATAAAGTATAACGTTATGTAGCATTACGATATAACGTATAACGTTATGTAGCATAACGATATAACGTACAACGTTATATAGCATTACGATATAACGTATAACGTTATGTAGCATTACGATATAACGTATAACGTTATATGGTAATACGTTATAACGTATAACGTTATGTAGCATTACGATATGACGTACAACGTTATGTAGCATTACGCTATATCACATAACGTTATGTAGCATTACGATATAACGTATAACGTTATGTAGCAGTACGATATAACGTATAACGTTATGTAGCACTACGATATAACGTATAACGTTATGTAGCATTACGGTATAATGTATAACGTTATGTATCCTTACGATATGACGTATAACGTTATGTAGCAATACGATATAACATATAACGTTATGTAGCATTACGATATAACGTATAACGTTATGTAGCATTACGATATAACGTATAACGTTATATGGTAATATGGTATAACGTATAACGTTATATGGTAATATGGTATAACGTATAACGTTATGTAGCATTACGATATAACGTACAACGTTATGTAGCATTACGATATAACGTATAACGTTATGTAGCATTACGATAAATGTATAGCGTTATGTAGCATTGCGATATAACATATAACGTTATGTAGCATAATGATATAACGTATAACGTTATGTAGCATTACGATATAACGTATAACGATATGTAGCATTACGATATAACGTATAACTTTATGTAGTATTACGATATAACGCATAACGCTATGTAGCATTGCGATATAACGTATAACGTTATGAAGCATTACGATATAACGTATAACGTTATGTAGCACTACCATATAACGTATAACGTTATGTAGCAGTACGATATAACGTATAACGTTATGTAGCATTAGGATATAACGTATAACGTTATGTAGCATTACGATATAACGTATAACGATATGTAGCATTACGATATAATGTATAACGTTATGTAGCATTACTATATAACGTATAACGTTATATGGTAATACGTTATAACGTATAACGTTATGTAGCATTACGATATAACGTATAACGTTATGTAGCATTACGATATAACGTATAACGTTATGTAGCATTACGGTATAGTGTATAACGTTATGTATCAGTACGATATGACGTATAACGTTATGTAGCAATACGATATAACGTATAACGTTATGTAGCATTACGATATAACGTATAACGTTATGTAGCATTACGATATAACGTATAACGTTATATGGTAATACGTTAGAACGTATAAAGTTATGTAGCATTACGATATAACGTATAACGTTATGTAGCATTACGATATGGCGTATAACGTTATGTAGCATTACGATATAACGAATAACGTTATGTAGCATTACGATATAACGTATAACGTTATATGGTAATATGGTATAACGTATAACGTTATATGGTAATATGGTATAACGTATAACGTTATGTAGCATTACGATATGACGTATAACGTTATGTATCATTACGATATGACGTATAACGTTATGTAGCACTACGAAATAACGTATAACGTTATGTAGCATTACGATATAACGTATAACGTTATGTAGCATTACGATATAACGTATAACGTTATATGGTAATACGTTATAACGTATAACGATATGTAGCATTACGTTATAACGTATAACTTTACGTAGTATTACGATATAACGCATAACGCTATGTAGCATTGCGATATAACGTATAACGTTATGTAGCATTACGATATAACGTATAACGTTATGTAGCACTACCATATAACGTATAACGTTATGTAGCAGTACGATATAACGTATAACGTTATGTAGCATTAGGATATAACGTATAACGTTATGTAGCATTACGATATAACGTATAACGATATGTAGCATTACGATATAACGTATAACGTTATGTAGCATAACGATATAAAGTACAACGTTATATAGTGTTACGTTATAACGTATAACGTTATGTAGCATTACGATATAACGTATAAAGTTATGTAGCATTACGATATAACGTATAACGTTATATGGTAATACGTTATAACATATAACGTTATGTAGCATTACGATATAACGTATAACGTTGTGTAGCATTACGATATAACGTATAACGTTATGTAGCATAACGATATAAAGTACAACGTCATATAGTGTTACGTTATAACGTATAACGTTATGTAGCATTACGATATAACGTATAAAGTTATGTAGCATTACGATATAACGTATAACGCTATGTAGCATTACGATAAATGTATAACGTTATGTAACATTACGATATAACGTATAAAGTTATGTAGCATTACGATATAACGTATAACGTTATGTAGCATTACGATGTTATGTATAACGTTATGTAGCATTACGATATAACGTATAACGTTATGTAGCAATACGATATAACGTATAACGTTATGTAGCATTACGATATAATGTATATCGTTATGTAGCATTACGATATAACGTATAACGTTATGTAGCATTACGATATAACGTATAACGTTATGTAGCATAACGATATAACGTACAACGTTATATAGCATTACGATATAACGTATAACGTTATGTAGCATTACGATATAACGTATAACGTTATATGGTAATACGTTATAACGTATAACGTTATGTAGCATTACGATATGACGTACAACGTTATGTAGCATTACGCTATATCACATAACGTTATGTAGCATTACGATATAACTTATAACGTTATGTAGAATAACGATATAATGTACAACGTTATGTAGCATTACGATATAACGTATAACGTTATGTAGCATTACGATATAACGTATAACGTTATATGGTAATATGGTATAACGTATAACGTTATGTAGCATTACGATATAACGTATAACGTTATGTAGCAGTACGATATAACGTATAACGTTATGTAGCATTAGGATATAGCGTATAACGTTATGTAGCATTACGCTATAACGTATAACGTTATATGGTAATACGTTATAACGTATAACGTTATGTAGCATTACGATATGACGTATAACGTTATGTAGCATTACGATATAACATATAACGTTATGTAGCATTACGATATATCGTATAACGTTATGTAGCATTACGATATAACGTATAACGTTATATGGTAATATGGTATAACGTATAACGTTATGTAGCATAACAATATAACGTATAACGTTATGTAGCAGTACGATATAACGTATAACGTTATGTAGCATTAGGATATAGCGTATAACGTTATGTAGCATTACGCTGTAACGTATAACGTTATGTAGAATAACGATATAATGTACAACGTTATGTAGCATTACGATATAACGTATAACGTTATGTAGCATTACGATATATCGTATAACGTTATGTAGCATTACGATATAACGTATAACGTTATATGGTAATATGGTATAACGTATAACGTTATGTAGCATTACGATATAACGTATAACGTTATGTAGCAGTACGATATAACGTATAACGTTATGTAGCATTAGGATATAGCGTATAACGTTATGTAGCATTACGTTATAACGTATAACGTTATATGGTAATACGTTATAACGTAAAACGTTATGTAGCATTACGATATAACGTATAACGTTATGTAGCATTACGATATAACGTATAACGTTACGTAGCATTACCATATAACGTATAACGTTATGTAGCATTACGATATAACGTATAACGTTATGTAGGATTACGATACAACGTATAACGTTATGTAGCATTACGATATAACGTATAACGTTATGTAAGAGTACGATATAACGTATAACGTCATGTAGCATTAGGATATAGCGTATGACGTTATGTAGCATTACGATATAATGTATAACGTTGTGAAGCATTACCATATAACGTATAACGATATGTAGCATTACGATATAACGTATAACGTTGTGTAGCATAACGATATAACGTGCAACGTTATATAGCATTACGATATAACGTATAACGTTATGTAGCATTACGATATAACGTATAACGTTATATGGTAATACGTTATAACGTATAACGTTATGTAGCATAACGATATGAAGTACAACGTTATGTAGCATTACGCTATATCATATAACGTTATGTAGCATTACGGTATAACGTATAACGTTATGTAAGAGTACGATATAACGTATAACGTCATGTAGCATTAGGATATAGCGTATAACGTTATGTAGCATTACGATATAATGTATAACGTTGTGAAGCATTACCATATAACGTATAACGATATGTAGCATTACGATATAACGTATAACGTTATGTAGCACTACCATATAACGTATAACGTTATGTAGCAGTACGATATAACGTATAACGTTATGTAGCATTAGGATATAACGTATAACGTTATGTAGCATTACGATATAACGTATAACGATATGTAGCATTACGATATAACGTATAACGTTATGTAGCATAACGATATAAAGTACAACGTTATATAGTGTTACGTTATAACGTATAACGTTATGTAGCATTACGATATAACGTATAAAGTTATGTAGCATTACGATATAACGTATAACGTTATATGGTAATACGTTATAACATATAACGTTATGTAGCATTACGATATAACGTATAACGTTGTGTAGCATTACGATATAACGTATAACGTTATGTAGCATAACGATATAAAGTACAACGTTATATAGTGTTACGTTATAACGTATAACGTTATGTAGCATTACGATATAACGTATAAAGTTATGTAGCATTACGATATAACGTATAACGCTATGTAGCATTACGATAAATGTATAACGTTATGTAACATTACGATATAACGTATAAAGTTATGTAGCATTACGATATAACGTATAACGTTATGTAGCATTACGATGTTATGTATAACGTTATGTAGCATTACGATATAACGTATAACGTTATGTAGCAATACGATATAACGTATAACGTTATGTAGCATTACGATATAATGTATATCGTTATGTAGCATTACGATATAACGTATAACGTTATGTAGCATTACGATATAACGTATAACGTTATGTAGCATAACGATATAACGTACAACGTTATATAGCATTACGATATAACGTATAACGTTATGTAGCATTACGATATAACGTATAACGTTATATGGTAATACGTTATAACGTATAACGTTATGTAGCATTACGATATGACGTACAACGTTATGTAGCATTACGCTATATCACATAACGTTATGTAGCATTACGATATAACTTATAACGTTATGTAGAATAACGATATAATGTACAACGTTATGTAGCATTACGATATAACGTATAACGTTATGTAGCATTACGATATAACGTATAACGTTATATGGTAATATGGTATAACGTATAACGTTATGTAGCATTACGATATAACGTATAACGTTATGTAGCAGTACGATATAACGTATAACGTTATGTAGCATTAGGATATAGCGTATAACGTTATGTAGCATTACGCTATAACGTATAACGTTATATGGTAATACGTTATAACGTATAACGTTATGTAGCATTACGATATGACGTATAACGTTATGTAGCATTACGATATAACATATAACGTTATGTAGCATTACGATATATCGTATAACGTTATGTAGCATTACGATATAACGTATAACGTTATATGGTAATATGGTATAACGTATAACGTTATGTAGCATAACAATATAACGTATAACGTTATGTAGCAGTACGATATAACGTATAACGTTATGTAGCATTAGGATATAGCGTATAACGTTATGTAGCATTACGCTGTAACGTATAACGTTATGTAGAATAACGATATAATGTACAACGTTATGTAGCATTACGATATAACGTATAACGTTATGTAGCATTACGATATATCGTATAACGTTATGTAGCATTACGATATAACGTATAACGTTATATGGTAATATGGTATAACGTATATCGTTATGTAGCATTACGATATAACGTATAACGTTATGTAGCAGTACGATATGACGTATAACGTTATGTAGCATTAGGATATAGCGTATAACGTTATGTAGCATTACGTTATAACGTATAACGTTATATGGTAATACGTTATAACGTAAAACGTTATGTAGCATTACGATATAACGTATAACGTTATGTAGCATTACGATATAACGTATAACGTTACGTAGCATTACCATATAACGTATAACGTTATGTAGCATTACGATATAACGTATAACGTTATGTAGGATTACGATACAACGTATAACGTTATGTAGCATTACGATATAACGTATAACGTTATGTAAGAGTACGATATAACGTATAACGTCATGTAGCATTAGGATATAGCGTATAACGTTATGTAGCATTACGATATAATGTATAACGTTGTGAAGCATTACCATATAACGTATAACGATATGTAGCATTACGATATAACGTATAACGTTGTGTAGCATTACGATATAACGTATAACGTTATGTAGCATTACGAAATAATGTATAACGTTATGTAGCATTACGATATGGCGTATAACGTTATGTAGCATTACGATATAACGAATAACGTTATGTAGCATTACGATATAACGTATAACGTTATATGGTAATATGGTATAACGTATAACGTTATGTAGCATTACGATATGACGTATAACGTTATGTATCATTACGATATGACGTATAACGTTATGTAGCACTACGAAATAACGTATAACGTTATGTAGCATTACGATATAACGTATAACGTTATATAGCATTGCGATATAACGCATAACGCTATGTAGCATTGCGATATATCGTATAACGCTATGTGGCATTACGATATAACGTAAAACGTTATGTAGCACTACGATATAACGTATAACGTTATGTAGCAGTACGATATAACGTATCACGTTATGTAGCATTAGGATATAACGTATAACGTTATGTAGCATTACGATATAACGTATAACGTGATGTGGCATTACGATATAGCGTATAACGATATGTAGCATTACGTTATAACGTATAACTTTATGTAGTATTACGATATAACGCATAACGCTATGTAGCATTGCGATATAAAGTATAACGTTATGTAGCATTACGATATAACGTATAACGTTATGTAGCATAACGATATAACGTGCAACGTTATATAGCATTACGATATAACGTATAACGTTATATAGCATTGCGATATAACGCATAACGCTATGTAGCATTGCGATATATCGTATAACGCTATGTGGCATTACGATATAACGTAAAACGTTATGTAGCACTACGATATAACGTATAACGTTATGTAGCAGTACGATATAACGTATCACGTTATGTAGCATTAGGATATAACGTATAACGTTATGTAGCATTACGATATAACGTATAACGTGATGTGGCATTACGATATAGCGTATAACGATATGTAGCATTACGTTATAACGTATAACTTTATGTAGTATTACGATATAACGCATAACGCTATGTAGCATTGCGATATAAAGTATAACGTTATGTAGCATTACGATATAACGTATAACGTTATGTAGCATAACGATATAACGTGCAACGTTATATAGCATTACGATATAACGTATAACGTTATGTAGCATTACGATATAACGTATAACGTTATATGGTAATACGTTATAACGTATAACGTTATGTAGCATAACGATATGAAGTACAACGTTATGTAGCATTACGCTATATCATATAACGTTATGTAGCATTACGGTATAACGTATAACGTTATGTAGAATAACGATATAATGTACAACGTTATGTAGCATTACGATATAACGTATAACGTTATGTAGCATTACGATATAACGTATAACATTATATGGTAACATGGTATAACGTATAACGTTATGTAGCATTACGATATAACGTATAACGTTATGCAGCAGTACGATATAACGTATAACGTTATGTAGCATTAGGATATAGCGTATAACGTTATGTAGCATTACGATATAACATATAACGTTATGTAGCATTACGATATAACGTATAACGTTATGTAGCATTACGATATAACGTATAACGTTATATGGTAATATGGTATAACGTATAACGTTATGTAGCATTACGATATAACGTATAACGTTATGTAGCAGTACGATATAACGTATAACGTTATGTAGCATTAGGATATAGCGTATAACGTTATGTAGCATTACGCTATAACGTGTAACGCTATATGGTAATACGTTATAACGTATAACGTTATGTAGCATTACGATATAACGTACAACGTTATGTAGCATTACGATATATCGTATAACGTTACGTAGCATTACCATATAACGTATAACGTTATGTAGCATTACGATATAACGTATAACGTTATGTAGGATTACGATATAACGTATAACGTTATGTAGCATTACGATATAACGTATAACGTTATGTAACAGTACGATATAACGCATAACGTTATATGGTAATACGTTATAACGTATAACGTTATGTAGCATTACGATATGACGTACAACGTTATGTAGCATTACGCTATATCACATAACGTTATGTAGCATTACGATATAACGTATAACGTTATGTAGAATAACGATATAATGTACAACGTTATGTAGCATTACGATATAACGTATAACGTTATGTAGCATTACGATATAACGTATAACGTTATATGGTAACATGGTATAACGTAAAACGTTATGTAGCACTACGATATAACGTATAACGTTATGTAGCAGTACGATATAACGTATCACGTTATGTAGCATTAGGATATAACGTATAACGTTATGTAGCATTACGATATAACGTATAACGTGATGTGGCATTACGATATAGCGTATAACGATATGTAGCATTACGTTATAACGTATAACTTTATGTAGTATTACGATATAACGCATAACGCTATGTAGCATTGCGATATAAAGTATAACGTTATGTAGCATTACGATATAACGTATAACGTTATGTAGCATAACGATATAACGTGCAACGTTATATAGCATTACGATATAACGTATAACGTTATGTAGCATTACGATATAACGTATAACGTTATATGGTAATACGTTATAACGTATAACGTTATGTAGCATAACGATATGAAGTACAACGTTATGTAGCATTACGCTATATCATATAACGTTATGTAGCATTACGGTATAACGTATAACGTTATGTAGAATAACGATATAATGTACAACGTTATGTAGCATTACGATATAACGTGTAACGTTATGTAGCATTACGATATAACGTATAACATTATATGGTAACATGGTATAACGTATAACGTTATGTAGCATTACGATATAACGTATAACGTTATGCAGCAGTACGATATAACGTATAACGTTATGTAGCATTAGGATATAGCGTATAACGTTATGTAGCATTACGATATAACATATAACGTTATGTAGCATTACGATATAACGTATAACGTTATGTAGCATTACGATATAACGTATAACGTTATATGGTAATATGGTATAACATATAACGTTATGTAGCATTACGATATAACGTATAACGTTATGTAGCAGTACGATATAACGTATAACGTTATGTAGCATTAGGATATAGCGTATAACGTTATGTAGCATTACGCTATAACGTATAACGCTATATGGTAATACGTTATAACGTATAACGTTATGTAGCATTACGATATAACGTACAACGTTATGTAGCATTACGATATATCGTATAACGTTACGTAGCATTACCATATAACGTATAACGTTATGTAGCATTACGATATAACGTATAACGTTATGTAGGATTACGATATAACGTATAACGTTATGTAGCATTACGATATAACGTATAACGTTATGTAACAGTACGATATAACGCATAACGTTATATGGTAATACGTTATAACGTATAACGTTATGTAGCATTACGATATGACGTACAACGTTATGTAGCATTACGCTATATCACATAACGTTATGTAGCATTACGATATAACGTATAACGTTATGTAGAATAACGATATAATGTACAACGTTATGTAGCATTACGATATAACGTATAACGTTATGTAGCATTACGATATAACGTATAACGTTATATGGTAACATGGTATAACGTATAACGTTATGTAGCATTACGATATAACGTATAACGTTATGTAGCAGTACGATATAAGGTATAACGTTATGTAGCATTAGGATATAGCGTATAACGTTATGTAGCATTACGCTATAACGTATAACGTTATATGGTAATACGTTATAACGTATAACGTTATGTAACATTACCATATGACGTATAACGTTATGTAGCATTACGATATAACGTATAACGTTATATGGTAATATGGTATAACGTATAACGTTATGTAGCATTACGATATAACGTATAACGTTATGTAGCAGTACGATATAACGTATAACGTTATGTAGCATTAGGATATAGCGTATAACGTTATGTAGCATTACGCTATAACGTATAACGTTATATGGTAATACGTTATAACGTATAACGTTATGTAGCATTACGATATAACGTATAACGTTATGTAGCAGTACGATATAACGTATAACGTTATGTAGCATTAGGATATAGCGTATAACGTTATGTAGCATTACGCTATAACGAATAACGTTATATGGTAATACGTTATAACGTATAACGTTATGTAGCATTACGATATAACGTACAACGTTATGTTTCATTACGATATAACGTATAACGTTATATGGTAATATGGTATAACGTACAACGTTATGTAGCATTGCGATATATCGTATAACGTTATGTAGCATTACGATATAACGTAAAACGTTATGTAGCACTACGATATAACGTATAACGTTATGTAGCAGTACGATATAACGTATCACGTTATGTAGCATTAGGATATAACGTATAACGTTATGTAGCATTACGATATAACATATAACGTTATGTAGCATTACGATATAACGTATAACGTGATGTAGCATTACGATATAGCGTATAACGATATGTAGCATTACGTTATAACGTATAACTTTATGTAGTATTACGATATAACGCATAACGCTATGTAGCATTGCGATATAAAGTATAACGTTATGTAGCATTACGATATAACGTATAACGTTATGTAGCATAACGATATAACGTGCAACGTTATATAGCATTACGATATAACGTATAACGTTATGTAGCATTACGCTATAACGAATAACGTTATATGGTAATACGTTATAACGTATAACGTTATGTAGCATTACGATATAACGTACAACGTTATGTAGCATTACGATATAACGTATAACGTTATATGGTAATATGGTATAACGTACAACGTTATGTAGCATTGCGATATATCGTATAACGTTATGTAGCATTACGATATAACGTAAAACGTTATGTAGCACTACGATATAACGTATAACGTTATGTAGCAGTACGATATAACGTATCACGTTATGTAGCATTAGGATATAACGTATAACGTTATGTAGCATTACGATATAACATATAACGTTATGTAGCATTACGATATAACGTATAACGTGATGTAGCATTACGATATAGCGTATAACGATATGTAGCATTACGTTATAACGTATAACTTTATGTAGTATTACGATATAACGCATAACGCTATGTAGCATTGCGATATAAAGTATAACGTTATGTAGCATTACGATATAACGTATAACGTTATGTAGCATAACGATATAACGTGCAACGTTATATAGCATTACGATATAACGTATAACGTTATGTAGCATTACGATATAACGTATAACGTTATATGGTAATACGTTATAACGTATAACGTTATGTAGCATTACGATATGACGTACAACGTTATGTAGCATTACGCTATATCATATAACGTTATGTAGCATTACGATATAACGTATAACGTTATGTAGAATAACGATATAATGTACAACGTTATGTAGCATTACGATATAACGTATAACGTTATGTAGCATTACGATATAACGTATAACATTATATGGTAACATGGTATAACGTATAACGTTATGTAGCATTACGATATAACGTATAACGTTATGTAGCAGTACGATATAACGTATAACGTTATGTAGCATTACGATATAGCGTATAACGTTATGTAGCATTACGATATAACATATAACGTTATGTAGCATTACGATATAACGTATAACGTTATGTAGCATTACGATATAACGTATAACGTTATATGGTAATATGGTATAACGTATAACGTTATGTAGCATTACGATATAACGTATAACGTTATGTAGCAGTACGATATAACGTATAACGTTATGTAGCATTAGGATATAGCGTATAACGTTATGTAGCATTACGCTATAACGTATAACGTTATATGGTAATACGTTATAACGTATAACGTTATGTAGCATTACGATATAACGTACAACGTTATGTAGCATTACGATATATCGTATAACGTTACGTAGCATTACCATATAACGTATAACGTTATGTAGCATTACGATATAACGTATAACGTTATGTAGGATTACGATATAACGTATAACGTTATGTAGCATTACGATATAACGTATAACGTTATGTAACAGTACGATATAACGCATAACGTTATATGGTAATACGTTATAACGTATAACGTTATGTAGCATTACGATATGACGTACAACGTTATGTAGCATTACGCTATATCACATAACGTTATGTAGCATTACGATATAACGTATAACGTTATGTAGAATAACGATATAATGTACAACGTTATGTAGCATTACGATATAACGTATAACGTTATGTAGCATTACGATATAACGTATAACGTTATATGGTAATACGTTATAACGTATAACGTTATGTAGCATTACGATATAACATATAACGTTATGTAGCATTACGATATAACGTATAACGTTATATGGTAATACGTTATAACGTATAACGTTATGTAGCATTACGATATAACGTATAACGTTATATGGTAATACGTTATAACGTATAACGTTATGTAGCATTACGATGTAACATATAACGTTATGTAGCATTACGATATAACGTATAACGTTATATGGTAATACGTTATAACGTATAACGTTATGTAGCATTACGATATGACGTATAACGTTATGTAGCATTACGATATAACGTATAAAGTTATGTAGCATTACGACGTAACGTATAACGTAATGTAGCATTACGATATAACGTATAACGTTATGTAGCATAACGATATAACGTACAACGTTATATAGCATTACGATATAACGTATAACGTTATGTAGCATTACGATATAACGTATAACGTTATGTAGCATAACGATATAACGTGCAACGTTATATAGCATTACGATATAACGTATAACGTTATGTAGCATTACGATATAACGTATAACGTTATATGGTAATACGTTATAACGTAAAACGTTATGTAGCACTACGATATAACGTATAACGTTATGTAGCAGTACGATATAACGTATCACGTTATGTAGCATTAGGATATAACGTATAACGTTATGTAGCATTACGATATAACATATAACGTTATGTAGCATTACGATATAACGTATAACGTGATGTAGCATTACGATATAGCGTATAACGATATGTAGCATTACGTTATAACGTATAACTTTATGTAGTATTACGATATAACGCATAACGCTATGTAGCATTGCGATATAAAGTATAACGTTATGTAGCATTACGATATAACGTATAACGTTATGTAGCATAACGATATAACGTGCAACGTTATATAGCATTACGATATAACGTATAACGTTATGTAGCATTACGCTATAACGAATAACGTTATATGGTAATACGTTATAACGTATAACGTTATGTAGCATTACGATATAACGTACAACGTTATGTAGCATTACGATATAACGTATAACGTTATATGGTAATATGGTATAACGTACAACGTTATGTAGCATTGCGATATATCGTATAACGTTATGTAGCATTACGATATAACGTAAAACGTTATGTAGCACTACGATATAACGTATAACGTTATGTAGCAGTACGATATAACGTATCACGTTATGTAGCATTAGGATATAACGTATAACGTTATGTAGCATTACGATATAACATATAACGTTATGTAGCATTACGATATAACGTATAACGTGATGTAGCATTACGATATAGCGTATAACGATATGTAGCATTACGTTATAACGTATAACTTTATGTAGTATTACGATATAACGCATAACGCTATGTAGCATTGCGATATAAAGTATAACGTTATGTAGCATTACGATATAACGTATAACGTTATGTAGCATAACGATATAACGTGCAACGTTATATAGCATTACGATATAACGTATAACGTTATGTAGCATTACGATATAACGTATAACGTTATATGGTAATACGTTATAACGTATAACGTTATGTAGCATTACGATATGACGTACAACGTTATGTAGCATTACGCTATATCATATAACGTTATGTAGCATTACGATATAACGTATAACGTTATGTAGAATAACGATATAATGTACAACGTTATGTAGCATTACGATATAACGTATAACGTTATGTAGCATTACGATATAACGTATAACATTATATG
Organism: Bombus lapidarius; assembly: GCA_936014575.1. Lineage (NCBI taxonomy): Eukaryota > Metazoa > Arthropoda > Insecta > Hymenoptera > Apidae > Bombus > Bombus lapidarius. The sequence goes on from CAKXZU010000150.1 coordinate 230,990, forward strand.
GTAACATGGTATAACGTATAACGTTATGTAGCATTACGATATAACGTATAACGTTATGTAGCAGTACGATATAACGTATAACGTTATGTAGCATTACGATATAGCGTATAACGTTATGTAGCATTACGATATAACATATAACGTTATGTAGCATTACGATATAACGTATAACGTTATGTAGCATTACGATATAACGTATAACGTTATATGGTAATATGGTATAACGTATAACGTTATGTAGCATTACGATATAACGTATAACGTTATGTAGCAGTACGATATAACGTATAACGTTATGTAGCATTAGGATATAGCGTATAACGTTATGTAGCATTACGCTATAACGTATAACGTTATATGGTAATACGTTATAACGTATAACGTTATGTAGCATTACGATATAACGTACAACGTTATGTAGCATTACGATATATCGTATAACGTTACGTAGCATTACCATATAACGTATAACGTTATGTAGCATTACGATATAACGTATAACGTTATGTAGGATTACGATATAACGTATAACGTTATGTAGCATTACGATATAACGTATAACGTTATGTAACAGTACGATATAACGCATAACGTTATATGGTAATACGTTATAACGTATAACGTTATGTAGCATTACGATATGACGTACAACGTTATGTAGCATTACGCTATATCACATAACGTTATGTAGCATTACGATATAACGTATAACGTTATGTAGAATAACGATATAATGTACAACGTTATGTAGCATTACGATATAACGTATAACGTTATGTAGCATTACGATATAACGTATAACGTTATATGGTAATACGTTATAACGTATAACGTTATGTAGCATTACGATATAACATATAACGTTATGTAGCATTACGATATAACGTATAACGTTATATGGTAATACGTTATAACGTATAACGTTATGTAGCATTACGATATAACGTATAACGTTATATGGTAATACGTTATAACGTATAACGTTATGTAGCATTACGATGTAACATATAACGTTATGTAGCATTACGATATAACGTATAACGTTATATGGTAATACGTTATAACGTATAACGTTATGTAGCATTACGATATGACGTATAACGTTATGTAGCATTACGATATAACGTATAAAGTTATGTAGCATTACGACGTAACGTATAACGTAATGTAGCATTACGATATAACGTATAACGTTATGTAGCATAACGATATAACGTACAACGTTATATAGCATTACGATATAACGTATAACGTTATGTAGCATTACGATATAACGTATAACGTTATGTAGCATAACGATATAACGTGCAACGTTATATAGCATTACGATATAACGTATAACGTTATGTAGCATTACGATATAACGTATAACGTTATATGGTAATACGTTATAACGTATAACGTTATGTAGCATTACGATATGACGTACAACGTTATGTAGCATTACGCTATATCATATAACGTTATGTAGCATTACGATATAACGTATAACGTTATGTAGAATAACGATATAATGTACAACGTTATGTAGCATTACGATATAACGTATAACGTTATGTAGCATTACGATATAACGTATAACGTTGTGTAGCATTACGATATAACGTACAACGTTATGTAGCATTACGAAATAATGTATAACGTTATGTAGCATTAGGATATAGCGTATAACGTTATGTAGCATTACGCTATAACGTATAACGTTATATGGTAATACGTTATAACGTATAACGTTATGTAGCATTACGATATAACGTACAACGTTATGTAGCATTACGATATATCGTATAACGTTACGTAGCATTACCATATAACGTATAACGTTATGTAGCATTACGATATAACGTATAACGTTATGTAGGATTACGATATAACGTATAACGTTATGTAGCATTACGATATAACGTATAACGTTATGTAACAGTACGATATAACGCATAACGTTATATGGTAATAAGTTATAACGTATAACGTTATGTAGCATTACGATATGACGTACAACGTTATGTAGCATTACGCTATATCACATAACGTTATGTAGCATTACGATATAACGTATAACGTTATGTAGAATAACGATATAATGTACAACGTTATGTAGCATTACGATATAACGTATAACGTTATGTAGCATTACGATATAACGTATAACGTTATATGGTTAAATGGTATAACGTATAACGTTATGTAGCATTACGATATAACGTATAACGTTATGTAGCAGTACGATATAAGGTATAACGATATGTAGCATTAGGATATAGCGTATAACGTTATGTAGCATTACGCTATAACGTATAACGTTATATGGTAATACGTTATAACGTATAACGTTATGTAACATTACGATATGACGTATAACGTTATGTAGCATTACGATATAACGTATAACGTTATATGGTAATATGGTATAACGTATAACGTTATGTAGCATTACGATATAACGTATAACGTTATGTAGCAGTACGATATAACGTATAACGTTATGTAGCATTAGGATATAGCGTATAACGTTATGTAGCATTACGCTATAACGTATAACGTTATATGGTAATACGTTATAACGTATAACGTTATGTAGCATTACGATATAACGTATAACGTTATGTAGCATTACGATATAACGTATAACGTTACGTAGCATTACCATATAACGTATAACGTTATGTAGCATTACGATATAACGTATAAAGTTATGTAGGATTACGATATAACGTATAACGTTATGTAGCATTACGATATAACGTATAACGTTATGTAACAGTACGATATAACGTATAACGTCATGTAGCATTAGGATATAGTGTATAACGTTATGTAGCATTACGATATAACGTATAACGTTATATGGTAATACGTTATAACGTATAACGTTATGTAGCATTACGATATAACGTATAACGTTGTGTAGCATTACGATATAACGTATAACGTTATGTAGCATTACGAAATAATGTATAACGTTATGTAGCATTACGATATAACGTATAACGTTATGTAGCATTACGATATAACGTATAACGTTATATGGTAATACGTTATAACGTATAACGTTATGTAGCATTACGATATAACATATAACGTTATGTAGCATTACGATATAACGTATAACGTTATATGGTAATACGTTATAACGTATAACGTTATGTAGCATTACGATATAACGTATAACGTTATATGGTAGTACGTTATAACGTATAACGTTATGTAGCATTACGATGTAACATATAACGTTATGTAGCATTACGATATAACGTATAACGTTATATGGTAATACGTTATAACGTATAACGTTATGTAGCATTACGATATGACGTATAACGTTATGTAGCATTACGATATAACGTATAAAGTTATGTAGCATTACGACGTAACGTATAACGTTATGTAGCATTGCGATATAACGCATAACGCTATGTAGCATTGCGATATAACGTATAACGTTATATGGTAATACGTTATAACGTATAACGTTATGTAGCATTACGATATAACGTATAACGTTATATGGTAGTACGTTATAACGTATAACGTTATGTAGCATTACGATGTAACATATAACGTTATGTAGCATTACGATATAACGTATAACGTTATATGGTAATACGTTATAACGTATAACGTTATGTAGCATTACGATATAACGTATAACGTTATATGGTAGTACGTTATAACGTATAACGTTATGTAGCATTACGATGTAACATATAACGTTATGTAGCATTACGATATAACGTATAACGTTATATGGTAATACGTTATAACGAATAACGTTATGTAGCATTACGATATAACGTATATCGTTATATGGTAATATGGTATAACGTATAACGTTATGTAGCATTACGATATGACGTATAACGTTATGTATCATTACGATATGACGTATAACGTTATGTAGCACTACGAAATAACGTATAACGTTATGTAGCATTACGACATAACGTATAACGTTATGTAGCAATACGATATAACGTATAACGTTATATGGTAATACGTTATAACGTATAACGTTATGTAGCATTACGATATGACGTATAACGTGATGTAGCATTACGATATAACGTATAACGTTATGTAGCATTACGATATAACGTATAACGTTATGTAGCATTGCGATATAACGCATAACGCTATGTAGCATTGCGATATATCGTATAACGTTATGTAGCATTACGATATAATGTAAAACATTATGTAGCATTACGATATAACGTATAACGTTATGTAGCATTAGGATATAACGTATAACGTTATGTAGCATTACGATATAACATATAACGTTATGTAGCATTACGATATAACGTATAACGTTATGTAGCATTACGATATAACGTATAAAGTTATGTAGCATTACGACGTAACGTATAACGTTATGTAGCATTACGATATGACGTATAACGTTATGTAGCATTACGATATAACGTATAAAGTTATGTAGCATTACGACGTAACGTATAACGTTATGTAGCATTACGATATAACGTATAACGTTATGTAGCATAACGATATAACGTACAACGTTATATAGCATTACGATATAACGTATAACGTTATGTAGCATTACGATATAACGTATAACGTTCTGTAGCATTACGATATAACGTATAACGTTATGTAGCATTACGATATAACGTATAACGTTATGTAGCATTACGATATAACGTATATCGTTTTATGGTAATATGGTATAACGTATAACGTTATGTAGCATTGCGATATGACGTATAACGTTATGTAGCATTACGATATAAGGTATAAAGTTATGTAGCATTACGACGTAACGTATAACGTTATGTAGCATTACGATATAACGTATAACGTTATGTAGCATAACGATATAACGTACAACGTTATATAGCATTACGATATAACGTATAACGTTATGTAGCATTACGATATAACGTAAAACATTATGTAGCATTACGATATAACGTATAACGTTATGTAGCATTAGGATATAACGTATAACGTTATGTAGCATTACGATATAACGAATAACGTTATGTAGCATTACGATATAACGTATATCGTTTTATGGTAATATGGTATAACGTATAACGTTATGTAGCATTACGATATGACGTATAACGTTATGTATCATTACGATATGACGTATAACGTTATGTAGCACTACGAAGTAACGTATAACGTTATGTAGCATTACGATATAACGTATAACGTTATGTAGCAATACGATATAACGTATAACGTTATATGGTAATACGTTATAACGTATAACGTTATGTAGCATTACGATATGACGTATAACGTGATGTAGCATTACGATATAACGTATAACGTCATGTAGCATTACGATATAACGTATAACGTTATGTAGCATTGCGATATAACGCATAACGCTATGTAGCATTGCGATATATCGTATAACGTTATGTAGCATTACGATATAACGTAAACCATTATGTAGCATTACGATATAACGTATAACGTTATGTAGCAGTACAATATAACGTATAACGTTATGTAGCATTAGGATATAACGTATAACGTTATGTAGCAATACGATATAACATATAACGTTATGTAGCATTACGATATAACGTATAACGTTATGTAGCATTACGATATAGCGTATAACGATATGTAGCATTACGTTATAACGTATAACTTTATGTATTATTACGATATAACGCATAACGCTATGTAGCATTGCGATATAACGTATAACGTTATGTAGCATTACGATATAACGTATAACGTTATGTAGCATAACGATATAACGTACAACGTTATATAGCATTACGATATAACGTATAACGTTATGTAGCATTACGATATAGCGTATAACGATATGTAGCATTACGTTATAACGTATAACTTTATGTATTATTACGATATAACGCATAACGCTATGTAGCATTGCGATATAACGTATAACGTTATGTAGCATTACGATATAACGTATAACGTTATGTAGCATAACGATATAACGTACAACGTTATATAGCATTACGATATAACGTATAACGTTATGTAGCATTACGATATAACGTATAACGTTATGTAGCATTACGATATAGCATATAACGATATGTAGCATTACGATATAACGTATAACGTTATATGGTAATACGTTATAACGTATAACGTTATGTAGCATTACGATATAACGTATAACGTTATATGGTAATACGTTATAACGTATAACGTTATGTAGCATTACGATATAACATATAACGTTATGTAGCATTACGATATAACGTATAACGTTATATGGTAATACGTTATAACGTATAACATTATGTAGCATTACGATATGACGTATAACGTTATGTAGCATTACGATATAACGTATAAAGTTATGTAGCATTACGACGTAACGTATAACGTTATGTAGCATTACGATATAACGTATAACGTTATGTAGCATTACGATATAACGTACAACGTTATGTAGCATTGCGATATAACGTATAACGTTATGTAGCATTACCATATAACGTATAACGTTATGTAGCATTACGATAGAACGTATAACGTTATGTAGCATTACGATATAACGTATAACGATATGTAGCATTACGATATAACGTATAACGTTATGTAGCATTACGATATAACGTATAACGTTATGTAGCATTACGATATAACGTATAACGATATGTAGCATTACGATATAACGTATAACGTTATGTAGCATTACGATATAACGTATAACGTTATGTAGCATTACGATATAACGTATAACGTTATGTAGCATTACGATATAACGTATAACGTTATATGGTAATACGTTATAACGTATAACGTTATGTAGCATTACGATATAACGTATAACGTTATGTAGCATTACGATATAACGTATAACGTTATATGGTAATACGTTATGACGTATAACGTTATGTAGCATTACCATATAACGTATAACGTTATGTAGCATTACGATATAGCGTATAACGATATGTAGCATTACGTTATAACGTATAACTTTATGTATTATTACGATATAACGCATAACGCTATGTAGCATTGCGATATAACGTATAACGTTATGTAGCATTACGATATAACGTATAACGTTATGTAGCATAACGATATAACGTACAACGTTATATAGCATTACGATATAACGTATAACGTTATGTAGCATTACGATATAGCGTATAACGATATGTAGCATTACGTTATAACGTATAACTTTATGTATTATTACGATATAACGCATAACGCTATGTAGCATTGCGATATAACGTATAACGTTATGTAGCATTACGATATAACGTATAACGTTATGTAGCATAACGATATAACGTACAACGTTATATAGCATTACGATATAACGTATAACGTTATGTAGCATTACGATATAACGTATAACGTTATATGGTAATACGTTATAACGTATAACGTTATGTAGCATTACGATATAACATATAACGTTATGTAGCATTACGATATAACGTATAACGTTATGTAGCATTACGATATAACGCATAACGCTATGTAGCATTGCGATATAACGTATAACGTTATGTAGCATTACGATATAACGTATAACGTTATGTAGCATAACGATATAACGTACAACGTTATATAGCATTACGATATAACGTATAACGTTATGTAGCATTACGATATAGCGTATAACGATATGTAGCATTACGTTATAACGTATAACTTTATGTATTATTACGATATAACGCATAACGCTATGTAGCATTGCGATATAACGTATAACGTTATGTAGCATTACGATATAACGTATAACGTTATGTAGCATAACGATATAACGTACAACGTTATATAGCATTACGATATAACGTATAACGTTATGTAGCATTACGATATAACGTATAACGTTATATGGTAATACGTTATAACGTATAACGTTATGTAGCATTACGATATAACATATAACGTTATGTAGCATTACGATATAACGTATAACGTTATGTAGCATTACGATATAGCGTATAACGTTATGTAGCATTACGATATAACGTATAACGTTATGTAGCAGTACGATATAACGTATAACGTTATGTAGCATTAGGATATAGCGTATAACGTTATGTAGCATTACGCTATAACGTATAACGTTATATGGTAATACGTTATAACGTATAACGTTATGTAACATTACGATATGACGTATAACGTTATGTAGCATTACGATATAACATATAACGTTATGTAGCATGACGATATAACGTATAACGTTATGTAGCATTACGATATAACGTATAACGTTATATGGTAATATGGTATAACGTATAACGTTATGTAGCATTACGATATAGCGTATAACGTTATGTAGCAGTACGATATAACGTATAACGTTACGTAGCATTACTATATAACGTATAACGTTATGTAGCATTACGATATAACGTATAACGCTATGTAGGATTACGATATAACGTATAACGTTATGTAGCATTACGATATAACGTATAACGTTATGTAACAGTACGATATAACGTATAACGTCATGTAGCATTAGGATATAGCGTATAACGTTATGTAGCATTACGATATAATGTATAACGTTGTGAAGCATTACCATATAACGTATAACGATATGTAGCATTACGATATAACGTATAACGTTATAAGGTAATACGTTATAACATATAACATTATGTAGCATTACGATATAACGTATAACGTTATGTAGCATTACGATATAACGTATAACGTTATGTAGCATTACGATATAACGTATAACGTTATATGGTAATACGTTATAACGTATAACGTTATGTAGCATTACGATATAACGTATAACGTTGTGTAGCATTACGATATAACGTATAACGTTATGTAGCATTACGAAATAATGTATAACGTTATGTAGCATTACGATATAACGTATAACGTTATATGGTAATACGTTATAACGTATAACGTTATGTAGCATTACGATATAACATATAACGATATGTAGCATTACGATATAACGTATAACGTTATATGGTAATACGTTATAACGTATAACGTTATGTAGCATTACGATATAACGTATAACGTTATATGGTAATACGTTATAACGTATAACGTTATGTAGCATTACGATATAACATATAACGTTATGTAGCATTACGATATAACGTATAACGTTATATGGTAATACGTTATAACGTATAACGTTATGTAGCATTACGATATGACGTATAACGTTATGTAGCATTACGATATAACGTATAAAGTTATGTAGCATTACGACGTAACGTATAACGTTATGTAGCATTACGATATGACGTATAACGTTATGTAGCATTACGATATAACGTACAACGTTATGTAGCATTGCGATATAACGTATAACGTTATGTAGCATTACCATATAACGTATAACGTTATGTAGCATTACGATAGAACGTATAACGTTATGTAGCATTACGATATAACGTATAACGATATGTAGCATTACGATATAACGTATAACGTTATGTAGCATTACGATATAACGTATAACGTTATGTAGCATTACGATATAACGTATAACGATATGTAGCATTACGATATAACGTATAACGTTATGTAGCATTACGATATAACGTATAACGTTATGTAGCATTACGATATAACGTATAACGTTATGTAGCATTACGATATAACGTATAACGTTATATGGTAATACGTTATAACGTATAACGTTATGTAGCATTACGATATAACGTATAACGTTATGTAGCATTACGATATAACGTATAACGTTATATGGTAATACGTTATGACGTATAACGTTATGTAGCATTACCATATAACGTATAACGTTATGTAGCATTACGATATAACGTATAACGTTATGTAGCATTACGATATAACGTATAACGATATGTAGCATTACGATATAACGTATAACGTTATGTAGCATTACGATATAACGTATAACGTTATGTAGCATTACGATATAACGTATAACGATATGTAGCATTACGATATAACGTATAACGTTATGTAGCATTACGATATAACGTATAACGTTATGTAGCATTACGATATAACGTATAACGTTATGTAGCATTACGATATAACGTATAACGTTATATGGTAATACGTTATAACGTATAACGTTATGTAGCATTACGATATAACGTATAACGTTATGTAGCATTATGATATAATGTACAACGTTATGTAGCATTACGATATTACGTATAACATTATGTAGCATTACGATATAACTTATAACGTTATATGGTAATACGTTATAACGTATAACGTTATGTAGCATTACGATATGACGTACAACGTTATGTAGCATTACGATATAATGTATAACGTTATGTAGCATTACGCTATATCACATAACGTTATGTAGCATTACGATATGACGTATAACGTTATGTAGCATAACGATAGAAACGTACAACGTTATGTCGTATTACGATATACCGTATAACGCTATGTAGCATTGTGATATAACGTATAACGTTATGTAGCATTACGATATAACGTATAACGTTATGTGCTAATACGTTATAACGTATAACGTTATGTAGCATTACGATATATCGTATAACGTTATGTAGCATTACGATATAACGTATAACGTTATGTAGCATTACGATATAACGTATAACGTTATATGGTAATGCGTTATAACATATAACGTTATGTAGTATTACGATATATCGTATAACGTTATGTAGCATTACGATATAACGTATAACGTTAAGTAGCATTACGATATAACGTATAACGTTATATGGTAATACGTTATAACGTATAACGTTATATGGTAATACGTTATAACGTATAACGTTATGTAGCATTACGATATAACGTATAACGTTATGTAGTATTACGATATAACGTATAACGTTATGTAGCATTACGATATGTCGGGTTGGCGTTATAATTAGAGTTGGGGTTAAGGGCGTGAAACGAATCTTCGTTGTGATTAGACGTCGTCGTTATGCAACAGAGAAGATATTGACTAGAGCAAATATGATTGTTACAGATATCGACAAGTAACCGTGGTAATTTGACACTCGAGACGCTAATGACAATGGTCCTGGGTTCGATAACGAATCCGCGGTCAAGGGGATAATAGATGTATGTTCTCGCAAACTCTAAGTCCGACTCTTGGTTAGCAAGCGTGAAATATTCACTGATCGTAAAGACGTTATTCTTTCTCGTCAATGAGATCGCAAAAAGAAGTGACTTTCCGTCGCGATGATGCCACAGAGGAAAACTATAACGGGGTGTGTCTAAGGGCACGAGATCATCGGATTCGTGGAGCGATGCCTTCGTTCAGAAGGTGAGGGAAATTGACGTTGCTGTTAATTGTTCAATTTCCATATCGGTGGTTAGAAAAGGATGCTAGCCTCCCTTGAGGAAAAGTTGCTAGCGGGAGGCGTCGTTCGTGAGAGAGTAGGTTTCCCCTATCTTCCCGTAGTTGGGACAAAGACTGTTTGTCCGTTTGAAGGACTTTAGTTAACTAAATCTTAAGATTTATAACGGGTCCTCAGGCTAACTGAACATGCACTGCGGAGACGCATCGACATCTGGCAATCATCTTACCCAGACAATAGGGTCTGCGTGTGGCGAGCCACGGGACAGAGACAGTTGGAATGTCTACTGTCAAGTATCGCTACAACTATTTCTTTTAAGGAGAGCTATACTATTACTCCATACCTTTGTTAGACAAACGTTCATCCCTTGACCGCGGCTACGTTGGCGACTGGTTGTCGCCTCGAGCCCAAGCTCACTGTTACAAATCTCGAATAAATGCAATCGGATTGAATGACAATTGTTTAATTACGGCTGTGGTAGAATCTAGATTACAATATTACGGGATTTTCCCAAAGTTCCAAAGGGAGGCTCCGGTGTTCTTTCATCTCCGACACGGCCATTCTGACTATCACACGTCCTCGGGTGTAACTAAAATATTGAGTCTTATAACATTAGACTTGATACAACTAACATTATTTACAATTTAATTAAATGTACAAATAAGCTAAGGATCCAGTTCAAGAACAAAATTTTGTTCGGAGATTTGGCAACGAAAAATAAAAGAGAACAAAAATTAATAATGCTATAATTAGTATTCAGAGGGCTAGCTGCATCCTGTGGGTTGTCAGTCAGATCGTAATGACATGATGGACCATTTCTCGATTTCGTACCCAAGTGAGTCTCGTTTTTATAGATCGTGCGAGCACATAGAGTTTTGTTCCACGTTCTCGCCGAGCTTTACCATACTATCGCCCCAAGATGCATGTGAATTACATCACACGTTCTCGTCGAGCTTCACCATACTGTGATCTCAAGATGCATGTGAACTGCATTACACGTTTTCATCAAACTTTACCATACTGTGCATGTGAATTGAATTTCACGTTTTCATCAAACTCTACCATACTGTGGTCTCAAGGTGCATGTGAACTACATCGCACGTTCTCATCAAACTTTACTATACTGTGATCTCAAGGTGCATGTGAACTACATCGCACGTTCTCAACAAACTTTACCATAATGTGATCTCAAGGTGCATGTGAACTACATCGCACGTTCTCATCAAACTTTACCATAATGTGATCTCAAGGTGCATGTGAACTACATCGCACGTTCTCATCAAACTTTACCATAATGTGATCTCAAGGTGCATGTGAACTACATCGCACGTTCTCATCAAACTTTACCATAATGTGATCTCAAGGTGCATGTGAACTACATCGCACGTTCTCATCAAACTTTACCATAATATTGCCCCGAAATGCATGTGAGCAGTATCACACATTCTCACTGAGCTTGACTATAGTATTGCCCCGAAATGCATGTGAACAGCATCACACGTTCTCACTGAGCTTTACTATATTATTGCCCCGGAATGCATGTGAACAGCATCACACGTTCTCACTGAGCTTTACTATATTATTGCCCCGAGATGCGTATGAACTACGCTCCGCCAGGTGTTATGGCCAGTGCTACTGATCTTCCGAGATCGGGGTACTCATATCGTCATGGTCACTGTGGTTGCCATCACTACAGACGTCCAACTCAGCAGGAATGCAACTATCTGGCATTTTTCTCAATCTATCGTGACTGTATTATACGACCGTTTACCGTCTAATGTCTTTAAGATATACCTGTCTCCTTCCAAAACTTCTGCTATTACAAATGGACCTCGGAATTTTGGTCTAGTTTGGTTTGATTTCTTTCCTCGTTTTTTTTTTTCGTAATACAAAATCACCGAGATTAAACCTAACCACTATAACTTTAGTTTTGTCGAATCTATCTTTATCATACTTAGCGCTATTCTCTATGTCCTCTATTGCCTGCTGTCTTACATTGGAGATATCTACTTCTCTTCCTTCAATATTGTCGGGTAGCAATAAATCTTATGGTCTTACTGTTTTACCGGTTAGTAATTCTAACGAACTCGATTTAGTCACGCGGTTGGTGGTGCAATTCAAGGACAATTGTATTTCCCCAATCGCGTCTTGTCATGACCGCCGGGTCATTTCTATTGTTGTACACATGTTCTTCAGCGGTGCCCATAATACGCTCTATCTGTCCACTGACTCTACTAGCACTGGTTACTATTAAGTGAAGTTTAATAATTTTTACTTTGACAAAATCTTGGAATTCTTCGACCGTAAAACATCTTCCTTGATCTGCTATTATCCGGCAGGGACTGTCGAATAAAAATATAGCGGACTTGAGCGCTTTAGTGGTATTAAGGTAATCTATTTTACGGATACGATGCAGGTACGCGAATTTAGTGAAAGCATCGACCAAAATAATAACATATTCTTTCAATTCACTTTTACCGCTTAGTTTGCCCGATACGTCCATGTGCACTGTATGCCAAGGTATGCTGGTCTTAGGTATAGGATGTAGTTCGGCTTGTATCTTACCTGAACTTGCCTTAGAAACTGGACGAGCATGACAGCTCTCTACGAATTTACGAACATATTTCGCTATTCCTTCGAACCAGTAATACCCGTACAGCTTCTCGAGCGTTTTACCCCAACCTAAGTGCATAATTGACTGATGCACACGACTAATAACGGACCACCTAAAAACTACCGGGACACTGAGCAAGCAGAGAGTTCTGCCTTTTCTTCGTATTCTACAATAAAAGGTATCGGATCGTAATTCATAGGTATTTGCGACGCCTTCCGCAAGCTCATCGTTTTGTAATTTATTGACGGTTTATGGAATTTGGGGGATCGCGACGTCGTTCCGCTAATAGCTAATCTCCTGAGATTTCGACCAGATTAATTTCTTTATCCGCGACTTCGTTAGTTGTACTGTGATCCACGTCTATGGGATTCCGCTAGAAGAAATCTACGTGAGCCATTCGTTTGCCTTATCAATACATAATATCAAAATTAAAAGTTCGTAAGCAAGCCCACTACCTGTAAACTCTGTCATTTAAATTCACTCTATTGCAAGATGCCTACGAAGAATTACAGTCGATAACGAAAAGTTCTTGTCCATGTAGATACTGGTGAAAACGTTTAACGGCGTTTACAATTGCTAACGTCTCTCGTTCATACGGATGATACTTGGATTCCGCGGGACTAGTTTTCTTACTACCGTATTCTACTACTCTATTTTACCGTCAATCTTATTCATTAAATGGCCCTATATCCATCCGGACTAGCGTCAGTGTGTATTGCTGTCGGATAATTGGGGTCGAATATCATTAACACCGGCTCGTCAGTCAGAACAGAAATGATTTTTCGCCTTATTTTTCATGCCTATCTGTCCCAGTTATGTTTTTGTTGCCGGAAGTAAGTGCATACAGGGGTTTCATTACCCGTGAAAATTTAGGGACGAATTTTCGGAAGTGGGGGGCTAAACCCATGAATTGCCTAAGCTGTGTGATGCTCGTTAGCGCAGGTAAAGAATTCAATGCGTGTGTTTTACCCGGGTTGGGACGAACTTCTCCGTTATGAATCACATATCCCAAGATAGAGTATCAATGTCTTTAGAAAAGAGCATTTGGAAAAATTAAAAGAGAATCCGGCTTTTACGTAGGTATTTAAACCATTTCCAATCTTTCTATGGCTTGATCTATCGAGTCGGCGATAATTAGGACGTTATCCAATAAACAATAACGTACGAGTAGGCGAGGTCGTCCAAGACATTGAGAATGGCCTTATGAAAAACAAACGGTACATTTTTTTTTCAATCCAAACGGCATCGTCATATACTCGTATTTCCCGTCGGGGGTAACAAATGTTGTATGCTCCGTAGAATTAAAAATGAATAAAAGCACCTCGCTTTTTGCAACTTCGCGATTTGATCCGCAATGAGAGGTGGGGGATACCGATCCGCGACCGTAACTTCTCTTAGTCCTCGAAAATCTACACATGATCTATCTGAGGAGTCTTTCTTCCCCACGAGTAACGTAGGGCTCGCGAACGGTGAATTACTAGGCCTTATGATTATTGCTCGAATTGATTCGCTTATTCTCTCACGTGCTATTCTGCGCTCCTCCTCGCTAAATCTATAAGGACTTCTTTGTACGGTGATGTTAGTGCCAATTAATCGTATTTCCAACTAGCTTTTATTTACGCAAGTACGTAGGAAACCCGTAACGAATGAATCTTTGAATTTTCGAGAAGAGAAATTAATCGACATTTATCATTCCCATATACGTCAGTGTCAACTTCAATAATATCGATCTCGTTTTCAGCGGTTTTATTACAGACGTTAGTTAATTTGGTTTTACACATAACGAGGCTATTTTGTGCAATATTACGTAAAAATATTGGACTTAAAATTTCACGGTCAATCACGATATCATATTTTAAATAATCATCGGTAAGAACATGAGAATTTATCTACAATGTAAAACCATTAGTACATACGATGGAAAAGGTTTGGGATGTACATTTAATACAAACATTTCTTATTCCTCGCTTTGCTGCTATATCAATCGTTCTTTTGCCAGAAAATCTCAAGACCACGGATTCTTTAATCAGTGAACACTCGGTTCCAAAATCGGAGTAAAATGGAAACGACTCACCCAGGTGACTTGATCTACCAGTTGATGCATCCACTAAGTAGAAATCGACTCGACGCTCGTCATCGAAATTATAGTTTCCTTTCGGAGCACTGCTTTGTAAAGGATTTTCCTCCATAATCAGATTGATAGCCGCGAATCATGCAGCGGGGTCGGAGCTCGAGGTTTCAGGGTTGAAACGCAGTAGGGAAAAATTGTTAGATTCAATCTGATAGAGTGTGT